>CM072522.1:3000420-3050420 GCA_036898135.1 Oncomelania hupensis | reverse complement strand
AAAGCTCTCCACCAGCCAGTCACTTTACAATAAAGCCATCCCACGCAGGGGACGCTGAGGCTATACTCTAATTTATCGAACCCCCGTTTACAAAAACAAAATAGAATACAAACATCATTATAAATTATCAACAAAACACATACATATAAAATGCCTATATTGCTAAATAATAACATCATAGGAAGCCCTAGTGACCACCTGGCAGAAAGCGTCCAAGCTGATCCAACAGACCTCATACACAAATAAGGAGTCTTGTCCCGGAAGAATTTTCAAGAAAAAAGGTAGGTGACTGGTCTAGCGATGAAGAAGATAGTATAGCAGATTGATAGAACAGAGAAGGAATGAGAAAGAGCAAATGAGAAAGACAGCGACATTGGGAATTTAAAGCACTAAATTTCCAGAAAGTGGGGATACTATTTATACTGAAACCCCCGGCACCCCAACGGGGGTACCGTTGCTGCACGTATGCACCAGTGATGGTTGGTCAAAGGAGAGATGAAGACGTTGATGGTGTCCACATCCGGTCTCAAAGACGATGTCACAAGGACAGCTCCATCAGCCACACACCAGGAAGTTTTCACTCCGAACCGTATTCTAGATACAGCTATACTATTCCAATAGAAGAGTCCCGCTTTCCCAGAGCACCAAAGAACACGTCTTTTCACTTCAACTGGCATATACTCTCTGAATAAAAATAACTCACTCTAATATATTGTTATTTCGACACGCAAACTTCCGACCTAACTCTAGTGACGTCATAACATCTATTTAAATGCGTTCGTTACACTACCCCCCTCCCAATGAAAAAAAGAACCGACCGAGGGTCTTTTTTACAAGTGCTGAGGATAATGTCAAAACAGCAACGACGACGAAACCTTGATCTAAGGATCCGATTGATCACGATCAGCTCGTGACAACAGATCCGCGAACACATTCCGTGTACCTGGAAGTGGTTCAAGCGTCAATCTGAATTCTTGTAAGGACAAGGACCAACGCATAATGCGAGAGTTTTTAAAACGACTAGTATGCAAGTATGTCAGCGGTCTGTGGTCAGTCTGGAGAACGAAATCGACCCCCCAGAGAAATTTGAAAATTTCGAAATGGCCCAAACAATAGCCAAACATTCTCTTTCGATCGTACTTTATCGGGTTTTTCTGTCGAGCAACTTTCTGATTGCAAATGACACGGGAGGAAGAGTTTCCTCGAACTCCTGAAGCAGCACAGCACCCAAGCCAGTAGAACTAGCATCGTGCGCAAAATGAAAGGTTGGTCTAGCCTAGGTAACTGAAAAACAGGCGAAGAAGAGAAAATGTGTCAGATCTTAACCAACGCTTCCTCCCAAGCAGGTGTCCACGCAACTGTGCGTGCTTTTGTCTCCTTTGTGGGATCTGTAATGGGAGCAGTGATGGATGCGAATGCAGGGACATAGCTTCTATAGAAACTCAATAGCCCTAACAAAGAACGGACTTGCTTTCTGGTGGTTGGAGTCGGGATAGCCAAAATCTTCTCGATCTTTTTCTTTTCTGGACGCAACATCCCCTCTCCCACCACATGTCCAACAAACTCAAGACTCCTGTACCCAGACGAAATCTTAACTGGTCTTGCAGTCAATTTGTAGTGAAGCAGCTTGGTTAGCACATTTCTAGCATGCACAAGATGATCTTGAAAAGTAATACTGTGTACCAAAATATCATTGAAGAAATTTATAGAATAGGCCTCATCAAGTTCAAGCATTCTCATCATTCGAGCAAACACTGCTGCAGAAACCAAACCAAAAGGCATCCTGATCCATTGATAAAGACCAATGTGCATTGCCAACGCCGTTTTGTGACGAGATCCACTGGGTTGACAACAATCTGCCAGTAACCCTTTGACAGATCAATACGTGTGAAAAACGTACTGTGCGCAAACCTTGTGAACAACTCGTCCATATCTGGAATGGGTTCAGCATCGAAAACAGTAATCTTGTTGAGAGCTCTATAGTCAATACAAAACCTACAAGCACCATCTTTTTTCTGAACAAGGACAACGACTACACAGTTATCTCTCTTTGCCCTTCTGTTTCACTATTTCCTCACTCATTCATATACATATACACAATACATTAAATCATACAATTCGTAGCATCACAATCGCAAGTTTCAGATATTTTTATTTTTTTATTTTTTTATTTTTTCACATAATCAATAAGTGGCCTAGAGGCTATTATACAAATCCAGCACTTATTCAGTCATTGGCTAACACGGAGGTCGTTGCCTCTTTTCTTGAGACGTCACTCGCCTCTACACGTTGCTCTGGTGTCGTCACAGTCAATAATGGCACACTGACGACTGCTGATGGAGCTGTCCTTGTGACATCGTCTACGAGACCGGATGTGGACACCATCAACGCCTTCATCTCTCCTTCGACCAACCATCACTGGTGCAGACGTGCAGCAATGGTGGCGAAGTAAATCTCCAGACCTAAGCTATGGGATCACCTGCAGTGTTCCCCAAGGGTAGCCTCTGTTTCCTAGCGTCGGCTGAAAATTCTGCGTCATGATCTCTCAGTATTAATTAATAATGACTGTACTCACAGTTTCACAGACCATCACTAGACACGGAATTCTCAGCCGACGCTAGGAAACAGAGGCTACCCTTGGGGAACACTGCAGGTGGTCCCATAGCTTAGGTCTGGAAATTTACTTCGCCACCGTTGCTGCACGTATGCACCAGTGATGGTTGGTTGAAGGCGTTGATGGTGTCCACATCCGGCCTCGTAGACGATGTCACAAGGAAAGCTACATCAGCCACACACCAGGAAGTGTCCACTCCGAACCTGCCGCTGTATTCTAGATACAGCTATACTATTCCAATAGAAGAGTCCTGCTTTCCCAGAGCACCAAAGAACACGTCTTTTCACTTCAACTGGCATGTACAGATTTTCAACCTCAGAATAATCTGTGAGAAATACCTACAGCACCAACAACATCTATATCATGTGTTCATAGACTTCAAGAAGGCGTTTGACCGAGTCTGGCATGCAGCTCTATGGGCAACAATGAAAGTGTACAATATCAGCCCTAAAATTATTGAAGTCATCAAAAGCCTGTATGACAAGACTAGCAGTGCAGCCCTCCATAACAGCGTCATCGGGAACTGGTTTAGAACAACAATTGGTGTGCGCCAATGTCGCGATACAAGCGCCTACTCTATGCATCCTCGATATTCTGCTATAGTCCAGACAATGCGTCATAGACAGTACGTCATAGACTGTGGATAATAATATTGTTTTCGGAATGACGCAGTATGCGACATTGTTTTTATTTAGTGTAGTTCATTTTTAGATTATTGTTACCATAGACAATTTGTGTATTATCCTTTCGATTGGCTGAATGTGGGAAATATCGTTAGGAAAAACCATTCGAGCGACCATCTTGGAGGGCAAGGAACATATGTTTACGCCAGACCACTATTTCGGATTACTGAGGTCATAAAGTTGGTTCGAAAAGCTCGTCTCACCCTAAACAACACGTGTCGTAGACACCACAAACGAATCCTGAGCTGGTAAGTTACGATTCGATGTGTGAAGCTGGGGAATGGGTAGTCTTGTGCTTGTGTCCATTGCGCCATGCGAATCATTCATCGTCCTTCATCAAGGTGATTCGTTATTATTCTTCAATGTATGCAAATTGTATGATAATAGTTATTTTAACATGTTGTTCTCATTTCATATAAATTCTTCAGCGCGTGAAGTTTATATGGTGATAGTTAATTTAACATGTTTAGCTTAGTTCATAAAGAATGTTGGTGCATTCTTAAACATTGGAACAGTGTGGATGAACAGCGAGGAAAGAACATTATTATGTTTTGAGAATAAGATACAATAACCCGTGAATATGCAGGGTTCTTATTCAAACAACGTCAACGGCGTTCCTCGCTGGTCATTCAACAGGATACAGATTGTATATTTAGTCCCTGTTAATTTGTCTGTGCGCAGGGAAAGGATTTTTGTTTTTTGCTTCCTTCTTCAGGGGCGGATCAGTTAGTTTTTTTGGGGGGGTTTCCAAAATTCGTATAAAAAATAAATAAATAAATAAAATAAATAAAATAAATAAATAAATAAATAAATAAATAAAAAAAAAAAAAAAAATATATATATATATATATATATATATATATATATATATATATATATATATATATATATATATATATATATATATATATATATATATATATATATATATATACATATATATATAGTATTTATTTTATGTTTATGTTTATTTTTATTTTTATAATTGTATTCTCTCTCTCTCTTTCTCTCCTTCTTCTTCTTCTTTCTTTTCCTTTTTTTTTTGGGCTGGGGGGGGGGGGGGGGTTCCGGAAACCCCGGAAACCCCCCCCCCTCGTCCGCCCCTGTTCTTCATAATATTTTCGACTGTCGGATTCCTGATATGATCGTTTTAACCTACTTCCATCCTCAACGCTTATTCTTCTGATGACATGGAGCTCGTCATAACCCTGACGTCCATGTGAAGCCAGCTGGACGATAATCCTTTTGGTCAAACGTGAGGATACAAACTGAGTTAAACAAAAGAGACAATTCTTCTTCTCCATCAGGGAATCTACGTCAGATAAGTCACAACTTTAATCAACAGTGAAATTCTTTAGAACCATGATTTCACGGGTTTTCGTATCATATCATATGGAATAAATATCATCAACCATCAACCAGTGGTATTCTTTTTTAGTTGTAAAAAAAGCAAACAGGACGAATGAATAGCCAATAATTTCTTTTATTCTTTATTTTCTATTTCTCAACATTATTTTCTTGTTTCTTATCGATTTTTAGGTATAATACAAAGAGGAAATTGATTCTGTTTATATAAAATTCTTTCAACTGTTCATTCATCTTTTAACATCTATATATATATTAATATAAATTATATATATAACGCGACAGCCAAGGATGCCTACTCTCTCCAATACTCTTCAACATCTTCCTAGAGCGCATCATGTCAGATGCACTTGCAGATCATGAAGGCACCGTCAGCATAGGGGGTAGAGCAATCTCCAATCTTCGTTTTGCGGATGACATTGATGGATTGGCTGGAGAGGAACAAGAACTTGAACAGCTGGTACAGAGGCTTGACACCACCTCTAGAACTTATGGAATGGAAATAAGTGCAGAGAAGACCAAAATGATGACCAACAGCACCAATGGCATCAACACGGACATCAAAGTCCAAGGCCAATCCCTCAACACAGTGCATAGCTTCAAATATTTAAGAGCCATTGTATCAGAAAATAGGTCCCGACAGGAAGTCCTCTCCAGGATCGCACAAACAACTGCTGCCCTGACAAGGTTGAAGCCCATTTGGAAAGACAGGACCATCAGTCTACATTCCAAGGTAAGAATGCTGCGCTCCCTTGTCATCTCCATCTCCCTATATGCTTGCGAAGCATGGTCCCTCACAGCAGATCTCCAACGAAGAATACAAAGCACGGAGATGAGGTGCTACAGAAGACTTCTGGGCATTTCCTATACCCAACACATCACCAACGACGAAGTCCGACAGACCATCACACAAGCCATTGGACAACACGATGACCTGCTCACAGTGGTGAAGAAACGGAAACTCCGATGGTATGGCCACGTCACCAGATCATCAGGCCTTACAAAGACCATTCTGCAAGGCACAGTGCAAGGAGGTAGAAGAAGAGGGAGACCGAAAAAGAGGTGGGAGGACAACATTCGAGAATGGACCGGTCTGACACTGAGCGAAGCCATCAGGGCTGCTGAGGACAGAGAAAGATGGAGTATGCTGGTTAAACGATCATCTGTGGTGCCCCTGCGACCTCCGGGTTACGGGATAGGATAGGATAGGATAAGGCATGTACTGTCTGAATAAAAACAACTCATTCTAATATATTGTTATTTTGACACGCAAACTTCCGGCCTAACGCTAGTGACATCATAACATCTATTTATACAAACTTGTACGAAATGCGTTCGTTACACTTTGACACTAGACAATTCGATCATAGAAGAGTTATTAAACCACATTGTTCAGGTGAAACATCTCCGATAAATGTATTTACAACAAAACCAGAGGCTGAATTCGAAAATTAGGTCAAACCACTTGAAAAGGCAATGAGTCCCCAGATAGATAAAGACGCCTTTTTTATACTGTCCGGTCCTGATTTGGCTCGGAAGAGTCCGCTGGACCTAAAGCAACAATAAATCAATCAATTTTATACTGTCAGTTATGGAATTCCCTTTGTAAAATATTTACTTGCGATTTTTTTCGGTGTTTTTTGTTTGTTTTTGTTTTACCACTTTCAGCTAAATAATCTTTATACAGAAACATATTTTCTAAATAATCATTTGTTTACAACCAATGTAAGATTTGTCTAAATAATATATTTTCTTAAATAAATACTTATTATTTACCTAAACAATGCATTGTTTACGTAAATAAATCATGATATAGGTAAGTAAGGCATTGTAGCTGAATAAACAATTATTTACCTATATAATGCATTATTTAGCAGATTGTGTTTAATATTGTATTATTTATAAATATTTCTAAATAATGATTTGTTTACCTATAGAATGCACCATTTATTAGAATTTGCTAAATAAAGTATTATTTAGAAGAAGCGGCTACATAATGCATTATTAACGTAAACAATTAATTGTTTAGGGACTGCAATTTTCATTGTTTAGGGGATTCCAGGATTCCCTTGAAACGTTTTTCTAAAAACTAATGTTACTGCTATCTATAATTAAATTCAATATTTTTCCAAAGATTGTGTATCCAAAATGGGTATTAATTAGTTATTTTTCAACATAAATCACTTCAAACTTCAAAAATAAATCGTCTGTAACCTCCCGAACACAAACGAAAGGTCGAGGACATATTTATGCGGGAGTCTTCAGTTTTTGAGTATCTCCGTCAGAAGTTTTTTTTAAAAGCTTTCTTTTTGTAGGTATTAACCCAAGAACTGTGTTGAGACTGTGTTTCCATTTGTTCTGTTCGGTTGAATTATGTTTTAATTTCAAACAGAAAGTTTCAGCTTATTCAAAACTACCTTTGTTTTTGAGGTCGGACTGACAAGAAACATGGCGGAAGTACTCTGTTGTTGTTGCATCAATTTTTATTCATCAGCTTAACATAAGTTGTACTGATGTAACATAAACAATTTACAAAATCTACCATGCGCACAACATAGATATTTTCCAAATTAATTAATTAATTAATCAAAATATAGAAATCATAAAACTACTGACATACACATACACTTTTAACAACATACACTCCCTTGTAAAAAATTTGTTGACATTAAGAAACAGACAAAAGAAAAGAAACAACAACAAAACTTTCAACTTCATCTGTTGTGACGGTGGGTCTATTGTTGCTGGGCTCTGCACAATAAAATGCTATTGCCCACTCGTCTATCGTCTGCGGGATTCGGCTAGTGTAATCACCTTATGACTAATCTTAATACATTTATAAGTTTAGCTGGGTCTGTGTTAGGATAGGGTTACAGAGATAGGTAGAAAAGTGTAAAGATTCACTGACACACTAGCTCTTACACAGCTATGAAACATAGATAGTCCAGCCACTTGTTAACAGTAAATATCACACATTTATTTCCTCTCCTCTATACAAAATCTTCTAATCACTATACTAACTTGTGTGACACGAGTTTTCAGCACACACTAGAGGTAGTTACATATCGTGCAGAGTTGCACAATCATCTCTAGTGATACAGTGTACATAGTTGTATCTGCAGTTTTCTCTACTGCGTATGAAAGATAAGTATGTGTGGGTTTCACGTGTTTAACGCCTAGAGCATAATGCATAGTGGGAAAACGGGTTACTGAGCTGGACTCGATACCTTGTGCTGTGAATTGGTATATGATTTAGTTGGCAGAGTCATTTTGGAAGCTTTTGCGAGCAGTTGGTTTTTTTGGACAGAAGTAACTTAGTGACAGTGTTGAGTCAGGTTAGAGTAAGTACTTCTGTAAGGGTTGAGTCTCGATGTTTCGAACCACCCAAGGTCTTGCACCTCGTCAGGACAAGAATGACTAAAAGACTGTAGTGGAAAGACTGTAATCGCCATTTATTCAGGAAGGAATAAGTGTAGGATTCTCTCTTAAGGTTGTGTGGCCTTCGTTTTAGGCACCTTCCAAGGCTCAAGTACCTCGTCGGTATTGAGATGCTCCAGTGCAAAGCATAGCATTAACACAGAACGAACTTTGATTCTCTCAAACGGATAACCAGTGTGTACTGTTTTGTGCTGTATAGTGGTGTTGTGTGTCACAGGCCGAGAACTAAAAGATTGGGCTATATCTACTGCTGTTATATCTACTGCTGTTATATCTACTGCTGCTATATCTACTGCTGCTATATCTACTGCTGCTATATTCTACTATTACTATTATTACTACTGCTGTACGACTGTGCCGCGTATACTTCAGCCTCTGAGGCCGCTGCCTTTACCACTGTGAGTGGTCCTGATTTGGCTCGGAAGAGTCCGCTGGACCTAAAGCAATAATCTTGTATTGTATTGTACCACTGTGAGGTGTGGACGCTGCCGGGCCTCGCCACCACCACTGCCACGTCCTTCCTTTGTCATGGGCGCCGCTGCTGAGTGTAACCCTCCATCGCCGCTGGGACTTGCCCTGGTACTTCGGACGACCGGGAGCTTTCCATCGGGGCCTTACAGGAAACCAGCTACATCGCACCGACCCACACACACAGATTTGCATTTCACGCACATAAAACATAACTACTTCGCCAGCACCTCGTGTGAATTATTTTAATTATCTGTGTGATCATCTTCTATAGTTTATTCTGAGCTCAGTTAAGAACGGAGATATTGAATTATTAAGTTAGTTTATTCAATACTATTTCTAAGATTTGCTGATTTGTTTACTCAGTTCGAAATTGTATTTATATGAAATCTAATTGATTGTTGTTATTGTTGCATATTGTTGTGGGCATTTTGCTTGTGTATAGTTCTGGGGTTTTCAGGTTAGACAAGGTGGGGGGAGGGGGGGGGGTAATTGTTCAGTAAATACTGGGTTGTGGTTCTAGATAGGGGTGGAGGGTGTTTTAGATTCCCACCATCCTGTGAGCGTGTGCGTTTGTTGTTGAATAAAAGAGTGTGATTGTACATCTGGCATTTTGAGTTAGTTCTTTTGTTTGAGTTTTTATCCCCTCACTCGCTGTTGAGCTGAACGTCCACGGCACCCACTAGGGTGACGTGACATAACTTAAATGTCAAAATTTCACTTCGAGTAGTTCGCTCCTTGATGGGTCTATGCAGCTACTGTTCTCGATATTTGAAACTGTCTCATCATTGGGTTATGAGTTCTTTCAGTCCTATTATTCGGTTTTCTGGACGTAGATCAGTGTTTGGGCATGGATTCGGAGGACTTTTCTAGTAGATGTGCGGTGTAGTTGTCTCTTCTTCTTGGTAGTTGACTACGGAGCTAGTGGAGCCCAATGCTCTTGCTGCTCAAGGTTGCATGCCATGTGTCAGGGTTGCCTCTCTGTGGAGTTTGTTCCCTGCCATGGACCAAGATGCCTGCTCGTCTGCAAAATATGAGACGAATTTCTACAACTCCTTGTTTACAAAGGTTGTGCAGAGCGTCTCACAGTTGGCAGAAATAGCCCTCAGTGAGATCATCTCCACTTATATAGTCAAGAGACGAACAGTTTTCTACGTCCGAGGTCCACTGGAATCTCCAACATAATTCATATATATACACATATACACACACACACACATATCTATATATCTATATATCTATATATCTATATATATATATATATATATATATATATATATATATATATATATATATATATATATATATATATACATATACATATATCAGGGCTAAACTAAACACCTGGAGAAGTAATTAACAATATACACATTCTCCGGTACCGCCACTGGTCTGCAATAATACACATAGGAAAAACAACAGTTGGACAGTGGAGGCTACCTCGTGGTGCCGAAACCGGTCGCGTGTCCGCCACGTGGTCAGCAAAGTTTTACTAACAATCACAATTCTAAAACATGGCAAAACTTCACAAACATAATCCAATAATCATATCCAATAATCACAATGAAACAAATGATTGATCATTTACCTTCTTGACAATGTCAGGCTCTGGCCGTACTGTCGATGAATGCTTTCCATTCGTCACCTGCCGAGTCTTCTGCTAGAGAGATCTATCAAAGTGCGTCTTGCTACAATGATGTTCGGACAAAGACTAACTCTCCTCCCGCTGGGGTCAGCTATCTTGCGAGACTACAAGAATACTGACGTTACGTAGTGGGGGTTGCGGGTGATTGGTCATCTGGGTGACGTCACGGCTTATCTTAGTGAAACTGTAGCCTACACATGTGTAGAACCACCTACTTCGGTCGTCTGCTTGTCAGTGACTTAACTTACATAGGTCAAAGCAGACTGAACGTTGGAGGTTTGAAGCCTTAGTGCTGGGTTAGAACTAGCCTCTCGCGACACCTGTGAAGAACGAAGTACTTATAAATGTCATTTTGCGTCTTACAGAAAGTTGAAGCTAGGCCTCCAGGCCCTTACCCCCTCCCCCACTTCCCATAAACAAACAAAAAGAAAAATGATAAAATAATCAATCAGAATTAAAACAAATTCATAAATAATTCCCCCAACCTCCCTCACTTCCATTCAAAAAATATAAATAAATAAATAAATAAATAACACCTATTTATTGAAACTAATAATGCTTAATGAAATAAATTAGGTAGAAAGATTAAAAAGAAAATTGCTAGACTAATTGTTAGAAGTTATTTAGAAGAAATTGAATAATTCATGACTCCTAAGTAAATCTATGAGCATTAAGCTCAAAGACCATTCAGAATGTTCTTCTGGATATACAATACTTGAGATTGACATAGGTGGCTTTAATTTATTTAATTTAATGTGTAAAGGCTGAAAATGGTTATAATTTTGTTGACATTCAAATATTAAGTAATTTACATTCAAAATGATACCACAATTACAAAGAACTGGAGGATTTATGAAACGAGCACGCCAAGCATTTAGCCTTATTCTGTGAAATAAACTGTTAATATGAAAAGATTTTGAAATAGATATAACTTTATTTGATATTGGTGAATTATCCAAGTAATGTTTTTCAATGACCTCTTGCTTGTATTTCTCATTCTGAAGTACTCTGAAGGCAAGGACGCCAATGAAAAAATAATGATGGATCCCTCTTTTCTGGAGCCGTTACCGTTGCAGTTTGGTATATTAATACTGTTGTGAACAAATAAAAAATAAAGTGAAAAAGGCAGTTCCTATCCTATCCTATCCTATCCCGTAACTCGAAGGTCGTTGGGACATCACAGATGCTCGTTTAACCAGCGTACTCCATCTTTCTCTGGCCCCAGCAACACTCGTGGCTTATCTCAGTGTCAAGCCAGTCCATTCTCGAATCATGTCCTCCCACTTCCTTTTCTGTCTCCCTCTACTTCTGCCTCCTTGCACCGTGCCCTGCAGGATGGTCTGATGCTCTGGTGACGTGGCCATACCATGGGAGGTTCCGTTTCTTCACCACTGTGACTGTGAGGATGTCATCATGTTGTCCAATGGCTTGTGTGATGGTCTATCGGATTTTGTCGTTGGTGATGTGCTGGGTATAGGAAATGCCCAGAAGTCTTCTGTAACACCTCACCTCCATGCTTTGTATTCTTCGTTGTAGGTCTGCTGTGAAGTTCCATGTTTCGCAAGCGTATAGGAAGATGGAGTTGACAAGGGTTCGCAGCAGCCTTGAAGTGTAGACTGATGGTCCTATCTTTCCAAATGGTCTTCAACCTTGTCAGTAGCGCAGTTTGTGCGATCCTGGATAGGACTTCCTGTCGGAACCCATTGTCTGATACAATGGCTTCTAAATATTTGAAGCTATGCTCTGTGTTGAGGGATTGGCCTTGGACCTTGATGTCCATGTTGATGCCATTGGTGTTGTTGGTCATCAATTTGGTCTTCTCTGCGTTTATTTCCATTCCAAAGGCTTTGGAGGTGGTGTCAAGCCTCTGTGCAAGCTGTTCACGTTCTTGTTCGTCTCTAGCCAATCCATCAATATCATCCGCAAAACGGAGGTTGGAGATTGCTCTACCCCATAGGCTGACTGTGCCTTCGTGATCTGCAAGGACATATGACATGATGCGCTCTAGGAAGATGTTGAAGAGTGTCGGATAGAGTAGACATCCTTGACGCCGGCCGATTGTTGTTCTGAACCAGTTCCCGATGGTGCTGTTGTGGAGGACTGCACTGGTAGCCTTGTCATACAGGCTTTTGATGGCTTCAATAATGTTAGGGCTGATATTGTACACTCTCGTGGTTGCCCACAAAGCTGTGTGCCAGACTCGGTCAAACGCTTTCTTGAAGTCTACAAACACATTATATTGATGTTGTTGGTGCTGTAGGGATTTCTCGCAAATTATTCTGAGGTTGAAAATCTGTTCAGTGGTACTTGCCCTGCCCCGCCCCGAAACCTGCTTGTTCTTCAGCTACGATTTGTTCAGCTTGGGGTTTCAACCTGTTGAGTATTATTGTCAAGCCTATGTACCAGCTATTAAAGTTCTTGTTCCTCTCCAGCTATTTTATGAATATCATCCGCAAAACGAAGGTTGGAGATTGCTGTACCCTTATGCTGACTGTGCCTTCGTGATCTGCAAAGGTATCTGACATGATGCCATGTAGGAAGATGTTAAAGAGTGTTGGAGAGAGTAGGCATCCTTGACTTCAATAATGTTAGGGTTGGTGTTGTACACTCTCATGGTTGGCCACAGAGCAGCATGCCAGACTCGGTCAAACGCTTTCTTGAACAATGCCTTATTTACCTATATCATGATTTATATACCTAAACAATATATCGTTTAGGTAAATAATAAGTTATTTAAGGAGAAAATATATTATTTAGAAAAAAAAAAGATTATTTAGAAAATATGCTTCTAAATAAAGATTATTTAGCTGAAAGTGGTGAAAAAATATTTTACAAAGGGAATTCCATTGTCAGTGTCTGTATTCTGAATGCTGTGATTTACTGTGTGCACCTATAACAGTGGAAATGACATTCCAATAGATCTCATTCATGTTACTGCTTATAGCAGACGCTCGTTTAAACGCTTGGGCACGACGTTTACATTCACAATTTGCAAAAGACAAACACATCAAAGATATAAATGGAAAGGCCTATTATTCAAACAGTCATCTCTTAAGGTGAATAAAACATGTCAGATTTTCCCCCGCATTTTAATATAGGGACTCTATTTCTTTAGTATGACATCGTTTGTTGTGATTGCTTTATCAATTTCGTGTTCTAGAAAACAAGAAAAGAAGAAGTAATGTATGCAGAGAAGTTCGGACTCTCGAAGTTGACCTGATACTCCAATACTATCTCTCTTTGTGTTTCACGGACCTTGAGCAGTGGACTCTTGTCTGGGAACGAAATAGTCAAGAGATTTGCTCTGTGGGAAAGCGGTACGAATTGAAAGAATTATACTGCACCCTTCTCTCTCCCCCTCCTACCCACCATCACCCTAATCCAGCTCATATTTTTCTCTTTCAATAGAAGGGATGGAATGAGTTTCGTAACCAAAGGGAGGGAATAAAGATTCCTTTAGAAAAGGAGACAATATGTCTTTTTTAAAAAAAAGAAAAGGGAAGTAATATGAAGTTTCCTTACAAAGAGGCTTAAATCTCGCAGAATGGTTATTTAACTGTTCAAAGACAACTGTGAATAAGTAAAAGAAGAAGAAGAAGAAGAAGAAGAAGAAGACGAAGAAGAAGAAGAAGAAGAAGAAGAAATCAAATAGAAAAACAAGCTGACAAAATAACGAAAATAGACAAAAGGAAAGAAAGAGATACCCCTTATACTTCGCACACCATCACCTCCCTTGCCATCGATTGGCCACACACACCCTCCCTACCCCTACTCTTGCCAGTCCACCTCCCAGCATGCACTTTAGCGATCTGTTTCTCTCTCCCCCACCTCCATCCCAAATTAATTTTCTCTCTTCGGCGCAGAAGTTATCTGTTCCTACGATCGTTTTCTGTCAGCGAGGTGGGAAAGGTCTTTAGTTGTGGCTGTATGGTGATCTGTGATTGGTTCATTACATATCAGCGGAAGTGACTCGCCAGGATGTCCATCCGTTTCTGCTTTTTCTCGCAGGAGAGTGACAGGGTCAGGGAGCATTATACTGCACAGATTGGCAGGATAAAACGAGAACGAGTGGTGGGGGATGGCAGAGAGAGAGAGAGAGAGAGAGAGAGAGAGAGAGAGAGAGAGAGAGAGAGAGAGAGAGACACACACACACACACACACACAAACACACACACAAACAGACAGACGGACAGAGACAGACACAGAGAGAGAGAGAGAAGGGAGCGACCAAGACAGGGCTGGCTGCATTTAGAAAGTAATTTGACTCTCTTTGAGTATGTGGAGAAGAATTCTCTCTCTAAAGCCATGGTCACACAGCACTCCACGTCTTAATCACGTACAAAAAGTTCGGAAAATCTGGTGGACGTGGTCGTGCGTGGTAATTTTCGGTCAATTTTGGTTTGGCGGTGCTTTGGACGGCTGAATCACGGCCAAAGCGCGTCCAAAATTTGTTACCCGTGGAGTGGACGTTGTTGTTCGCGTTGATGTCGAGGTTAAGACGAGCTACGGTCGAGGTATAGACGTGGCAGGACGCGGGGAGAAATCTGAACGGCATCGGACGCGGCAAAAAGTTTTGAACTGCTCAAAATTTTAGCCCGCGCACAACCACGGGTAACACACGCGGTAAAGACGTGCAACACACGTGAAACACGCGTGGTAATACGTGTTACGGCAGTGATTAAAACTTGGGGAGACGCGGTAAGACGCGAAAGTTTAGCGTTCAGTCACGGCCAGAGCACGGTCATTGGACGCATGTACCGCGTTGGAATCACGGGAAATAGCGTGTGTTTAGCGGCTTTATCACTGACAAATGGATTTTTCCACGTACATAGCACTACCTAACGACGTCTCGAACACGTTCGAAAGACGTCCTGATCACTGCCTAATCACTTCTGTATCACTTCTGATTTTCTTAGACCTCGGCACGTGCAGTGTCGCCTTTTTCCCTCTCGTGAACATGTGCAAATTTATTTTTAGGCTTACACGTGGCTGGACGTGGTTGCAGTGCTTCAGCAGTGGAACAGCCGCCGACGGCCATACCCCGTCCAAAGCACGGCCAAACCACCAGATTTTCCGAACTTTTTGTACGTGATTAAGACGTGGAGTGCTGATGACCGAGGCAAGATCTTTGCCGCGTCCGATGCCGTTCAGATTTCTCCCCGCGTCCTGCCACGTCTATACCTCGACCGTAGCTCGTCTTAACCTCGACATCAACGCGAACAACAACGTCCACTCCACGGGTAACAAATTTTGGACGCGCTTTGGCCGTGATTCAGCCGTAAATGGCTGTGTGACCATGGCTTAACTCTCTCTCACACACACACTCTCTCTCTCTCTCATTGAAGGTTCACGTGTTTATTTATATTCATAACGTGACTGATTTTGTCCGTAAATGAGAGAAGTTGTCATTATTTATTTATTGACATAATTGCTTATCTCTTCACAGTCGTTGTTAGTTATTAACTCATATGTATCACACAACTGTCCTAATTAATATTTATGCATTTAGTTAGTTTACATATACGTATTTTATAATGATGATTGTGGTATTTTCTGTAGTATTCTCATAATTGATTTTCCTATAATGCGGCGGTAATTCTATTGTCGTTATTATTATTATTAGTAGTAGTAGTAGTAGTAGTAGTAGTAGTAGTAGTAGTAGTAGTAGTAGTAGTAGTAGTAGTAGTAGTAGTAGTAGTAGTAGTTGTTGTTGTTGTTGTTGTTGTACCGTTGTTATTACATGTATTGTTATTATTGCATTATTGCTTTGAAATTGTCGAGAATCAGAACGCGCAAAATGTCGGTCTGTCAGGCCCGTTGCACGCCATATCTCAAGAACTACTAAACGCAATTTGACCAAACTTCAGGTTAGTGGTCAGCTTCCCGTGTCATCATATTTGCGCAAAGATCAAGGTCGCTGAAGTCACTTTGCTGTTGAACACCTTTTGCTCAATTTCTCAAAAATGGTTGAACCAGTGTGTTGATTTTTGGTATATAAGTACTTCAAATCATGGCCAATCATTCAATAACATTCTAGTGGCTTGGTTGGTCGGTCCGCAGCCTTAAATTTTACGGTTTTGTTCAAAACATCTCGAAAATGACTGTTTCGAGTTTTAATTATTTTTACCATGGAGGAAGGGAGGAGAGGGATTGGGGGTAGTGGGTGGGAGGAGGGGGGAGCAAGGGAACGCGTGTACCGAGGCCCGATGTCTATTTTGCACGATAAAATTGTGTCGAGTTTCTCTCTCTCTCTCTCTCTCTCTCTCTCTCTCTCTCTCTCTCTCTCTCTCTCTCTCTCTCTCTCTCTCTCTCTCTCTCTCTCTCTCTCTCTCTCTCTCTCTCTCTTTCTCGGTGAGGAGAGCATTGCATTGGAGGGGATAAAAGGGGAGAGGAAGAAGATGGACAGAAAGGAAATAGAAGAAAAGAATATAACAGAAAATATGAGAAGAGAAGAAACAGAGCAAATGGAGGACAGAGAAAAGGTGTGATATTGTTTGTCACTAAGTCGTATTGAGCGTCAACATCTTAAAATGGCGTCTGACATAGGACGCTAAGAGGATTCTAGACGCACGTTGTCTAGGTTTTGCTAGATAATCTTGCGATAGGTAGCGAGACGCAAGATAAATTATACAACCATTGCGGTTAGGGATACAAGATTTAAGTTGACGTCACACACGAAACACGCGATACATGTTTGGGAAAAAAAATGTTTGCAGTATTCGTAATTTGAACGCGAGGTATGTAAGCCGATCAAACAATGTTGCATGAAGACGCGCACTGTATGCGACTTTGCACCGCTCTAGCTTGTATGGAGGGGGACTGCTGCACAAAGTCTTCAACTTTACACTACTCTGCCCAGAACCTTACAAAAGTTTTGGATGTATTGGTTGGCATTAAAACACCAGCTGTTCTTATTTCACACACACACACACAAACACACACACACACGCACACACACACACACACACACTCACACACAAAAGTTTTTTTAGTAAGCGAGCTTTGATGTTACTATGCTATCCCCTAGCCTTATACTCCCTACAAGTAACAAAGAAGTTAGGTTAGTCCATTTCTCTTGCGTCACTCGCCAGATCTATTACCGAGCAACGTTTGTCAGTTTTGTCTAGAATTGCCGTGCTTAGCTCTAACTATCAAAGGCCCGCATGAGGTTGCGCTGTAGAATGGTCATGCAGAGAGTGTATGTTGCTGTTTGTAGCCCGATGTTTCACAGGGCGCCGGATGCTGCAAGTTGCCAGTGGAGCGGCTTCAATTCGCTCCACCCTGTTCCCATATCTAACTTGGCTTGGATATTACAGAACTTTAGATCGACCAGCGAAACTTGGTTCCTAGTGATCCCTTTCGTTTCCAGTTATGCAATCGGGAAATCCTTACGAACTTTTCTTCGTGTATGCAGTTCAGAAGCGACAGCGCCTTTAGTTGCAGACGATATTTTGTTCGTCCTTATCCAGGGGAGGTAAATGTCATCGTAACTCTCTAATTTGCGGAGGTTGTTTTCCTCGAAAAGGCACAAGTCTTTGATTTGGTTCATCACGGGTTAAAGCAGACACTTTTCCAAACGAAAGTTTACTTGAAGTTTACGATAGAGCATTTGTAAATGTTTCTTCTCATTTAAAAAAACACACAAAAAAACAACAACCCACAAATTAGAGAGCTTCTATAGCTCCAAACTGTGTTCATTAGCCTACTAACTAGCCCATTTAGATCTACAAACCTAGTAATATAAAGCTCATCTAAACCAAGGGCTGTTCGCCCGTTGGATCTCATTTTTGATATGATGATGATGGTCATTGTTGTCAGGGTGGCGACGTGGTGATCGTCCTTAACGCTCATGCAATAGGACGTTAAGCATCGTTTTCCGTCCGTCCGCTGTTCGTGCAGATTCAGAAGACTACACAAGAAAATTGATTTTTACATCTTTACCATGCCCATAGGAGACACTTGAAACCTAGACATAATGCAAAACTAATGATGAAAATCTCAATCGGAACCACACTCCTCCGCCATTTTACGTCTGAAAGCAAAAGCAGCCCAAGAACATCATCCTCTTTTAGGAGCAAAGTACACCTATTTTAATAAATCGACAACAACAACAAATGGTAAGAGAATACAGTCAAAGCATTTATTCAAGCTTATGTTGATAGCGAAAAATGCCAGAAATTTACATGAGAATTAAGATTCGTCTAAATGATGAAAATTCCGCATTTTCTCTCAGCGAAGTATTCTGCGAAATGCAAATGAAGAGGTCGCGACCTTCAAGAAGCGCAAAAGTTATGACGTAGACTGGGTGTTTTTCTACGAAAAAGTACTACGAACCAAGTTTCTGTTCTTCCTAAAGCTCTCTAATGCTGTCTACAGACTATTTTATGCTGATTCCTTTCGCCATCATGTTCTGACAGCACAATACTTTTCCATCACTGTAAATCTGGACAGTAAAACTCTGTTGATCGTGCTCACTAATTGAAAGAAAAATGCGTTTTACCAGAGTATCGCCTGCATAGCACATAGCACATGCGCACGCTATGGAGATAAAGGGTTGTGACCCGTCAAAAACAGCTTTTGTGGGTTCAAGAGTGTAGTCTAAACGCGTTTCCAATTTCTTTACAACCGCATTCGGGCCAGCTTATACCCCTGTTCATTGTTCCCGGAAATTGCCGGATTGAAAACGCCACGGAAAAAATCTGGGAATCCAGTCCCACGTCACAAACGGGAATTCCCCCTAAAAGTCGCTCGTGGTCTTATTAGAAAATGATCGATTTCCTTTTGTAATAGGCTATTAGTGCATGCCAAAATACTAGATCTGGTGACTGGAGGAAATTCCACATCCACAGAAAGCTCTCGTTCCACCCATCTTGTAGTCCAGTTCTACTCACAAACCAGAAAAGCCCTTTTTGCGGCTTGATATCGCCATAGGCGCTCACATTTGAGTCTCGCTAACTGTATTATGGAGACGGTTTTCGGCCCTCAGATCCGTAAAAATACATTCACTGACAGGTACCACAAACTTGACGATGGTTAAATTTGCTTAAAAGATATAGGTAAGATCCACTTTAAATGTTGCACAGTGATTAGCTGTTGCTGATGTTGTGAAAATGCAGCAGGGTCAAATTAAAGAAAACACGTGAACACAGTCGATACCTGGATTTTTAGAATTCATGATAGAGCATAACCATGCATATATTGCAAAAATCTCTTGTATCATGCCTTCTGTCTTTTGATTGGATGAAAACGAACAGTGTATCATCGGATGTATGAGAACCAATGTTAAAAGATTGTTCAAGGTGACGCATTCAATTCGCAATGTTGGACGTATTCAGGGAGTCATGTTTGACGTCAATATTGATGCGTGCTTACTCAAGAAAATGATCATCCTGTAGCCTTCTGTGCCATTGAACATAGGACAAAATTCTAGTGCCAGTCAGTGCAAATCGACTCTGTGTGGGGGAAGGCGAGTTGCGGGTACGTGTGTGTTCGTTTGTGTGTGTGTGTGTGAGTGTGTGGGAGTGCAGGTATGTGTTTGTGTGCGAGTGTGTATGTGTGTGTGAGGGAGTGAATGAAAGATAGTGTATGTGAGCGAAATAGAGAGAGAGAGAGAGAGAGAGAGAGAGAGAGAGAGAGAGGTGGTGGGGTTGGTGGTGGAGTTGGGAGGGAAGGGAAAGTTTTTACAGGCACAAAGATTGTGTGTTTCATAGTGTAGACATAGCGTACGTGGCACGTTTATGTTCTACATGAACCAGCAAATCCTATGAGCTTTAGGGGATCCAATTTTTCCTTCCCGTAGAGTTAAAAACGGGATCCCTTTTCAAATTTCATCTTCTCCCCCACCCCCTTTCTCCATACTCCCCCTTCTTTCTCCCTCACTCTGTTTCCTTCACTCCCTATAATCTGCCTTTTCCCTCCATCTGTGTGTCTCTTTCCTTCTCTTTCATTCCCTTCCCACCTTTCAATCCAACATCATCTCCCTCTCTCTGCCTCTGACTCTATATCTGCCTCTCTCAGTGTAATTGGTGGACACACGAAGTGGAGAAGACTAGGTAAAAATAAAAAATGAAACAAATAAAAAGAAGTAGTAGTTGTAGTAGTAGTAGTAGTAGTAGTAGTAGTAGTAGTAGTAGTAGTAGTAACAGCAGCAGTAGTAGTAGTAGTAGTAGTAGTAGTAGTAGTAGTAGTAGTAGTAGTAGTAGTAAGATAAGAATACTTTATTATGTCAGATCAAGAGAAAATAGAACAGTAGTAGTAGTAGTCACAGGCGGCGGAAGCATGGGGGGGGGGGGAGCAGGGGGGCCATGCCCCGCCCCCCCCCCCCTAGAAAAATGTTGGAGGAGGTAGCCTTCTATATATAATGAGTAGTGGTTTTTTGTGTTTTTTTTTTTTTTGCCAGGGCATCAAAGGATTTTTTTTCTTCAAATGGAATCAAGCAGTACAAGTGTTTATCATCATAATCATCATCATCATCACCCTCTGATCAGTGAGAGAAGTTCGTCCCTTCGTCATCATTTCCTGTCGACGCGTCATAATCGTTAGCCTTAGATCAAAGTGACCGACAGTTTTCGACATCGTGCACGTCACAGTCGCGTTTTGAAAACTTTAATTTGCTGTCAGTTTTTACAGTCTACCTTTTTCAATATCAGCAATTTTCTCGACTACAAGTGAAGAAGTCAGCAAAATGGCAAATGCTTTGACAACTGGTGTTATTGTTCCTCGTCAAGCATCCCGACAGACTCTCCGTGACAACCAACCTGCGGCCACTCCAGAAGAATATTTCAAGATTAGCATTGCCATTCCTTTCTTGGAACACCTGTCAACCGAATTGGACTCGAAGTTCAAAAATGCTGATCTAGCAGTTGATGGTCTATGTCTGGTGCCAAGCACTTTAATAGACAACCAGGATGGTTTCATGCAGGTTCCAGAAGGGGTGATGCTGGCAATGTTGTGGGAGTCTGACCTACCAGACAAGGCTACCCTTGATGCAGAATACCAACGGTGGGTTTGCAAATGGCGAAGTGTTGCTGAGAATGCGACAGCTATCGTCCCATCCACGGCATCAGAAGCACTGAAACATTGTGACAGGGATTTTTTTTTTATCCCAACCTGTTCATCATGCTTTAGAACCTTTGCACCCTACCTGTCACTACTGCCGAGTGTGAGCGTTCAAACAGTCAGTTGCGCAACCTGAAAAACTACCTGCTCTCTACAATGGGGCAACAGAGACTCAATGGACTTGCTTTACTGAAAGTGCACAGGGATGTTGATATTGACTTCAAAGAGGCATTGAACTGTTTTGCCAGAAGATATAATTCACAAATGGTACTAATGCCGAGGAACCTAGTGCAGCAAGACTGAATTAAGTGATGTTCATAAACTACAAGGTAAAGCTTTATACCGTTAACGATCAACAAAAAGTAGTGAATAATAATAGTATACAAAACATCTCTGCTGATAAAAAAATGTGTGTGTGTGTGTGTGTGTGTGTGTGTGTGTATGTGTGTGTGTGTGTGTGTGTGTTTTAAGGGAGCGGCAGAGGATAATTTTTGTACCCCAGAGTTTGTCAGTTCAATTGTTCAAAAAGCTCAAAGTCCCAGACCATCACAGATGGCTTTTTCAAGGTTCAGATTGCACCAGATTGCACCATTTTGCATCCTTGGAAAAAAAAAATTCCGGGGGAGCATGCCCCCGGATCCCTCTAGAAGGCTCGGCGCTTCGCGCCTTCGCTGAATCTTTAACCCCCACCCCCACCCCCACCCCCACCCTCGACTTTTCCCAGGTCTGGCCCTGATGTCAGTGAATATAATGTGTGTGTGCCCCCCCCACCCCCAATCCTGAGCAGCTTCCGCCGCCTGTGGTAGTGGTAGTAGCAGTAGAAGTAGTAGTAGTAGTAGTAGTAGTAGTAGTAGTAGTAGTAGTAGTAGTAGAAGAATAAGAAGAAAAGCTGATGATGATAATGATGATGATTACGATGGAAAGGGTGACGATGAGGATGAAGAAGTTTAGTAGTACACACACGAAGTGGAGAAGACTAGGTAAAAATAAACAATGAAACAAATAAAAAGAAGTAGTAGTAGTAGTAACAGCTGCAACCGCAGCAGTAAGCTTAGTAGTAGTAGTAGTAGTAGTAGTAGTAGTAGTAGTAGTAGTAGTAGTAGTAGTGGTAGTAGTAGTAGTAGTAGTAAGATAAGAATACTTTATTATGTCAGATCACGAGAAAATAGAATAGTAGTAGTAGTAGTAGTAGTAGTAGTAGTAGTAGTAGTAGTAGTAGTACATTACATTACATTACATGATTATTGCTTTAGGTCTAGCGGACTCTTCCGAGCCAAATCAGGACCGGACAACCCCCAATCCGCATAAAAGATCTGCTGAAACAACCCTAGTGGTAAAACCGAAAGCTCTCCACCAGCCAGTCACTTTACAATAAAGACATCCCTCGCAGGGGACGGCTGAGGCTTCACCCCAACTTATCGAACCCCCGTTTACAAAAACAAAATAGAATAAAAACATCATTATAAATTATCAATAAAACACATACATATAAAATGCCTACATTGCTAAATAATAACATCATAGGAAGCCCTAGTGACCTCCTGGCAGAAAGCGTCCAATATTCCCAAGCTGATCCAACAGACCTCATACACAAATAAGGAGTCTTATCCCGGAAGAGTTTTCAAGAAAAAAGGTAGGAGACTGGGCTAGCGAAGAAGACGATAGTATAGCAGATTGATAGAACAGAGCAGGAATGAGAAAGAGCAAATGAGGAAGACAGCGACAGTGGGAATTTAAAGCACTAAATTTCCAGAAAGTGGGGATACTATTTATACTGAAACCCCAACGGGGGTAGTAGTAGTAGTAGTAGTAGTAGTAGTAGTAGTAGTAGTAGTAGTAGTAGTAGTAGTAGTAGTAGTAGTAGTAGTAGACGAAGAAGAAGAATGAGAAGAAGAAGAAGAAGAAGAAGAAGAAGAAGAAGAAGAAGAAGAAGAAGAAGAAGAAGAAGAATTTGAGGATGAAGAAGTAGAAGATGAAGACCGGCACTAGCACCACCACGAATAACATGCTGTTTTGCTGCCAAACAATTACAGAGAACAACCCTTTATTAAATCCCATGTTAATAAATTAATGACATCAATATCACATTATTAAATCATTATTTGAATTATACTGAATCAATATTATTAATTAACCTTCAACGCTCCTTCCTCAAACAAAGATAAATGGCTGTTCTGGTTAACCAGTTGAAAAGCAATCGCACTAACAAAATCATTCTACATAATCGAAATTCGTTCCTCTCGGACAGCAAAACTCGCCAGCACCACAAAGTGTTTATGTCATCAACAAAAGACATCAAGAACTCTCAGTTATATCTCCATAACGACGCAAGAAGGAGTGGGATCCTTGAGATATTGCACGCAACGGACCGACAGACAGCCCGACATTTTGTCCGGTCTGATTACTGACTATTGCAAAGTATTTTCAGATATTGGAAATTCAAAAAGTTCAAAAAGTGAAAATCTTTTGTGATAAAACATTTTAAAAGATATAAGTCACGAAGAAACGGACGTCATAAGTCAATCGCTACGTCATTTAAAGCGGTGATGAAAGTCGATAATATTTTAAGAGAACGCTTGAACAATCATCCTTTATTTGCCGAGTTAAGTGAGGAGGCGGATAAGAATCATAAACGGGGGACATATGAGGAAACAGGGAGCGGAAGGGATAATTGGAGAGGTGGGATGTGGAGCGGAGAAAAATGAAGTTGAGAAAATTGGAAAACTAAAAGTGCGAGGGGAGGTAGGGTGTACTGTTCTCTCCAGAAGTTAGAAAACAATCTCCATCAAACTGTTTTATCGCCTTCTAAGACAAAAAAGGCCGCGAAAATGGGAAGCACTCTAACATAAAAGGATCAGGGCGAAAGGCAAGGGGCATACGTTGACTAGAAAGAGAAGTAAGTTGGCGGGAAAAGGGAGCGCTTTTTAATAACCTCAATACCATCGGGCTTTTATTATGACGTCGCTCAATCGCTCTCTCCCAAAGCAGACTTAGACGCGCAGCACAAAACTGGCGATGCCGAGCTTCACAAAAACCAGTCATTGCGTGGATCACAATTTTGGTCATGGTGCGAAGAGAGGATGCTTATGTTACCCCGTATGTATGTTCCCCCAGATCTTTGCATCCCCAGGTCTTTGTTTGCCCTAGTTCTCTGTTCCTACGCGTCTATATCTCCGCGGGTCTACGTTTTCCCGCATGTTTCTGAAAGACCTGTGGGACATATACTTAGGGGAGTATGACAGAGTCCAAATTATGGTTTTAATACAATGTTAGAAGTGTACCACAGTTGTTGGAATTGATGCAACAATTTAACAAATTTGAGAAGCGTATTACAGTTACTGGAAATGCTCAGCTTGATACAAAGAAGTCTGTGTAAGTATTGATAATAAGAGGTTATACAAACAAAAACGTAATTAGCGCCGAAATTATCCAAACCTTAGGAAGCGGAAGATAAATGAATTGTTGAGATAGATGGTTAAAAGGGGTGGTGAAAATGTCAGAAATTGTTTTGGGTTTTGTGAAATTAAAACAAAAAACAGGAAATAAGAAGTCAAACAAGAAATATGTTTGTTGATTATGGGAGTGGGTTATAAAGGAAATTTGTGAAGCATGAATATAACTAAAGACATTGATAGGTTTGGTTATTCAGCAATTTAGAGTTATTGTATAATACATTTGTAAATATTAAGAGATGTGGAGGTGATTACAAGTATAGATGCAATATTAGTAATTTAGAAATAATGGTTTAGAGGTTAGGTGAGTGTTTAAAAGTGATAAGGTAGGTAGTGAGGAGATGTCTTGGTGTGGGAAAGTAATTTTTAATTAAAGTTAGAGGAAAGACGTGGAGTGTGGTTAAAGTAATTCTGTTTCACCTTGAACATTGCGTAGCCGGTTAGGTGGTGAATGAAACTCCACAGAATGGTGTGAGGATGATAAGAGATAGTTAGAGGGTTTTGTAAATTTCTGGAAATCAATATTAATAAGAGAAAGAACGCATGTCCATATAGGTGTTGTTATAAATATTCATAATTGCACAGTTGACCAATCATTATTAAGTTGGGAGGCGTAATGCTGAGACTGGATACCCATTTTATATATATATAGAACTGAGAGCTGAGACAGAGAGCGTTGGATAGCTTATATATTATAAGATGATGCACGAGTGAAGGGAGCTATCCAACGCTCTCTGTCTCAGCTCTCAGTTCTTTGTTCTCTGCCTCCACATTAAGTGATGGAATTATACTAGAAAGGTAAGATGAAGATTTTGTATTTTGATATTTTGATATGTGTTGTCCAATAAATAAATGGTTAGAAAAACAAAATGAAAGAGTTGTGGTTTAGCAAATAAAATCTCTCAAAAACTGTCTCTCGACCTGTCTGTGTAAAACATTGTCTCCGTAGAATGCTATAGTTGATCCCCGGACGTGAAGGCGATGAGCTGACCACGTCATAGGAGTATGGAGCTGGAGAAACATAGCCCTTGGGAATCAATAACTGTACCTGACAGGTCTTAAAGGAACGTGCATCTGGATTAACACAAACCTGGAATAATATAGACCTAGATTTGAAGGGACATAGACTTGAGTGAATACAGATAGACCTGGGGGAACATACGAGAAAAGCCTTGAGAGATCTGGGGGAAAATAAACATGGGGTAACAAAGACCCAGAATTGAGGGAACATAGACCTGAGGGAACATAGACCTGGCAAAACATATAGTTGAAAAGGCATGAGGGAACACGAATCTTATAAATATATAACAGAGGAATACGACGGACCTGGGGAAAAACAGAATGAAAAAGTGTTGAAGGAAAACATAGACCTGCGGGAACACAGGGCTGACTACGGCGCGGGCAAGAAAGCTGTCCAGGGATGACATAAAGGCTAACTCAACGTTTCCGCGGACCCAATAAAGGCTAATCACCTTCTGGCCAGCGCCAGGGCCGCTAACTCCATCCTTCAGCGGCGAGAAGAGTGATGTCCCTTAGCGACTGAGACTTAAAGCGCGCCAAATCCCTGTCGGGGATGATTGGAAATATAAATGGCGTCCGTTGGAGAAATCACAGAGGTGACAATGATGACAGTGACTTGGTTTCTTCTTCTTCCCTTCACCTCTTCTTTCTTGTTAGATGTTGTAAGAACATTGTGTATAGATACATAATTTATATTTTGTCAACATTTATAACATTCCTATGGTTTAACAAAAAAAAGGAAGTGGGTTGGTGGGCGGATGGGTATCAGGGGAGGGATGGGGTGGAGGATATATAACAAATTAATAACACCGAAATAAAAGTTTTGGAAGTGCGCGTGAAGGAATGAAGGAATAACGGAGCTTAACGTCCTATTGCGTTAGCGTTAAGGACGAATCACCACGTCACCACCTTGACAACACTGATCATCATCATCATATCAAAGAGGTTAGACAGTGAATTAGCCGTCTTAAGCGTTGGCAACACTGAGAGTTGTGCTGGTCAGTGCTATTGAGATGTTGTTCCTGTGCTACTTTGTGTTGGTTGAAGAACAGAGACATTACTCGCTGAAAGTGCATTCTCGATAGCAAAGCGGTAGATAGCGTACCTATGTAGCATAGATAAAAATGGTGGGATCAGAATGTGTCTTTGGCTAAACGAATTCGCGCTCAAACGGTTAATTACCAAACCACTTAAAGAACGGACCCATAATATCTTCATTTACATCGCAAAATACAGTCCTATAAAGAGGAAGATATTGATATAGCACAGGCGGCGGAAGCTGCTCAGGATTGGGGGGGGGGGGGCACACACACATTATATTCACTGACATCAGGGCCAGACCTGGGAAAAGTCGAGGGTGGGGGTGGGGGTTACAGATTCAGAGAAGGCGCGAAGCGCCGAGCCTTCTAGGGGGTTCCGGGGGCATGCTCCCCCGGGAATTGTTTTTTTCAAGGATGCAAAATGGTGCAATCTGAACCTTGAAAAAGCCATCTGTGATGGTCTGGGACTTTGAGCTTTTTGAACAATTGAACTGACAAACTCTGGGGTACAAAAATTATCCTCTGCCCCTCCCTTTAAAAAAACCACACACACACACATTTATTTATCAGCAGAGATGTTTTGTATACTATTATTATTCACTACTTTTTGTTGATCGTTAACGGTATAAAGCTTTACCTTGTAGTTTATGAACATCACCGCCCTGCTTTCACTTAATTCAGTCTTACTGCACTAGGTTCCTCGGCATTAGTACCATTTGTGAATTGTATCTTCTGGCAAAACAGTTCACTGCCTCTTTGAAGTCAATATCAACATCCCTGTGCACTTTCATTAAAGCAAGTCCATTTAGGCCCCATTGTAGAGCGCAGGTAGTTTTTCAGGTTGCGCAACTGACTGTTTGAACGCTCACACTCGGCAGTAGTGACAAGTAGGGTGCAAAGGTTCTAAAGCATGATGAACAGGTTGGGATAAAAAATCCCTGTCACAATGTTTCAGTGCTTCTGATGCCGTGGATGGGATGATAGCTGTCGCATTCTCAGCAGCACTTCGCCATTTGCAAACCCACCGTTGGTATTCTGCATCAAGGGTAGCCTTGTCTGGTAGGTCAGACTCCCACAACATTGCCAGCATCACCCCTTCTGGAACCTGCATGAAACCATCCTGGTTGTCTATTAAAGTGCTTGGCACCAGACATAGACCATCAACTGCTAGACCAGCATTTTTGAACCTCGAGTCCAATTCGGTTGACAGGTGTTCCAAGAAAGGAATGGCAATGCTAATCTTGAAATATTCTTCTGGAGTGGCCGCAGGTTGGTTGTCACGGAGAGTCTGTCGGGATGCTTGACGAGGAACAATAACACCAGTTGTCAAAGCATTTGCCTTTTTGCTGACTTCTTCACTTGTAGTCGAGAAAATTGCTGATATTGAAAACGGTAGACTGTAAAAACTGACAGCAAATTAAAGTTTTCAAAACGCGACTGTGACGTGCATGGTGTCGAAAACTGTCGGTCACTTTGATCTACGCTAAGGCTAACGATTATGACGCGTCGACAGGAAATGATGACGAAGGGACGAACTTCTCTCACTGATCAGCGGGTGATGATGATGATTATGATGATAAATACTTGTATTGCTTGATTCCATTAGAAGAAAAAAAATCCTTTGATGCCCTGGCAAAACAAACACTACTCATTATTGGAGGGGGCAATATATAAGGCTGCCCCCTCCAACATTTTTCTAGGGGGGGGGGGGGGGGCATGGCCCCCCTGCCCCCCCTGCTTCCGCCGCCTGTGTATAGATCTATTTTATCAGATTAGCGCTACGGTGCGTCGCGAACATTCTCCAAGCCGTCGTTGTAAATTAACCGAGCTGCGCTAATCTGTTGGGCGTCTGCACCTCTATTCTAAGAGAGATAAGCAATTTACTGCAATACAGAGCTTTTGAACGGACGGACAGGAAGTTTACATTCATTTTTGGCCAAAATTTGACAATAAAAGGTATGAATATATACACAATTAGACTTCTCCTGAATGAGACATTTTATGAATGTTTGCGCAATTTCATTCGACCTCAGACACACCTTAACATGCTTTCTGTCTGCCGTCAGTGGTTTGGCTGATGCAACAGTGTCGCTTACTTGCAAACACAAACTGATACACTACTGGCTTTGCACGTCTGCACTCACTCTCTCTCATGCATCCCAACCTATTTGAAGCGTGGCACCAAATATTAACAAACATACAATCAGCCGCATCGATTTATTGACATTACAATGTCACCAGTATGATCATTCCGCGCGTCTGACCACACGTTTCCTCTGCTGTCTTCCACTAGTTTCCCCAGGATTCACTTGTCTAAGCCAGTGCGTCCAAAGCAACAAGTTTTCGCCTTCGCCTTGAGTTAAAATCCTTGTTTTCTACCAAGCGTCTTGCGCAGCTCTTTGAGTTTGTAACCGCTGTGTAAGAACCATTCCTTTAATTTCATAAATTGATTAGCCGAAGTACATTTACTCAAACTCTATTCAGCTCACACTACAACAAAAATTAACTAGCGGCCACTCCAAATAAATGTCTTTGCAAATTACTCAAAAAGTAACCGCGTG
This sequence comes from Oncomelania hupensis, assembly GCA_036898135.1. Classification (NCBI taxonomy): domain Eukaryota; kingdom Metazoa; phylum Mollusca; class Gastropoda; order Littorinimorpha; family Pomatiopsidae; genus Oncomelania; species Oncomelania hupensis. The sequence continues at coordinate 3,021,076 of CM072522.1, read as the reverse complement.
AAGGAAACTATTTTTATAGCATGCATGCGCGCTGGCATCATTACCGAAAGAGCGATCTGTTTCCTGCTTGCCTGAGTAAATCGTCGTCTCCAAAGACTACCTTGAGATGCGATGCGCCTTTTGGGAAATGAATGAAAATGTTTCACAGAACGATGATTTGAACTGAAAAGCAAGAAAACACTGTTTGCAGTTCTTAGAGAAAACATTAACCTCGGGACCTAATGGGAGGGAAGATATTGGAGATCTCACGGCTTCATAACAAAAGGCAGTCAAAGTTATAGTAATGAGGGAGAGAAGAAGAAGAAGAAGAAGAAGAAGAAGAAGAAGAAGAAGAAGAAGAAGAAGAGTCGAGAATGAAATAAAGAATAATGAAGGAGGTAGAGGAAGTTTATATTGCTGTTATGGTTGCAAAATGATGGTAAGGTGATTTTTCAAATTAACTTTGAACCAATTAAAATAGTAAAGAGGGGAACGAGAGAAGAAGAAGAAGAAGAAGAAGAAGAAGAAGAAGAAGAAGAAGAAGAAGAAGAAGAAGAAGAAGAAAACAAATAGCGAACATTTTTTGATGATGTTGCACTCGATTCTACTCTTTTATCTGTCGCTTTATTCTCTGTCTCTTTCCCCTGCCTTTCTCTTTCCTTTGTTTTTCTTCTATGTGAATCTCCCAGATATAATTCATTTTTTTACAACCGACCGGTTTCGCCACCATGAGGTATCCCCTACGGACCCGTACCCACCGTTGTTTCCCTATGAGTATGATTGCAGATCAGTGGCTGTACCGGAGAATATGTATATTGTTAATTACTTCTCCATGTGTTTAGTTTAGCCATGATGTGTATATGTATAGGAATTAGAGTGGAGATTCCAGTGGACCACGGACATAGAAGATTATTCGTCGCTTCCTATCCTATCCTGTCCCGTAACCCGGAGGTTGTAGGGGCACCACAGATGATCGTTTAACCAGCATACTCCATCTTTCTCTGTCCTCAGCAAGGGAAGTGGAGGCTGTTCTGGATCTGTCCCAGTTTAACTCACCTATAGTGGTTAATAGTTATATTTAGGGGTACTGTTCCAGTTTAACTTCCTTTTTGTATTTTATAAGTGTGCACTGGCTACTGTGTCGCAAGTTAAGCACCGTCCAGTGCAGTTAGCACTTGGATGGGTGACCGCAAAACGTGAAGCGACAAATAACAACGCCCCCAGTTGACTCAACTGTGACTGAGTACCTACTCTCTTAAGGGTAAAAAAAAAAGGGTAAGGTAAGGTAGTCCCTAAGCCTTGTGGCCGTAGGGGAGCGTGATGCTGGAGATCACACTTATCTTGGGCCAGCGTAATGAGGGTGATGTCCATCTCTCTCCCTCGCTGCCTCACCTTCCCCACCCTTAAGAGAGTAGGTACTCAGTCACAGTTGATTCAACTGGGGGCGTTGTTATTTGTCGCTTCACGTTTTGCGGTCACCCATCCAAGTGCTTACCGCACTGGACAGTGCTTAACTTGCGACACAAAAGCGAGTGCTCCAACCACTACGCTATCCGACACCTCTTAAGAGTGGGGAAGGTAAAGCAGTGAGGGAGATAGATAGGCATCACTCTCATTGCGCTGGCCCTAGATAAGTGTGATCTCCAACATCACGCTCTCCTACGGCCACAAGGCTATGGGACTACCTTTACCTTTCTTTTTAAAGTGTGCTTGGGGGCTGTTCTTGACCTCTTCCATGATCCAGTTTAACTCCCCTTCTGTGTTTTATGAGTGATTATTTTGTGTTTTTTTTGTGGGGTGTGGGTGGTGGGGGTGGGGCTGTTTAAGGTTAACTCCCTTCTTGTGTTCTTCTGTATTTTTTGAGTGTGTTGGGGGAGGGGCGGTAGGGCTGTTCTGGACCCGTTCTAGTTTAACTCCCTTTCAATGTTTTATGAATGTGTTAAAAGGTGGAGGTTTAATGACTGTTCTGGATCTGTCCCAGTTGAACTTCCCTGGTGAAGGGTGTAGCAGTAATGGTTAATAGTTAAGTTGGGGGTTTAACTGCCTGTACTTGATAGTTTTGTTTAAAAGGGCTGTACCAGTCTAACTCCCCTCTTGTGTGTTGTGTGGGAGGGGCTGTTCTGGACCTGTCTCAGTTTAACTCCCCTTTTGTGTATTTAGTGTGGGGCTTTAAGTGTGCTTGGAGACTGCCCTGGATCTGCCCAGTTTAACTCTCCTGTAGTGGGTTTAATAGTTATGTTTAAAAGGGTGGGGTGGGGTGGGGGGAGGAGGTTGTTCTGGACCTGTCCCAGTTTAACTCCCCGTTTGTATTTTATAAGTGTTCTTCGGGACTGTTCTGGACCTGTCCCAGTATAAATCCCCGGTCAAGGGCTGTAGTGGTTAAAAGTTATTCTCCATAGCGGCTGTTCTAAACCTGTTCCAGTATAACTCCCCTTTTGTGTTTTATAAATATGTTTGTTTTAAGGGCTGTTGTGGACATGTCCTGTATTGACTCTCATCTTGCTTATCTATAAGCCATAACCATTGCTAACCAGATGGAAGGGGGGGAGGAGGAGGGAGGGGCAGTCTGGACCTAATCCCATCTGACCCCACATCTGTTCCAGTCTGACTCCCCAGGAGTTGTTTTGGTACAATTAAAATTGTCCCAGAGTAAAGCCCATAGAGTGCATCTGGGACTGTGCCAGATTTACTCTCCATTGAAAAGGGGGCTGTTTTGGCACTGGCCCACTTTACCTCCTTGTAATTTTTCTGGTACAAAATTTTCCAATGCCAAAGTAACTCCGTGGGGGCTATTCTGGCACTCATATAGAGTCAGTTCAGTTCATGATCTTGATCGTCCCTATGTAATCTTCATTCCCCAATTAACTCCCTGCAGTTGATTTTAAACAGAATGGGGAGAGGGGGGGTCATACTGAACCATGACCAGACTAACTCCCGTGGAGTTATTCCGAGCCTGGACTGAAACTACTGCCAGGAGTAAAACTAGTAATGCGGGGATGGGGTGGTCGGGGGAGTGAGGGGGGGGGGGGTAAAAGGGGAAAGGGGGTAAGGGGAGGAGAGCGGGGAGCTGTTATAACACCTGAGGAAACTTTTACTGTTTTAGCGAACTATGTACATTATAGACAACTTTTTAATAGGCTGTGTTTTAGCTCTAATGGCATTCAGCCCTCTGTTTCGACCAATTGCTATAGGCTTCACTATTGCTAAAGGCTTCACTATTGTTATAGGCTTCACCATTGTTATAGGCTTCACTATTGTTATAGGCTTCACCATTGTTATAAAATCCATGCGATGGAATGCGTGCGAGCACAGACTATACCTCGGTTTATACTCTCATCCAAATGAGTAGGAGCGCAGTGTCTCAGAGTAATATTTTTTTACATTTGTGTTATTTTTTAATATTATTTATTTATTTATTTTTAATTTTATTTATGTATTTCTTCTTCTTCTTCTTCTTCTTCTTCTTCTTCTTCTTCTTCTTCTTCTGCTTCTTCTTCTTTTTGTTCTTTTGTTCCAGGCCGTCAACGGGCTTTGAACCGCATCAATGTTATCGCCTGACATTTGAGTACATTGCATACACCACTGAGCCAACTGCACTCAGGCTTCACTATTACTATAGACGTCAAACAAAGAAGAGCACAGCTGGAACATTCAGCGTAAATTAAAAACAAGATGGGAAGCCACTCAAATGTATTTCCAAACACACACCCCAAAAGCTGACAAATATATATGTATTTTTAAGTATACATTTTCTTAGCCGTGTTGTGACTGGGCTTTACCATAAGCAAGCAAAAGGAAAACCTGGAATGAAAGGCCACTATCTGAACTATCTGCAATAAGGTTTTTAACACTCCAAATCGGATCAGCCAGTTTTAAGATACAGTCCAAAACGCCTTTAAGATACGGGTAAGCTCAATGGCCTTGACCTTTGAAAATGTACAAATACGAATGAAATAACATGCTTAGCAGTAGATCAAGTATCCACAAAGTAAACATGAGGAATTTCGGCTAAGTTTTTCTTGAGAAAAGGCAACAAGTGTGTTTTGAACAAAAAAGTTCAATTGGAGTGAGGAAGCGGCGGACCGACCGACTGACTGAAGTACCTGCAATCGGATTGCTACTAAAGGATGGCCCATGATTTGAAATACTGCATACCAAAACAACAAAATCGTGTTGGCCGTTTTTGAGATATTGAGAAAAACGTGTTTAACAACAGAATGTCTCCGGCTCCAGTGACCGTGACCTGTGCGGAAGAGCAAATTATAATATGATGACTCGGAAGGCAAGCCACTAACCAAGGTAATGTTCCTATGAAGTTTGGCCAAAATCTGTTCAGTGATTGTTGGAATATATGGCTTCCAACGGACCGATGGACATTTGGCTCGTTGTTATTGTCACTGCATTACTGTAGTTACGATGGCCATTTGGCTCGTTCTTATTGTCACTGCATTACTGTAGTTACGATGGCCATTTGGCTCGTTCTTATTGTCACTGCATTACTGTAGTTACGATGGCCATTTGGCTCGTTCTTATTGTCACTGCATTACTGTAGTTACGATGGCCATTTGGCTCGTTCTTATTGTCACTGCATTACTGTAGTTACGATGGACATTTGGCTCGTTCTTATTGTCACTGCATTACTGTAGTTAATAATCCGCAAGGTTACAATGGACTTACCGCTAACTTACTGCTTTAAATGTCACGGATAGGACAGGTCACCAAGAGCATTTCTTTCAGTATCGACGCAACTTCAAGGGACCTCACTCGCTGCAGTCTGCCAGAGTGACAGCCTACGACTTGCGAAGTTTGCAAAAAACAGAAGTTTTGCAGAGAGGGTGGTGTAGTCGCTGCTTCTTCCAGATACAGCGTGAACTCTCGGTCCACATTTGTTGTAGGTGGGGTCCGGTACAGACGGAACAGCGCTGCCTGTGATAAATAGCCACCATAGTGTGCTAGCTTTAACAGAGAGGTCTTGCCAGAGCACACCACTGCATTACCCACAGCCTTATCTTGTTGCCAGGTACGCTGAATGGATAGGCCAGCACGAATCATTGACTTCATCATCTCCTCTGGGTTTCTTCTACTTTGAATGACCATGATCAAAAGTAACATACGGTCCTTAATGCTGCGACCGTACAAAACCCCTTGGTTCATAATGTCGTCAACACGTCGTGCTTTGCCATGCTTTATCGAGTTTGTCAATACATTCCAGCGTATTTCGTTTCTGGCCATTGCTCGGCATCTGTCAAGATGCGGAAGGATAAAGTCGGATGACCTATCGTCATGTTTGATTAAGCTTACCCTCCACAAGACATACTCCAACACGCTTGGCTCGTGGCACTGCTCAACAACGTCCTGAGAAATGTGACGCCAGCCGGAGTCAGGGTAGATAGAAAACAAGAGGGCTTGGTCGCTCAGGTCTCTGTCTCTGCACATGCCAGCAAGGCGATCGCATTTATCAAGGCACAGTGGAGAATGGAACTCACTATGAAAGGAGAAATATTCGTCTATCTCAGTTAGTTCCCTAAGAGTACTGGCCAGTACAGGTAATGGCATCACCTCAGCACACACTACGCAGGTTTCAAAGTTATTCAAAATGCTGGCCTGAGCAAACACGAACAACTTCAGCATCTCTGACTGTGCTCGCAAGAGGTCTTTTCTGGATCGCACCTTCTGCACCACATCATCGTTAGAGTGCAAATACGAAGACAGAAATGTAGCAAGTCGTAAGAATGAATTGTCAGCACAGTAGTCAAATAGCGCTGCGCGAGCGATTTCCTGTTTATTGGCGTTTGCTGATTCTGTATGAAATGGGTTTTGTAAGTCAAAAGTAAACCATTCTGCATAGTTAGTGACACGTATCATTCTTTCAACTACCAATATCATATTGTCCAGTTTTTCTGCCAACGTGTCCCAACAGTCTTTATGTCCCACCATGGCGCTTATAGCCATCACAAGGATGTTATGCAGCTTTGGAGCCGATAAATGTCCCTGGATGCGGAAGTCTTTTTCAGTGATACAGTCAAGAAGCTGGCCAAGAAGCTGGGTGTCACCAAGTTTTATAGTCTCAATTACAGCGATGTTCATCGTCGTAGCCCAGTGAATTTTGTCAACTTCCCAGGTAAGAATCACAGAGAGTATTTCCAGGCAGTTGTCAGGACTTCCGGCGCTTTTGATGCGCTCGTGTGCAAGTTTTACAGCCCGGGATACTGCATAGCCATGGACACGGCGCCTATCAAAATCACGGCAATGACTGATCCACCCCTTGATGTCTGTCAGACATTGCTGCCAAGTCAATTCGGTGAAGTGGTGGCAGAAAACCTTTTTAGTGCTTTCCAAAATAATACATGATGTAATCATTATCGTCCAAGCTGTCGACCACTTCTCGTGTCGGGAGGCTTTCTTAATAGCGTATGTTTTGGTGAAAGAAATTTCGCTGGCAAGTGCAATTTCCAGTACTTTCTCCCAAGAGCCATTTTGTATTGCTCTGTCGATATCAGCCACTTGGTCGCTGTGGGCCATTTAGTCACTGGTCAGTCTGAAGCACACAACAATGCACTACAGTATTGCAACTAGTACTGTTTTTACACAGTTTAACATTGGGCCGTAAACGTTCACTCTAATGTTGGCGTTGAACGTCTCGTTGTTATCCAACCACACTCCACAGTGAATACAGCTGGTGACCCGCTTGGCTGCAACTGGAAGAAACTAAATGTCTAGACCAAACCATTGAAAGCGTAGTGGTGATCATGACATTGATAATCATTGTAAAACCTACACAGATATCTCCAGCACAGAATCGCGGCTCAGGTAATATCTCCATATTACACTAACGTATGCGGTCTCTCCATTTCCTCCTTCCCTTTTCCGTGTTGACTGGATCACTTATGATTGGCTTGTCATCTTGATGACGTAATTGTAGTGAACCTTGTAAGGATGAAAGTTGACGTCATACAATGCGTCATTCCCTGTGACAGCATCGACAAAGTGTAGAAAATGTGGAATTCTTTGACCGCTTCGAGCACATAAAAGTTGATATCGAGGCAGCAAATTAATCTCTATGTTGGAAATGTGACGTCTTCACCCGTTGGGCTTATGGGCAAGTATTTTCTTATTACATCAATATGTATGAGCAACACATGTACTTTATACCCACAAATGCCATGGATGTGTAGACAACATGACCTTTGCTTTCAATAAAGGTGATAAAGTTCTCTTTATTATTTTGTTTCTAAACGGCCAATGTCGTCTTTCCCCTCCCCTACGCAATAGGCATTATCCCTAAATAAACCGAAAGTAGGTTGCTTCCCCTGAAATGCGGTTACACAATACATGTTGACAGCATAAACCGAAAGTACGTCAATGAGAGTTGCTTCCCCTGAAAAGCGGTTACAAAATACATGTTGACAGCTATTTAGGAAGTACTCCTATTTTGCAGTCCTATTCTTTGCTGTTGAAAAGCGCATTGAGCATGCTGTGAGTATGAAGGGCCAGCCTATACTATGTCATCATCATCATCATCATCATCATCATCATCATCATCATCATCATCATCATCATCATCATCATCATAGGAACCAAGTACAAACATGTATGGATGAGAAAGAGGATACATGTGGTGATGTCAAACAAGTGTGGGGAACGTTACGATTAAACGTGTTTTGGCATGAACTCTTTCCTTGAGCTAAGATGTTGGCAGTTGATGGAATGTGGTACACAAACATAATATAACAAATAATATTATTGAGAAACAGATGAACGCACGAACGTCCAACTTAGAGAAAAGGTGACAATTAGGTGACAACAAATCACAACCTTACAAATACACAAACGGGAAGCAAGTGGAAAAAACCACACACACAGAGACACACGAAACAAACACACGCGCGCACACACCCACACACACCCATACACACACACACACACACACACCACCACCACCACCACCACCACCACCACTACCTAAAGAAGGCTTAGAAAAGCGGAGTTAAAGAAGAGAAATAAACAGAGGATTGAGAAATGGCCTGGGGAGGAATAAAAAGAAAAATCGCACTAAAGTCTAATGTTGTGAAACTTTCATTAAATTGGAACTGCTCTTTCCTGCCGGAGAATAACAACGTAACAAGGACCGGAAGTAGGAAAAGAAAGCAGCGAAAGTTGTCCGCCCACTGGCGAAGTAAAGGGCTAAAAGCACAAATCTGCTGGGATTCCCATTGGTTTTCCTGCGACAACCATTTAGTATTTTACTCAGTGTTGTGTTGTTTTCTGTCTTTCGATTTCGTTTTAATTTCAATATGGTTACCTGCCAGGGGCGGTTTATACTCTTGATGAGGGGGTGGGTGGGGATTAAGGGGGTAGAGGTGTTTCCTGATTACATTATGTGATACTATTAGACTACTTATAATTATGTACGACTACAAGGCCAATGCTTCATATGCAGCCATAGAACGTTTCGTAATAAAACAAGCTCACAAAATCCCAGTTTACCCAGCTTTGAATAGGCACCGAACTCAGTTTAGAACGAAAGGCAAGGCAGCGAATGAGAAGAGATATATACCTCCCTCATCAATCTGGCCCAAATAAAAGGGAGACCCCAAACGACTCACTCCCAACATAGAACAAGTCTCCTCTCTGAAAATCCTTATCGGGAAGAGAGGGGACTATAAACTGATACACATACATACATACTCACTCCCCAGAGACCGAAAGGTTGCCTATTTCAGGGGCGGATCAGTTAGTTTTTGGGGGTGGGTTTCCAAAATTCTATTAAAGGAACTTACTCGGTAAATGTTAATGATGGTCAAGAAACGCTTCAGATCAAGCATCAACATTGGCAGGACACGCACTTTTCCTGGAGCAGACATCGGAAGTGACCACAATCTTGTGATGATGTCTTTCCGGTTTCACTTTAAGAGAGAGAACACAGCAAAGTGCACTAGACTGAAGTTCGACCTGGACAAACTGCAAGACCCGGAGGTGACAGAATTATTTCAGGCCACAATTGGAGGGAAATTTGCACCACTGCTCATTTTGGGAGCTGGTGAAGTAGATGTCAACACCATGACCACCACCTTCAACTTAGCTGTGAAAAGATGCCGCCACGGAGATCCTTGGAAAGCACCGGTCAAAGAAGAAGCTGTGGATCACACCTGAACTTTTGGACCTGTGTGATAAACGAAGAGAGATGAAAAAGGAAAAGAACACCTCACAGAAAGCTGATGCCTACCGAAAAATCAACAATGAAATCCGAAAAGGCATGCGCACAGCAAAGGAGAACTGGATAGAAGATCAATGCCAGGAAATAGAGAACAGTCTGAACAAGAACCATCAGCCTCATCAGCCATCCCAGCAAGAAGCCATCCCTTCTGAAAATAATACTCAACAGGTTGAAACTCCAAGCTGAACAAATCATAGCCGGAGAGCAAGCAGGATTTTAGGCAGGGCGAAGTACCACTGAACAGATTTTCAACCTCAGAAAAATCTGTGAGAAATACCTACAGCACCAACAACATCTATATCATGTGTACGTAGACTTCAAAAAGTGGTTTGACCGAGTCTGGCATGCAGCTCTGTGGGCAACCATGTGAGTGTACAACATCAGCCCTAAAATTATTGAAGTCATTAAAAGCATGTATGACAAAGCTACCAGTGCAGTCCTCCACAACAGCGCCATCGGAAACTGGTTCAGAAAAACAATCGGTGTGCGTCAGGGATGCTTACTGTCTCCAACACTCTTCAACATTTTCCTAGAGCGCATCATGTCAGATGCCCTTGCAGACCACGAAGGTACAGTCAGCATAGGGGGAAGAGCAATCTCCAACTTTCCTTTTGCGGATGACATTGATGGATTGGCTGGAGGGGAACAAGAACTTGAACAGCTGGTACAGAGGCTTGACACCACCTCCAGAGCCTATGGAATGGAAATAAGTGCAGAGAAGACCAAAATGATGACCAACAACACCAATGGCATCAACACGGACATCAAAGTCCAAGGCCAATCCCTCAACACAGTGCACAGCTTCAAATATTTAGTAGCCATTGTATCACACAATGGGTCCAGACAGGAAGTCCTCTCCAGGATCGCACAAACAACTGTTGCCCTGGCGAGGTTGAAGCCCATTTGGAAAGACAGGACCATCAGTCTACATTCCAAGGTAAGGCTGCTGCGCTCCCTTGTCATCTCCATCTTCCTATATGCTTGCGAAGCATGGACCCTCACAGCAGATCTCCAACGAAGAATACAAAGCATGGAGATAAGGTGCTGCAGAAGACTTCTGGGCATTTCCTATACCCAGCACATCACCAACGACGAAGTCCGACAGACCATCACACAAGCCATTGGACAACACGATGACATGCTCAAACTGGTGAAAAAACGGAAACTCTAATGGTATGGCCACGTCACCAAAACATCAGGTCTTGCAAAGACCATCCTGCAAGGCACAGTGCAAGGAGGTAGAAGAAGAAGGAGACCGAAAAAGAGGTGGGAGGACAACATTCGAGAATGGACTGGTTTGACACTGAGCGAAACAATCAGGGTTGCTGAGGACATGGAAAGATGGAGTACGCTGGTTAAACGATCATCTGTGGTGCCCCTACGACCTCCGAGTTATGGGATAGGACAGGATAGGATAGGATAGGATATGTGTTTTACTTGTAAGATTAAATTATCAAAATAGTAATTACCTCCTTTGCTCCCAAAATATATACTGAGCTTTGCCACGCATTTCGAATGGGAGGGCTTCAACGACGGCGTTCGCGGAATTTTGAAGCGCTGGCACGAGTAGGAATAAGCAAGCAAAGGGACGGAACTTTAACTATTTGTCTTTTTGCTAAAACGTCAATGTAGGTTGCCCACACTATGACTTTTTCAGCATGCGAGCTACTTTTAAAATGACCAAGCCAAAATGATCTACCTACCACCAAAATGCAAAACATATAATAGGCTGACGTCAATTTTTTTTTTACTGCTACGCGATCTTCTCAGTCACACTGCTTTCGCGATGGACCTGTCTATCGCGATCGACGTATTGGGTAGTACTGTCGTAATCCATTATATTATCCATTAGGAATATCGTTTTCTTTCTGTATTTCTTCCGCTCGTGGCGCCCCCCTCCCCCTCCCCCGTCCCTTAAACATATAATAGATATAGATATATGTTATATACACACATACATTCATGGGATATGGAGGTTACCGTTTCCAAGTGATTGATCTGTTTCCTTTAAAGATTTTTTCTCTCTTTCTCTCTCTCCTTCTTCTTTTTTTCCATTTTTTGGGTGGCTGGGGGGGGGGGGGGTCCGGAACCCCCCTCCTCGTCCGCCCCTGTATTTAAACTGGAGAGTAAAGTACAGTCAACTAAACCATTTTACTCTGTCACAAGGAAATTCCCAGATTAAAATTAAACAACTACAAAAACAACCACAAACGAAATTACATATATTAATTCCTAAAAGGGTTCCATGTAAGATTCAGACCCTGCGCCCAACCCCGCAAAAACGTCCATCCACAAACACATACATAAAAACAAAAAAACAAAAAATAAAAAAAAACAGCCATCTTCCTTCACCCGCCCCCCTCCCAATACAACTCTAGCCCACAACAAGGTACTGCAAATAGAAACAAAACGCCCGCAGGCGTTCATGGAAAGTACTGTATGTTCAGTCTCAAAGAAACAGAGAGAGAGAGAGAGAGAGAGAGAGAGAGAGAGAGAGAGAGAGAGAGAGAGAGAGAGAGAGAGAGAGAGAGAGAGAGAGAGGAAAACCTCACAAGAAGTAAGGAGTGGATGGAGTGGGTACGGAGAGATAGGGGGAGGAGAATGGGTGCGACGATATTTATTTCGGGAGGAGGAGGTTGTTTGTGGTGGAGGCTGGGATAGGGGTATAATTCAAGCCAAATTGCGAAAGCAAAAAAGCGGACAGATTTGAAGGAAAGCAATAGAACACAGACTAAACAGGGACCGGGATTGCCCCAGGGTGATCCATCATCTGTTTTCTGATCCTGTGGAACAGGTCCTACAATCCTATGATGCCACGTCACCGCGCCAACAGATTATTAAACATCAACCACAAAATTAGTCGCTGAATGACAACAGGCATGGGGACTGGGCAAGTGTCCAACGTAAAGATTAAAAACTACTTGTACTGGCTTCTTCTTCTTCTTCTTCTTCTTCTTCTTCTTCTTCTTCTTCTTCTTCTTCTTCTTCTTCTTCTTCTTCTTCTTCGTCGTCGTCGTCGTCGTCGTTGTCGTCGTTGTCGTCGTCGTCTTATCCTTTTCATATCCTTCGTCTTTCAGCATGCTGTTGTCCTGGATCTTGATTTGGATTCCCACTGTAGGTTGTTGATCGGTGAAAATAGTAGCCGAAGACGTCTTTCTTGGTGACAGTGCATATAATAAATGCTAAAATCACAATGATAATGTATAGTTCTTTGTTGTTGCTTCCTCTTCGTCACGTTCTTGTTCTCTTCTTCTTCCCAGTTTTGAATTATTTATCCTAAATATTTTCCTGAATTCTGTACTTTGATTTTTTTTATCAGTCCATTCACTGATTAAGCAGTTGATCTATTTCAGGCAAGGAAATGGTGGACTACATTGCGGACTACTTACAGAACATCAGAAAGCGGAGGGTTTTTCCTGACGTCAGTCCCGGCTACATGCGCGCATTGATACCAGAGTCTGCACCAGAGCGAGGCGAACCTTGGAGCGACATCTTCCGGGACGTTGAGAGAGTCATCATGCCAGGGGTGAGATAAAATGGCAAAATATTCAAAAGTATTTCAGAGGCATAGCTGAAAACTCAGAATGTTCCAAAGTGTTGATTTTGTTGGCGGTGTTTTGACTGTGCTTTATACTAAAGAAGCCAAACCTAAACTTGGAATGATGGGCCACTATGTCAACTATCTGCAAGCAAAATAGCAAATTCCTTTCAGTCACTTTTATGATAAAGTTCAAAACGTGTTTAGAAAACGACGCACAGCGACTTGGCCTTTGACAAAGTGCAAATATGAATAATCTAAAACGCTTAGCAATATAGTAAACATTATAAACTGAGGTTCAGTTATTCTTGACAGCAGACAAAAATTGTGTTTTGATGTTATTGCAACATCATGCATAGACTCACCTTCAGTGGGAAATGTGAATGCAATGAGTAATTTAATAATAATAATAATAATAATAATAATAATAATAATAATAATAATAATAATAATAATAATAATAATAATAATAATAATATAATTACAGAAAAACATACACTAAAAAACAAATATAATAAAGTTTCCAAAAATCCACACACACACACACACACACACAAAAAGGATGCTATATACGCAATTTTTGGAAAATCTCCAATCAGGCTCAAAGTGCGGCGACCTGTACCAACGTACACCTTCAAATGTTCCACTCACTGTCACACACACAACAAACACACACTTATCACTCAAACATGTGGTGTAAAGGCAGGGAGATCGCTATTAGAAGGCGAAAAGGACGTCGAAATTTTATTTTTGAAATTTTAGATTGACGGCATCCAATACCATTATTGAAGGGAGGGAACATTTTAAAAATTTATTGTTAAAAAGACTTTAGAATGTTTTATTGAATAAAACATTTTTGCTCATATCAAGGGGATGGGGAATACAATGGGGATATTAAAAATAAATAGATCAATCGAAAACAATCTATTTTGCAAGCAGATTATGAATATAGTTGTTTATAAAGTCTGAAATTATATATAGGCCTATATAAATTCGCATTACTATGCAGATCCAAACTAAGTATGAATTACTTCATTTATTAATTATTTGCATTCACGGATTTGCCAAACCCATTCTCACATATTGACTCATCCACTCACGACTTCCTATCCTATCCTATCCTATCCCGTAACTCGTAGGTCGTAGGGGCACCACATATGATCATTTAACCAGCGTACCCCATCTTTCCCTGTCCTCAGCAACCCTGATGGATTCGCTCAGTGTCAAACCAGTCCATTCTCGAATGTTGTCCTCCCACCTCTTTTTCGGTCTCCCTCTTTTTCTACCTCCTTGCACTGTGCCTTGCAGGATGGTCTTTGCAAGACCTGATGATCTGGTGACGTGGCCATACCATCGGAGTTTCCGTTTTTTCACCACTGTGAGCATGTCAACGTGTTGTCCAATGGTTTGTGTGATCGTCTGTCGGACTACGTCGTTGGTGATGTACTGGGTATAGGAAATGCCCAGAAGTCTTCTGTAGCACCTCATCTCAATGCTTTGTATTCTTCGTTGTAGACCTGCTGTGAGGGTCCATGTTTTGCAAGTGTATAGGAAGATGGAGATGACAAAGGAGCGCAGCAGCCTTACCTTGGAATGTAGACGTAGGGTCCTGTCTTTCCAAATGGGCTTCAACATCGCCAGGGCAGCAGTTGTTTGTGCGATCCTGGAGAGGACCTCCTGTCCGGACCCATTAGCTGATGCAATGGCTACTAAATATTTGAAGTTATGCACTGTGTTGAGGGATTGGCCTTGGACTTTGATGTCCGTGTTGATGCCATTGGTGTTAATTGTTGGTTATTATTTTGGTCTTCTCTGCACTTATTCCCATTCCATAGGCTCTGGAGGTGGTGTCAAGCCTCTGTACCAGCTGTTCACGTTCTTGTTCCTCTCCAGCCAATCCATCAATGTCATCTGCAAAACGAAGGTTGGAGATTGCTCTAACCCCTATGCTGACTGTGCCTTTGTGATCTGCAAGGGCATCTGACATGATGCGCTCTAGGAAAATGTTGAAGAGTGTTGGAGAGAGTAGACATCCTTGTCGCACACCAATTGTTGTTCTGAACCAATTTCCGACGACGCTGTTGTGGAGGACTGCACTGGTAGCCTTGTCAACCAGGCGTTTGATGATTTCAATAATTTTTGAATGATTAAAAAAAATAATAATAATTTTTCAATTGTGTATTTTGTAAAAGTTATTTTGAATTTTACAGATTTTTGTTTTAACTTTTGAAATTGATGGGGTCACTGTTGCATGTGTGTGCGTGTGCATGCGATGGAACTCTGCACCCGTTACGGTCTAGCCCTTGATGTTGTGGTTTTTTTCGCACTTTGTGCAAAACCCCTTCTAGACAATGTCTGGCGGAGTAATAAAGTCACAAGTACAAAGCACCAAGCAATCCTCCGAATGAGAATATAAACTGAGGTCTAGCCTGTGCAAGGATGCATTCCATCGCACCGACTTTAAAGATCCTGACGCTCATGGCCTATACGGGTGAGTGCCAGCTAAACAAATACACCCAACATGCACTAGGTCACTTCTCCCCCATCCCCGGTCGCCCATGGTTGTGCTCAGTTGTGTGAGGCGTCAGACCATGTGCCTAAGGCTGTAGGTAGGCGTCTCTGGCGGCTTGAGTTAGACCCTGTATTGGCCACAGCCTTGGACAACTCTTTGAGGTGGAAAATCGCAATATAATATCATTTCCTTTGGTTTGCTAGATTACAGTCCCCGGACACTTTGCGCATATAGGGGACCTATATAAGACCAATAATGCATGATGTTGGTTTAAGTCCCCTATATGCTGACGTGTCCGGGGATTTTAATCTACCAGAAGAAGAAGATGTTGGTTTGTTTTATCGCATATAAATCATGTCGTCTTGTTTTGTGTTGTTGGTTGGATTTTATTGATGAGGCTGATTTTAGTGATTTGATTGAAGAAAGATAACGTATTTTTAATACATCAGATTTAAAAAAGATTTTTCAAGAGGTTGAGTGTGAACGTTTGTTGGAATATTTAAGAGTAACAGGCTTGGTTTTTAAGATTTGAACCATTTTATAATATTTTAAGATAACGTCTCTCTGGTCCTGGTTTGGCTCAGAAGAGTCCGCTGGACCTAAAGCAATAACCACGTAATGATCAACTACTGTTCCCGCCAAAATCTCATGCTTAGGTAGAAAATCCACAATCGGTAGCATCTCACTCATTAAGTCATCGTGGTGTGGGACAGATTTAAGTAGACCGTCACTTTCGGGTTACCTGTCACGTAATAGGTCACCATTCACTGAAAGAGTTCAGTAACCATTCACACTATAGGTCGCCAATCACACACTAAGTAACCTGACACTGTGGAAAGGCTACTGAACCCCCCTTTAAGTAGGCAAAGTGGTGGAAAAAAATATCCACCTCGACCACTACCACCATCATCATCCACGTCATCAATATCCACATCTATGCCCCAGCTTTTCACCATCACCATCAAATCTTGTCTTATGGTGCCTCATTTTAAGTGACATTTGGACGTGTGGTGACAAGGATTGACAGGCAAATGAGGGATGTCAGCTGTAGTTGACTATTTCCTTCATACAAGGAGTGATCGGGCTTTAGGGCTCGTAGTGCGTGTGCGAGCGTCCTTTCTCCCCCAAAACTAAACTAAAAACTCAACTAATAAATTGAAATGTAAAAAAAAACAAAACAATTGCGCATTTATTTAGTAAACATATAAATCACCACAGAATTAAGAAACAAAAGAATGAAACAAAAGAAAACATAAAATGGTTCATCACATAAACAAAAGAACGAATCTCAATGGCAAAACATCGGCATAAATGTTAAAAAAATCACTCTCTCAACTTTTGTGTTCCCTCTAATTAACCACACACATATAATTAGACACAAAAGTAAATTTAAAAAAAAACACACATATGTCCCCCCCCCCCCCCCCCCCTTTTGTCCTTGGTAGTCCCTTATACACTGCAATGTATAACTTGTTCACAAAACCTTCACTGTCACTGATTTAAAAGTCTTGTTGCACAGTTCTTCTTGGGCATAACTTTAATTTAAAACACTTCACCACAGTTCCGTTATGCACAGATTTATACAGAAAAGTTATTTAAATTCACAGGTTATTAGAATCCGCACTGTTTATATTGTAGGCTATATCAAAAAATAATTATGAATAAACTGTTTTCTCAAAAACTTGGTTAACTTCGCTTACTTTCACTAAAACTTAAATAAACGTAATCACAATCATTCTGTTATCTCCTCTTTTTCTCCTTTCTCACCCCTCTCTCCCTTCTCTCTCTTCCACTCGTTACGTCATGGTCTACGCTGCCCTCTCAGCCTAGCACACTGTCGGTGACGCAAAGGTCGACCTATCAACGGACAATATCAGCAACCACGACCGCGGCTGCCAAACCACTCTGTTGCCTCCAGAATAGACTAATCGACTTGTGATAAGGGATGCCTCTTGAAACACAACATGGGCAGATCCGAGGACGTCCTACATACGGGTGAGAGCTTAAATCAGCCTCCCAAAACCCGCGAGCCTCCCGCGCCATTTCACTTCAATAGCATACGATCCGCGGCTCAATGTTCCTCCGCCTGCTCCTCCCGCCACCTCTCTCGATCCTACGTGCCCCAGGTCCCGAAGTAATATTAGTAACTGTAGATTATAGTCACACGACACCGAAGCGTATAGGCGACTACCGGTCACATTATTCTGACACCAGCGAACCAGTTGATGGTAAGTGTGACGTTTTTTTTTATTGTTGCTGGGCTCTGCACAATGGAATGCTGTAACCCTCACGTCTTATTCTATGGGAACCGCTAGTGAGTCACCCGGTGAATTACTTTAATACATTTATTTGTTTAGCTCGGTCTGTGTTAAGGCTGGGGTACAGAGATAGATAGAAAAATGGTAAAAGATCAGTCACATTGGCTTTCACACGGCTATGAATCATATGTAGTCCAGCAACTTGATAACAGTCAAAATCACACATTTATTTCCTCTACTCTATACACGATCTTCGAAGTACGAATCTAACTTAAAAGTTTAATTGTCAATGAGAATGGTTCGCTCGCTGATAATCTAGGCAGCTACTTTGTCTTCATAGGGCACTGGCTACTAGCGTTCATGAAGAGTGGACTACTGTGGTCCTTTTGATACAGTTTTAGTGCACTGTTTCCTGGGCACAACTGATCAGTGGTTGAAGCGCTGCGTTGAGGTAGCTTCTAGGACACTCTGTGTTGTCGTTGCTTGTGTTAGACGGGTGGGCTATCTGCGCTCGATGCTGTAGATGCCTCGGCAGCCAACTCGAATCGTAGATTAGGTTCTATTCTTGGTTGAGTTGGGCTCACGATATCCCGCCTGCTCGTCTGTAACATATGAGATGAAATTCTGCACAACCCTGAATAATAGGTCTGTGCAGAGCGTCTTACTGAAAGCCAAAGTAGCCCTCAGTGATAGCTCCACATCTCTATACATAAGCGACAAACATTCTGCTAAGTCGGTGGTCCACTGGAATCTCCACTCTAATTTCCTATACATACATAAATATAAATCGTGGCTAACTATACCTATAAAGAATTAATAATATTATAAACATTCACTGGTACAGCCACTGGTCTGCAAGCATACATATAGGTTAAAGAACAGTGGGTCCATCAGGTATACAACATGGCGTCAAAACCGGTCATGCTTGACACGTGTTCGGCTTCTCCACGTGGCAAGGCAAAGTCGGACTAACAATTCAAATCTATGCATAGCAAATTCCACAAACATAATTTCAACAATAATATAAATACATCACGATGAAACAGAAGTATGTTCATTTACCTCTTCGACAATGTCAGGCCCGTGGCTACTTGATTGAATTCAAATATTCAACAAGCACTGCTTCCCTGTTCTATCAGTGGAGATATTTCTCTGCTCGAGTGTAGCTGTGTACTGCTCAGAGCTTTCCACACAACTGACCCTATACTTGGCTTTGACTGAATCAGCCAGAACTGGTCCTAACCACTCTACCTGTTTCCTGATTGGCTGAACCAATCTAAGTGGCTATAAAGTTCAAAACTCGATCGTAGGCCGCGATGATGTCACTAAACGGCTCGCGTCAGCTCGCAGTGTGTGTGTACACATCAGTTATACCTTAATCGTCTGCTACAGACTACAGTAACTTTCTAAGTTTTACTACTGCTAAACAAGCAAAAGCTCAAATAGCGCGGGGTAAACGGGTCTGCTTGTTACAGTAAGGGGAAAATAATATGGTCACACATTGGCCAATCCGGGATTCGAATCAGGTACCTTTCGGTTACTAGTAAGACGCTCTACCAACTGAGCTACCCGGCCCCTCTTTGTAAGTCCCGACACAAGATGCTTCGAGTATATACTCGCAAACCTGCGCTTCCGATTGGTCCACTACGCCGGTAAGTTTCCATCACGGTCATAGCACGTGCCAACTGTTATTCAACTTTTGTTCTGGTACCGCTGTCCAGTGACCCTGTCCTCTCCGTGACTCAAAAACATGGGGTCCCAGCCCCCTCCCTCAGTTTCGCCATGTCAAGGGACATCAGGATCGGAGAGGGGTGGAAGTCAGTCACAGCTATCAACATAACATTAGATTGGGGCGTGACCCAAACTCCTCTTGTTCCAGTATAGAGGTAAAGGTACATTAATATTTTTAACAAGGTGCATAATAAAGTCGTTTTGTAAGAAAAACAGTAATAGCTACAGCAAGTTGATTAGACTAGTCACCCTTACCCTTACCAGTTTGGGCTGTAGATTTTAGATTTGTCACACATAAAAAAGAGAAAAAGATTTGCTTACTGCATGGCCGTGTGTCACGTGGGGTTTATGGGCTCTGCACAATGGAATTATGGACCCTCACGTTTATTCGGTGGGAACTGCTAGTAAGTCACCCTATGAATTACTTTAATACATTTATTTGTTTAGCTCGTTCTGTGTTAAGGTTGGGGTACAGAAATAGATAGAAAAATGGTAAAAGATTACTGTCACACTAGCTTTCACACGGCTATGAATCATATGTAGTCCAGCCACTTGATAACAGTTAAAATCACACATTTATTTCTTCTACTCTATACAAGATTCTCTAAGTACTAATCTAACTTAAAAAGTCTCAGTCAATGCTAATAGTTCGATCGCTGATAGTCTAGGCAGCTGTTATATCTTCCTCGGGCACTTGCTATTATATCTCATGTAGATTTGGACTACTGTGGTCCGTTTTACAGTTTCTGAAGAGTTGGACTACTGTGGTCCTGTTTCGATCAGTTTAAGTGCACCTTCGGAGAATACACTTAACTGCTAGATGGTGCGTGCGAAGTCCTTCTGTGAGGTAGCTTCTGGTACACCTTTGTCGTTGTGTAGTTGGGTTCCCTTGCCACGCTGTGGGGTCTGACAGGGTGTTTTTCCGGGTAGCTCTTTCCGACTTGTGCGGTAGAGGCTCCTCAACCAACTAGTCGTTTCTGTGGAGTGGGGTGCACAGGATAGCTCGCCTGCTCGTCTGTAATATAAGAGACGAAATTCTGCACAACCCTGAATAATCGGTTTGTGCAGAGCGTCTCACTGAAAGCCAAAGTAGCCCTCAGTGATAGCTCCACATCTCTATACATAAGCGACGAACATCCTGCTACTTCCGTGGTCCACTGGAATCTCACTCTAAATTCCTATACATACATAAATATCAATCGTGTCTAACTATACACATACAGAATTAATAATATTATAAACATTCAGTGGTACAGTCACTGGTCTGCAAACATACATATAAGTTAAACAACAGTGGTTCCGTATGGTATGCAACATGGCGGCGCAACCGGTCGTGTTTCGCCACGTGTTCGGCTTTTCCACATGGTCACGCAAATTCGGATTAACAATTCACATTTATGCATAGCAAATTCCACAAACAT
>CM072522.1:2692920-2995420 GCA_036898135.1 Oncomelania hupensis | reverse complement strand
AGTTATATGCCTGCGCTAATAGGCCAACAGAAGTTTTTTGTAAGTTTTGACGCTCGTGTCCTAGACGAGCGAGTTTCAGCTACACAAATACACCCCAAAAGCACTAGGTCTTTTCTCCCACATATCCGGTCGCCCAGACATACTCCATCGCCTCAGCGTCAGACAAGGCGCACAAGGCAGCAAGTGGCTACAACAGGCCACTTAAGTTAGATCTTGAATCGACCAGCGCCTTGAGCAGCTCTTGAGCTGGAAAATAAGCTATATAAGAACGATTAATAATAATAATAATAATAATAATAATAATAATAATAATAATAATAATAATAATAATAATAATAATGTTTTTAAAAAAAAATAATAACAATAACAATAATAATTGTAACATTACTGTTTGTGTTTTTTAGGTGACTCACTGGCAGAGTCCACACATGCACGCGTACTTTCCAGCTCTGAACTCCTACCCCTCTCTACTTGGAGACATGTTGGCCGATGCCATTGGCTGCCTAGGATTCACGTGGGTACGTAAATTAGCACGTGACTGGAAACTGCGACTTCGATGGTTATTATTATTATACTTCGATGGTTATTATTATTATTATTATTATTATTATTATTATTATTATTATTATTATTATTATTATTATTATTATTATTATTATTATTATTATTATTATTATTATTATTTCAGGCGTCAAGTCCCGCATGTACAGAACTGGAGACGATTACGATGGACTGGTTAGGAAAGATGATAGGGCTGCCCACAGAGTTCCTCCACTCCAATGAACAGACTCTGGGAGGAGGGGTCATTCAGGTCAGTTTCTAGGACATATTATTCCTGGAGGTCAGCTTATAGGTCGAATGTATGTAAATGCAAACATTTGCTATTTGGGTACACAATTACTTTGGATGAGGTGGGGTTGAGGATGGGTTTAGGGAAGAAGATGGTCAAACTGCTCACATAACTAAGAGACTGAGAGGAAGGAGAAATGGAACTGAGTTTGTAACCTCCATAGCAACAGGGATTTCTCCATTGCAACTCATAAAGTGACATAACGATATTTCTCTTTATTTTCAATAATGTGATGTTCTAGAAGCTATAGAACTTTCCAAACAAGCGACACACTTGTTTTTATTGAGAAATTATCCCTGTTCAGTCGGTATTTACGAAACCCAATGACCATCACTTAAAAAAAAAGCATTTTAAACATTTAAGATTTATTTTGTTCGTTCATTTTTACATGAATTTATTTTCTTTCAGACCACTGCCAGCGACTGTACCTTTGTGTCTCTGCTCGCTGCACGTGCGGAAAAAATCCGCAAGATAAAGCTGACCAGTAGCTATGACGACGCTGAGATCAACGCCAGGCTCATCTGCTACTGTTCAGACCAGGTTCGTCTTCGTGGTAATAACCATAATGATAACAATGATATTGCTTAGGATGGCGGAACTGTATGAATGCATTCACAAACATTTCAGCAAATGAACCTGATAGATTTCCAACATTTATTGGGGTATCCTGATGGCACATTGGGTTAATCGCCGGTTTCCTAAGCCGAAGGTCGCGGGTTCGATTCCATCAAGGGGCGAACTTATGTGACTTAGGTACGAGACTATTAAGGTCACCGAGGGGTTTCTCCGGGTTCTCCGGTTTCCTCCATGTCTTCAATAATGGTATTGCTGCAATCTAAAATTTCGGAGAAAAAAAATCCAGTTCTTTCTGTCTTCTAATAGCAATCTCCCTGCCTTTACACCACATGTTTGAGTGATACATATATGTGTGTTTGTTTTGTGTGTGTGAGTTGGAGAGACATGTGAGCATGTATGTTGGTACAGATCATTATTTGTAAATATCGTTGCAATGTTAATGCAGGTGGTGGTGCACCAACACTTTTTATACGCTAATTTCCTGTTTCCGGGATGGTCAAACTACTGAGTTTTGACAGGTAGCGGCCGTCAAAGAATTGTCAAAAGCTGGAATTGCTCCTTTTCTCTCTTTTATTATTTTTTTTTTCGGGGGGGGGGGGGGGGGGGAGTAGGGGTGGGGTGAGGGGATTGTAGAGGAGATGGGGGGAGGGTGGGGGTTCCTCTTCGTCTGCCCCTGTAATGATAATGGGTAGATGTACTTATATTCTTATTGATCACCGTAAATTATGAGTAAACCAGTGGAAATTGTTATCTTATGTTTGCTGATGAATCTTCCAAAACAGTGGTCTGTTCCGCATGGTCTCTACTACAACTGTCACATATACTATTTATACTGGTCCTGATTTGGCTCGGACGAGTCCGCTGGACCTAAAGCAATAACCATGTAATGTAATACTAATTATAGACGGTATATTATAGTTCTAAGTATTTTTCTCATCCCTTTTCCCCTTGTTGATGTGTCATAATTTTCTTCATCATGCGTGAGAATTCCGCTTTGAACCGAGTCGGTTTATGAAAAATTGCTATATAAATACACTTATTATTATTTCTTACTTATTCCAAATAATCATGGAGTTTTTTTTCTCTTTTTTCCAGGCTCACTCTTCCGTAGAGAAGGCGAGTTTGATCGGTTTGGTGAAATTGCGTTTTCTTGAAACTGACGACAACCTCAGTCTGAGAGGAGAGACACTGCGTGACACCATCGATAGAGATAGAGAGGATGGACTGATTCCCTTTTATGTAAGTTCCTCTGTCTGTCTATCTGTCTGTCTGTCTGTCTCTCTCTCTCTCTCTCTCTCTCTCTCTCTCTCTCTCTCTCTCTCTCTCTCTCTCTCTCTCTCTCTCTCTCTCTCTTTCTTTCTTTCTTTCTTTCGCGCGCCTGCTTGTGGTTTTGAATCTTTATGTCCAGCTGCGATCATGGTCCGTTTAAAAAGTCGTTGCTCGCCAAACATGGGTTAGCTGAGGAAAAGTAAATGTTTCAGCACGTAACCTTGTGTAAGTCCTCGTAATTTCGCAATCCACCCCAATACCTCAAGACTGATTGGTAAGTAGAGCTGACTGCTTTATGAAAAGAGAGAAAGAATCACTTCTGTACATTATGCAATCTTAACTTCTCAACCCATTGTATTGAATGCTTTTTATAAGTCTGTGAACAATGTGAAAGCTTATAGTGGAATTTGTCTAGTTACTTTGCAGTAATGTAATATGATAGATGCATAAATTAATCACAAAATAAAATATTAACCTATTAATATCAACATATTGTATTAAAAAGTGTATTTTCAGCTTTGTGCTACCGTTGGGACAACGGGCGCCTGTGCATATGACAATCTGAGAGAGCTGGGACCCATCTGTAAGTATTTATTTCATCTCTCTTTATGTATTGTTTAGTTATTTATAATTGTTTTATTTTCGTTTCTGCTTCATTTGCCTTTTGTTCTTGCACGTATTTATTTATTTCGATTTCTTTCCCATTTCGTTGTTTCTTTGGGCAAACATTGTGCAGGCATTGAAAGCTTGATTAACTCTGACCGTGCTTGACACAGACGTGTATTGGTTGTGCGAAACTAATTTCCACTCGCTCGTTACATATTCCAGTGCAGCTGTTGTCGGAATACCCGCAATAACTAATTATGTACTTTCATAGTGTTCATTATTAATGATTTCAAGTGGAAATTGGTTATCAACGATGAATTGTAGGAGTTTAATAGTGAACTGCACGCAATGTATCTGGGGTCGTCTGTTTTTCATGTCCGTGTCTTCTAAATACATTATGCAGCCAATTTCCGCTCTGCTTGGCCTGCTCTAGGCTACTGGCCTAGTATTATCGGTGCACTAGTTGTCCTGATCCGTCGTTTGCCGTGTGCGTCTGTTGCTGTGTTTGTTTTAGTTTAAAATAATTATCCTTTGTTATTTGTTTTAATATCTTCACCGGGCTAGACTTTGGACTAAACACAAACGGCAATGTGGTTCGTTTAGGACCCATACTTTTCACAGAAGGATTTTGGTGATTATTCCTATTCCGACTACGTGGTCGTTTAAGACCCACGCTTTTTGTACACTCTGTGTAACACAGTTTGGCACGTCGCCATACCATGATCTCCTATCCTATTCCTATCCTATCTCGTAACTGTGAAATCGTTGGGGCACCAAAGATGATCGTTTAACCAGCGTACTCCATCTTTCTCTGTCCTCAGCAACCCCCATGACTTCGCTCAGCGTCAAGTCAGTCCATTTTCGAATGTTGTCCTCCCACTTCTGTTTCTGTCTCCCTCTTCTTCTGCCTTCTTGCACCGTGCCTTGCAAGATGGTCTTTGCAAGGCCTGATGCTCTGGTGACGTGGCCATCGGAGTTTCCGTTTCTTTACATATGTGAGCATGTCATCGTGTTGTCCAATGGCTTGTGTGATGGTCTGTCGGACTTCGTCGTTGGTGATGTGCTGGGTATAGGAAATGCCCAGAAGTCTTCTGTAGCACCTCATCTCCATGCTTTGTATTCTTTGTTGTAGGTCTGCTGTGAGGGTCCATGTTTCGCAAGCCCCTTAGGAAGATGGATATAACAAAGGAGCGCAGCAGCCTTACCTTGGAATGTAGACTGATGGTCCTGTCTTTCCAAATGGGCTTCAACCTTGTTGTTTGTGTGATCCTGGAGAGAACTTCTTGTCAGGACCCATTGTCTGATACAATGGCTCCTAAATATTTGAAGCTATGCACTGTGTTGATTGGTCTAGGACTTTATGTCCATGTTAATGCCATTGGTGTTGTTGGTCATCATTTTGGACTTCTCTGCACGTATTTCCATTCCAAATGCTCTGGAGATGGTTTCAATCCTCTGTACATACTACTTTTGATGTCTTCAATAATGTTAGGCCTGATATTGTACACTCTCAAGGTTGCCCACAAAACTGCATGCCAGACTCGGTCAAACGCTTCCCAGCTAACCACAATTTCGGGGCCCGATCGGGCAAATGGAAATTGGAACCGACTCGGGCCCGATTCGGGCAAAGATCGGGCGATCGTCGGGCTACCCGAAACTTACCCGATCGTAACCCCACGTTCGTCAAACAGTAGCCCGACTTTCGATAAAGATTGGGCGATCGTCGGGGTACCCAAAACTTACCCGACCGTAACCCAACCTTTGCTGAACGGTAACCCGATTCCGGCAAAGATCGGGCATACGTCAGGGTACCCAACACCAACCCTATTGTAACCCAACTTAAACCAGAAACAACCCCGATAATGCCCCATCCCTGGCCAATGCTGATTTACCCTAAAATCATATCCCACATATTGTTTATGATATGTGATTGCATGAAGAAAGAATTGAGATGTCTGGTGTTAATATAGGGACTGTCGGCACAGGCGTTTTTGTTTTTGGAAGTCCTTGGTGTGTCCCCACTTAAGTATTTACACACCATTTCGATAACGATATAGCCTATATTAACGTGATCTTCGTCGCTATCGAAATCGTGTGTAAATACAGAAACGAAAGGCAAAGCACCCAAAAAACAACCACAGTGAAATAGGTTTTCGCAGGCAAACACAATATCCGAGCACATGCAACTGTAGAAGAAAACTGTAGAAAATTGGCGCCTAAGTACAACCGGAAAAGACCAGCAGTAATGGGCACGGAAATTTACCCTTGGCTTATAATGTATAAATAAATACAATAGTTAAAAGAAACACTTTAACAATATTTTACATATTGTATGATAAAAATTAAGAATTATAAGCACAATTAAATAATGATATCTTGCTGAATTGATTTTGTATAAATATTTTTCACATACATACGCCGCAGCATATGTGAAGCAGACGAAACATTACAGACAGTTTAGCCAATTAGAAGCGAGAGTAGGCCTATGTTAGCGTGTGCGCAGCGTGGCTTTGTGGTGGGGCAGAATCGGGCGGCACACGGGAGGGCGAATCCTTACGCATCCACATTTCTGGACTCCGCTACGCATCAGGTTTTTGTAGGGCTATGTGGGTCCCTACTAAAACCCGACAAAAGTCGGGATGCCCTATGCGGCCCAAGTGGGGCCCCGATCGGGCTGGTTTGCTGGGCTTCTTGAAGTCAACAAACACATGATATCGATGTTGTGGTGCTGTAGGTATTTCTCGCGGATTATTCTGAGGTTGAAAATCTGCTCAGTGCTACTTCGCCCTGCCCTGCATCCTGCTTGTTCTTCGGCTATGATTTGTTCAGCTTGGGTTTCAACCTGTTGAGGATTATTTTCAGAAGGACCTTGCTGGGATGGCTGATGTTAAAACCTAGGGCCATATTCATGAAGCCTCCCATACGGGTTTTGTTGGTCCGATAAACAGAAAGCTTCCGATAACCCCCTATCGTGGAATACATGAACCCCCTTTAGGCGTTATCGGTGGCACTGTCGTACGATAAAGTTAGAGATGCCTATCCGTACCCATAACCATTGTTCTCGATACGATACCGTTGATTTCAAGATGGCAGCCTTGATTTTGATACGAAGGTCAGTCACAGCAGTAGCGTGGAGGGACAGAAACACAGCCAAAACAGTTTATTTTTTGCCACAATCGCCATTTTATTCACTGTGGTGTTCACAAACAATGTACGGGATAAAAATCAACATTAAAAATCATAATGACACCAAAATAGTCGATGACGCACTGTCTCATATGACGGCATCACAAGGAAGGTTAGCTCGCGGGAGTGCAATAGTAACAGCGAGAAGAATTAGGCAAAAAAATCAGTTGGTGTTTATTATGGGACAGACCATCGGACATGAATATGACGGATTTTCATCCTTGAACTGGAGAGGAAACCGTGCACTACCGTAAGTGTCGCCATTTTAAAGGTGTGTGTTCGATAGCATAGCATAGCTAGCATAGCTCGGCATATAGTCTAACAGCCTTTGGCCCTCAAATTAAATATTGATGAGGGTCTCAAGACCCAGACCCCTGGCTTCAGTGCCTACCAATTTAGAACCTTTTAGAATCCAAATTGGTGGAGTAGATGCTATCCTTAAATAACCTGTCTAAACAGCTCTTGAACATATTGAGTTATTTAGCATCCACAGCCTCGGCAATAGGGTTATTCCAAGGGGTTACGACTCTGTTAGTAACATACTGCTTAAATAGAGATAGAGGAATTGGCTGTTCAACCCGATCCCCCCCCCTCTCTTTATCCCCCCCTTCTCCTAAAATAAGTGCTTTTTGAGTATTTTACATCACTCTTATCTCTCTCTCTTCTATTGCCATATTTCTGTTAAGATATATGCTATTTTGGTGTCTTAAATCCTGACGAATTAGGCCTCCCTTTCTCAAATACACCTCACCCACTAAGCTTTTTTTTGTATTTTTTATTATATATTACGGATAATTTTACTTTTTTTAACAGTCAACCAGCAAACCAGGTTTTAACTGAATAATATTATATCACAGATTAGATTTAGAGGTCTGCTGGAAGTATTTTTTGCTTAACAAGGTAGTCTTTAGTTGCCATAGATAATGTTGACATTCAAAAAAGCTTACCAATATTTGCGAGATCCATTTCCCCTAATTTAAGGGGCTTCATTTTAAACAGAGATTTTGCTATCATTGAGTATGTTGTATTTAGTACAACTAGAATACCACTATGGTAGGCGAGATTTGCAATGGTCTTTTCTTATTGCACACTCATTTTTATATATAAAATTAATTTTGAAAAATTATTATTGCATTAAAAATACATCTTATGAGGGTTTTGTTTTTGATAATGGATGTTATTCAATGCTTTCTTTTTCTATGTGGTTTTGGAGGTTTCTGTTTTTGCTTGTTCATCCCCTGCGTGGGATGTCTTTATTGTAAAGTGTCTGGCTGATGGAGAGCTTTCAGTTTTACCACTAGGGTTGTTTCGGCAGATCTTTTATGCGGATCAGGGGTTGTCCGGTCCTAATTAGGCTCGGAAGAGTCCGCTGGACCTAAAGCAATAATCATATAATGTAATGTAACGTTTTGCTTGTTACATTTATAGTATTTATGCATCTATAACTAGAAGCCTCCAGACCAAGAGCAGCAACAAAATAATAAACTTGTTTGCTTGATAAAGAATTTGGCTCTACTGATTCTTAATTTTTTGTTGATTGTTGCGTTTTTGGTTCCTCTTTTGACTGTTCTTTGTTTAATATTTTTGCTTTTGTTTGTCTGTTCCATCTGTGTAATTTATTATATTCTGCTAATTTTTTTTTCAGCTGCCATTTGCCCGGGACTGTTTTCTTTAGTAACTCTTTCCATTGCGTTCAATGGAATCTCTTGTAGCATAGTCTTCTGTGTCTCTGGGTTCAGAATCATCTCCGGATTGGAAGAGCCAATATTTAATGGCAGAGAAATGTACATGTTTAAAAGTAATTAGCCCAGCTTCACTTTGCTAAGTCAATTATTAATAACAGGATCCTGATTCAAATTGTGAAATAAATCTTCTTCAGAATCCAAAGCAATGAACGCTGATACAGTTTTTGTATATAACTTTATAATAGACCCTCAAACTTTTGACCATTTTGTACGCCGAGCACTTTGTGGTATCTATTATGTAAAGTAATGATTTCTTCAGGATTTAGTCTTAGTTCTTGTTCTGTGTTAAGTCAACACCTAAATATAATTTTGATTTTCCTGAAGCAATCAAACTCATTAACCTCTTTTCTCTGTATAACCGTCAACGCCCGTGGCTGTAACATTAATTGTTTCTGTGGTAATCAACTTGTCATAATTCATTTTTAATAGGAACAAAAAATTTTTTAAACTAGTTAAAATATGGCTGGTGCTGCTATGGTTCTTGGCACTGCTGCTGTCAACGAGTTAGCCTTTTCAGGATCAATTTATTTGTTTTTGAAAACTAGACAGTAATTGTGATAAAAACGAACACCAAAACACCTAAACTAGAATATTTCGTGTAAATTGTTACACTTCATCAGCTACATAACACACAAACAAAACTAGACAGTAAAGAAGAATCTAAACATCATAACTTAGTGATGGAAATATTATCACAAGATCAGGCCGAATACGAGAAAAACAGATAATTGCAGCTTGGTTTCATTAATAAAAGAATGAAAGAAGAAGGACATGCTGATAACACATTAGAAGATGTTGATGAAGCTTTGCATCAGTATTATTTATTTGCTGGCACAACATTACCTCCATTAAAACAACCAGTGTTATCTGATTACTATACACCTAGCATTGCACCCACAATGAGAGACTGAAGAATTAATTTTAATTGTTATTAGAACAGTAGTAGTTTATTACCTTGTTAAAAAATCTATGAAATAAAAATAATGTCTGCTTCTTTGTCTAAAGTATATTATTCTGAATCGGGGTACTGGAAAGGAAAAACAGCCATCGATAAACTAACAGAAAAGACAGGACTGCCAGAAAAGACGGTTAAACAATGGTTAGCTAAACAAGTAGTTCGCCAAACTTATTTCCCTCCCCGAATAAAATAATAAGGCCTAAATTTGAAAATGGTAAGCCCAATGACAATCATCAAATGGACTTCCTGTATCTTCCTCACGACACATAGGAAGAACATATTTCAAGTACACCCTAACTGTTATTGATCTTGCATCGAGGTATAAAGATGCTGAACCTCTTACAACCAAAAGTACATTAGAGGTTTCTCGTGCATTAAATGCAATTTATTCTAGAGGTCCTCTTAGGTTTCCCAGACTAATTCAGTGTGACGATGGATCAGAATTCAAGGGTGCAGTGAATCAATAGTTATTAAAACATACATGTAATGTTACAATATGAAGAGGAATTCCTGGGTTACATAGATCTCAATGTCTCGTAGAAAACTTCAATCGCCAACTAGCAGAGAGACTGTTTACTTATCAGTATTATAAGAAGTTTTTTTTAAAAAACTGATAACACTAATACAGAATGGATAACTAGACTACCTCGAGTTTTAAGAGAAATGAATTCTGACACACAAAATATACTGAAACCGGTCGAAGCTATTAAATTTATACAGATCAGTACTCCTAAGCTAGGTAAAGGTAACCTTGATTTAAGTTTGTTAAATGCAAAAGTAAGATATTTATATCAGCGCAGGGAAATTGCCTATCCTATCCTATTCTATCCTATCCCGTAACTCGGAGGTCGTAGGGGTACCACAGATGATCGTTTAACCAGCGTACTCCATCTTTCCCTGTCCTCAACAACCCTGATGGTTTCGCTCAGTGTCAAACCAGTCCATTCTCGAATGTTGTCCTCCCACCTCTTTTTCGGTCTCCTTGCACTGTGCCTTGCAGGACCTGATGATCTTTTGACGTGGCCATACCATCGGAGTTTCCGTTTTTTCACCACTGTGATCATGTCATCGTGTTGTCCAATGGCTTGTTTGATGGTCTGTCGGACTTCGTCTTTGGTATTGTGCTGGGTGTTCTTTTTCTTTTTCATCTCTCTTCGTTTATCCCACAGGTCCAAAGGTTCAGGAGTGATCCACAGCTTCTTCTTTGGCCGGTGCTTTCCAAGGATGTCCGTGGCGGCATCTGTCACAGCTGATTTGAAAGTGGTGGTCATGGTGTTGAAATCTACTTCACCAGCTCCCAAAATGAGCAGTGGTGCAAATTTCCCTCCAATTGTTGCCTAAAATATTTCTGCCACCTCCGGGTCTTGCAGTTTGTCCAGGTCGAACTTCAGTCTAGTGCACTTTGCTGTGTTTACTCTCTTCAAGTGGAGCCGGAAAGACATCATCACGAGATCGTGGTCACTTCCCATGTCTGCTCCTGGCAAAGTGCGTGTCCTGCCAATGTTGATGCTTGATCTGAAGCGTTTCTTGACCATGATGTAGTCGATCTGGTTGTGATGCTCCCCGCCAGGACTGTGCCATGTCCATCGTCTGGATTTTTTGTGGAGACCAAGCATGTTTACCAGTATTTGATTGTTGTATCTGGCAAACTCCAAGAGTCTCAGACCCCTGTCATTTGTCTTGTTGTTGCAGTGGGGTCCACTTGTGTCTCCCCAGTTGTGGTGCGCATCTTGGCCAACCTTGGCATTCTAGTCGCCTTCCACTATGACTATGTCCTTCTTCGGCATTTGGTCAAGGACAGCCTGTAGGTTTTCACAGAATGACATCAAAATAAGAGCAACCGATCACTTGTGGTCACTGTATTTACGAAGTTCACAGAGTGATTTCCACCAATCTACTATTTAAGACAAAGAAGTGGTCACAAAACACCTCAAAGAAACTTTGTAAAAGTGGAATTACAGATATTTTCTAATGACACTGAGCCATTAAAACTTCTTATTTAAGAAAATATCTAAGAATAAAAATGACGGATACATTAAGGAGCTTGGAAAGTATTTTGATGGAATATTTTGCTACCCCACACATGACTATGTTAGAAGATGGGCAACCATGAGAGTGAACAATATCAGCCCTAAAATTATTGAAGTCATCAAAGCCTGTATGACAAGGCTACCAGTGCAGTCATTCACAACAGCGCCTTCGGAAACTGGTTCAGAACAACAATTGTTGTGCGTCCAGGATGACTACTCTCTCCAACACTCTTCAACATCTTCCTAGTGTGCATCGTTTCAGATGCCCTTGCAGACCACGAAGGCACAGTCAGCATAGGGGGTAGAGCAATCTCCAATCTCCGTTTAGCGGATGACATTGATGGATTGGCTGGAGCGGAACAAGAACTTGAACAACTTGTACAGAGGCTTGACACCACCTCCAGAGCCGATGGAATGGAAATAAGTGCAGAGAAGACCAAAATGATGACCAACAACACCAAAGGTATCAACATGGACATTAAAGTCCAAGGCCAATCCCGCAACACAGTGCATAGCTTCAAATATTTAGGAGCCATTGTATCAGATAATGGGTCCCAACAGGAAGTCCTCTCCAGGATCGCACAAACAACTGTTGCCTGGACAAAGTTGAAGCCCATTTGGAAAGACAGGACCATCAGTCTACATTCCAAGGATGTGCTCCCTTGTCATCTCCATCTTCCTATACGCTTGCGAAACATGGACCCTCAAAGCAGATCTACAACAAATAATACTAAGCATGGAGATGAGGTGCTACAGAAGACCCAGCTCATCACCAGCAACAAAGTCCGAAAGACCATCACACATGCCATTGGACAACACGATGATATGCTCACTGTAGTGAAGAAACGGAAACTCTGATGGTATTGCCACGTCACCAGAGCATCAGGCCTTGCAGAGACCATCCTGCAAGACACGGTTAAAGGAGGCAGAAGAAGAGGGAAACAGAAAAAGAGGTGGTAAGACAACATTCGAGAATGGACTAGCTTGACACTGAGTGAGGCCATTAGGGTTGCTGAGGGCAGAGGAAGATGGAGTACGTTAGTTAAACGATCATCTTTGGTTCCCCAACTTTCCTTCGGGTAAAAGGAAATGGAAGGTGGGGGTGAAAGAAGGTGGGAGTAGGTAAGGAGGGTAATGGGTAAAGTTTAATATTTGCATGTTGTAATGTGTGATTGTTGTGCATGTAAGGGGTGGGGGTGAGGAAAAGGGGGAGAGACATACATTTTTTTTTTAGATCAGCGGGAGTCAAGAAATATGACCCCCTGAAAGTTCAAAGTTGTAGAGTTAATTCTTTGTAGTTGATAAGGTGCCTTGTTGTTGAGACATGATGAGTTATTTTTAGTGGTAAAACTAGAGTGAATCAAACTAACCGACCGTTGACACAATTACTATTTATTTATAAGAACAAGCTTCATGACTGGTTAAATAAAACAGGTTTGAGCTGAATCGAAACATGACGCGAGGGTTGTTGACACTGGCTCACTGGGTGGCTTGCCAAAATTCCTGAAAGCTTGTATGGAAATGCATTTGAATGGCTTGCCATCTTGTTTTATTCTTTGAATTTCACTTTTTCGTTGAAATTGAAAACATCTTTTTTGCTTTATCTCACACGTTTTGTCTACTCAAGAGATTCGCATACCCTTTGCATACAGAAATATAGCTCTAAATCTAACAGAATACCCTCGTTGGGGTGCCGGGGGTTTCAGTATAAATAGTATCCCCACTTTCTGGAAATTTAGTGCTTTAAGTTCCCACTGTCGCTGTCTTTCTCATTTGCTCTTTCTCATTCCTGCTCTGTTCTATCAATCTGCTATACTATCGTCTTCTTCGCTAGCCCAGTCTCCTACCTTTTTTCTTGAAAACTCTTCCGGGATAAGACTCCTTATTTGTGTATGAGGTCTGTTGGATCAGCTTGGGAATATTGGACGCTTTCTGCCAGGTGGTCACTAGGGCTTCCTATGATGTTATTATTTAGCAATGTAGGCATTTTATATGTATGTGTTTTGTTGATAATTTATAATGATGTTTGTATTCTATTTTGTTTTTGTAAATGGGGGTTCGATAAGTTGGGGTGAAGCCTCAGCCGTCCCCTGCGTGGGATGTCTTTATTGTAAAGTGACTGGCTGGTGGAGAGCTTTCGGTTTTACCACTAGGGTTGTTTCAACAGATCTTTTATGCGGATCGGGGGTTGTCCGGTCCTGATTTGGCTCGGAAGAGTCCGCTGGACCTAAAGCAATAATAATGAAATGAAATGAAATCTAACAGAAAAAAACAAAAGCTTCTCTTATCAAATGATATTTGATGTGTTACTGCACATTGTTGCGCAACATGCCTAAGGTGCTGAATGGCCTAGGATTCTCTCCTAGAAGATTTTCAACAAGGACATCCGTCCATTGCTGACCTATGAATTAGGAAAAGGTTAATTAATGTGAATAAAGAAATCCATGCCTGTATTCCAGGTGAAGAAGAAGGCATCTGGATGCACATTGATGCTGCATACGCTGGCTCAGCCTTCATTTGTCCTGAGTATCGGAAGTACATGGCTGGCGTGGAGTATGCACAGTCCTTTGCTTTCAACCCTTCAAAATGGCTGATGGTTCACTTTGACTGTTCTGGCATGTGGTACGTTTATCTTACTACTACTACTGCTGCAAATTCTGCTATTTCATTTGCATCTTCTCAAAATGCCTGATGATCCATTCTACTGCTCTGAGATGTGATAATTTCGTAATTTTTGACATGTTTGATTGACTGCATCCATTATTGAAAGAAGGAAGGAAACCGGAGTGCCTGAGGAAAACCCTTTTGACCTGAAAAGTTATTATTATTATTATTATTATTATTATTATTATTATTATTATTATTATTATTATTATTATTATTATTATTAATGCGCCTAATCTAGACGTAGCTCTGGGCGCTTATATGAGTACAGAACAACTTTTATAAAACACAATGAGGAAAATTCATTAACTATTAACAGTAAAAAGTCTTATAATTAAATCACATAAGGTCGTTCCCTGCGGGATTTGAACCCGCGAACATCACCATAAGAACCGGCCCTAATGAACTGCGTTATCAAGCCACACCTGAAATGGCTGTTGCGTAAAACTAGGCATTTTCAGCTTTTGCTATTTACATATTTCAGCGTTAGTCCTACTATACTAGAAGGACGTACCTCAATTTTTGTGTGCTCACGCAGGTCTTCTAGGGCAAATTAGGCATGTATACTAGCAGACGATCTTTAGAACGCTCAAACTCAACGCTTAAATTCAAATTTCGAAAATATCAGATCAAAACATATATGAATATATTAGCGGATAGTCGTCATCTTGACTAAATTAAACATTTTATAATTTTTTCGCAGTTTTTTTTTTCTGTCCATAAATCAGTGATTAATTCAACTTTGATCTCCACCTCAGGCGCGTTTTAAAGTTTAAAATTGGATGTCTCAGTTTGGACATTTGTTTAGGAAAAGTGCAAGTGGAATAGAAGCAGACAAATTGGTACTTTTTTTTTAAAACCAAAATGGCAGGATCGACATGCATCTATTTCAAATAGACATAGCGCCACATATTAAGAGTTTACAACTAAAACTTACGTCTTTGTAAACTGTGTAAATCTCTATTGTTTTTAGAAATATAAATATTTCAAAAGTAACCATAGCCGTAGTATTGGTGAATTTGGATGAATCAA
Organism: Oncomelania hupensis; assembly: GCA_036898135.1. Lineage (NCBI taxonomy): Eukaryota > Metazoa > Mollusca > Gastropoda > Littorinimorpha > Pomatiopsidae > Oncomelania > Oncomelania hupensis. The sequence goes on along the minus strand of CM072522.1, from coordinate 2,980,504 downwards.
GTCTTTATTTATTTATTTATTTATTCTTGTTGGGAAAATATGCAGGCTTGAAAATTTGCGGATGAGTTTGAATGTGCAGTGTTAAGATGAAGGCCATTTGTTTACAGGTTGAAAAACAGCGGAGCTCTGCACAGAACATTCAATGTCGATCCTCTCTATCTCAAACATGAAAACTCAGGTAAATATTAATAATAATTGATGATGCTGCTCCTGCTGATGTTGGACTATGTAGGCTACCAACTGTTCATAGTTTATCCTAAAACAAGGCACAAAGCTGGGCTTTCTGTAGCTATCTCTTATATCCTATCCCGTAACTCGAAAGTCGTTGTGGCACCACAGATGATCGTTTAACGAGCTTACTCCATCTTTTCTTTCCTCAGCAACCCCCATGGCTTCGCTCAGTGTCAAGCCAGTCCATTCTCGAATGTTGTCCTCCCACCTCTTTTTCTGTCTCTTTCTACTTCTACCTCCTTGCACAGTGCAGAATGGTTACAAGGCCTGAAGCTCTGGTGGCGTGGCCATACCATCGGAGTTTCCGTTTTTTCACCACTGTGAGCAGGTCATCGTGTTGTCCAATGGCTTTTGTGATGGTCTGTTGGACTTTGTCATTAGTGATGTGCTGAGTATAGGATTTGCCCAGAAGTCTTCTGTAGCACCTCATCTCCATGCTTTCTATTCTTTGTAGATCTGCTGTGAGGGTCCATGTTTCGCAAGCTTATAGGAAGATGAAGATGACAAGGGAGCGCAGCAGCCTTACCTTGGAATGTAGACTGATAGTCCAGTCTTTCCATATTGGCTTCAACCTTGTCAGGGCAGCAGTTGTTTGTGCAATCCTGGAGAAGACTTTCTGTTGGGACCCATTGTCCGATACAATGGCTCCTAAATATTTAAAAAAATTAAAGAGTTGTGGGCAAGTGAAAAAAAAAATCTCAAAATGTTTCTCAAGCTGTCTGTGTAAAGTGTTGTCACCTTGGAATGTTAGCTTTTCCCCGGACGTGAAGGCGATTAGTTGACCACGTCATACCATCCTGAAAGGCACGGTGCAAGGAGGCAAAAGAAGAGAGAGACAGAAAAAGAGGTGGGAGGACAACATTCGAGAATGGACTGGCATGACACTGACCGAAGCCACGAGGGTTGCTGAGGACATAGAAAGATGGAGTACGCTGGTTAAACGATCATCTGTGGTGCCCCGACCTTCCAGTTACGGGATAGGATAAGATAGGATAGATTGGCCAAAAACATTATATAAATACATTTGACTGGCAATTATTACATCATAATACAACTTAATTTTTAAAAAAAAGTTACCCTACTTGCCGGCAAATATAAAAAAATAAAGAAAATCAAAGTATTTGTCAGATCAATGCAACTAATAAAAAAAAAACATAAATACATTTTAAAATTTACAATTAAATTAATAACGGCCTAAACAAATAAATATTTATATCGTTATTAAAATTATAGTAATTACTACATCACAATCAGGCCTGCTAACATTAACTGTAAATATTAAACACAAACAGCATGAACGACAAGGAGAGCAACCATGAACTACAAGAAAAGCAACCAATAAATGTTATTAAAAAATATTATAAGAGCACATATATATAAAATGTAACTTATTGCTATATATAAAAATAAACTCAACAAGGCATATATAAACAAAAACTCTTTATAATCTCTTAATACATTATAGAGCACAGTAATTTAATGCATATAATACTAACTATATTTCTAATCCCTATCAATTAAAACATAATTTTTAAAAATAAATAATACAAAAGAAGCATCGGTATATAAGGTGCTCTTCAACAGATGTCTGCCAGCAGACTCAAAAGATGCGCTCTGCAAGCAACGTGCACAGAGGGATTGTGGGCAAGCAGAATTGCAGTGCTGGGACATAGTGGGAAGAAACCCCGGAAAGGTAAAATGAAAGTGGTGCATTCCCTCCGCTCGCCCCTACACTGTCGCGATAGGCAAGTTCAACCCAGCACTAAAGCTTCATGCCTACACGGTCAGTCTGCTTTGACCTGTGTACAGTAATTCGCTGACTAGCAGACGACAGAAGAAGGTTGGGTTAAGCATACGTAAGCTAAAGCTTCATAAGATAAGCCGTGACGTCACCCAGCTGACCAATCACCCTCCACCCCCGCAGTGGCGCTACTAGTCTTGTGATCTCGGGCGCTTGGGCTTACCACAGCGTGACAATATTTAGTCTTTGTCCAAACATCATCGTAGTAAGACGCACGTTGATAGATCTCTCTAGCGGAAGACTAAGCAGGTGACGGATGAAAATCATTCATCGACAGTATAGCCAGAGCCTGACATTGTCAAGAAGGTAAATGATCAATCGTTTGTTTCATTGCGATTATTTGATATGATTATTGGATTATGTTTGTGAAGTTTTGCCATGTTTTAGAATTGTGACTGTTAGTGAAACTTTGCTTGACCACGTGGCGAACCCGACTGGTTTCGCAACCACAAGGTAGACCCACTGACCAGCGGTTGTTTTTCCTATTTGTATTATTGCAGACCAGTGGCTGTACCGGAGAATGTGTATATTATTTATTACTTCTCCCTGTGTTTATTCTAGCCATGATATATGTATATATGTATAGGAATTATGTTGGAGATTCCAGTGGACCTCGGACTTAGAAAACTGTTCGTCTCTTAACTATATAAGTGGAGATGATCCTACTGAGGGCTATTTCTGCCAACAGTGAGACACTCTGCACAACCTTTGTAAACAAGGCATTGCAGAAAATCGTCTCATATTTTGCAGACGAGCAGGCATCTTGGTCCACGGCTGGGAACAAACTCCACAGAGAGGCAACCCTGACACGTGGCCTGCAACCTTGAGCAGCGTGCTCCACTGGCTCACTGGTCTACTACCCAGAAGACGAGACCACAATACCGCTCAACGACGAGACACTAAAGTCACTAGAAGCCGTGCACCAAAATTGCTCTAGAAGGACTGTGCGATAGTCCACTCTTCCAGAAAAACGAACAATAGGACAGAAAGCACTATTAGTCCAATGATAAGACAGTATCTGCATACACCTATCAAGGAGCGAACTACTCGAAGTGAAATTTGGACATTTAAGCTAATGTAGTGATTAGAAGATTTTGTATAGTGGAGGAAATAAATGTGTGATATTTACTGTTAACAAGTGGCTGGACTACCTATGTTTCATAGCCGTTTGAGAGCTAGTGTGTCAGTGAATCTTTACACTTTTCTCCCTATCTCTGTAATCCCATCCTAACACAGACCGGGCTAAACTTGTAAATGTATTAAGATTAGTCATAGGGTGATTTACTAGCCGATCCCCGCAGACGAACGATGAGTGGGTAATAGCAATCCATTGTGCAGAGCCCAGCAACAATAGACCCACCGTCACATACAGGCATTCCTTTTCAACAAACGCGTAAATAACCCATCGGTTAATTATTCTTTGTTTTTGTTTCTTTACAGGCGCTGCAATTGATTACATGGTAAGTTTTTAGAAGAATTAATTTATTAGTTTCTTTATTCATTTGATGCGCGTATTTACTGATATATTCAATTACACGGTTCTAGAGTCTGAATTGTTGAGAACTGAAAGAAAAAAGAGAAAAGCAACGTGAAGTGATGTACAAATGAACAATTCTGAACCGTAAAGTAAAGAGAAGAAAGTGGCATAGAGTAAAATTCAAGTTTTCCCATTGGTTCTACACGAGGCCGTTGGGAGTACACGTGGTCTGTAAAACTCACAAGTTATAAGGATAGGGTATCAAGAATGTCCGTTTATTTTTGTTTTACTATACTACTCAAAATAATACAAGGGCCACTTAGACATATGGGTCTCTCTTTAAATCAGAAACACGAAGTCAATTTCTTAGTTCATCATATTTTATTGCAATCATTTCTGCATCAATAACAAAAAAGATTTTAGACATCAGTCGCTTAAAATTCGAGTAAATTCAATTTAACTGGACATACCCCTCATTTACAAAATCAAAACTTTAGAAACCAAAAATCTATAGAATCAATATCGGGTGTGGCCACCGTTTGCATCAATGCAGTCTTGGCATCGTTGTCTCATGGACCGTATCAGGTTATGGAGGATGTTTCCTGGGATGGCCAACCACTCTTGCTGGAGAACTTGGGCCAGAACTTCAAGGTTAGCTCCTGGAGGGAGGTTTGCCCGTGTCTGTCGACCCAAGACATCCCACAGATGTTCTATGGAGTTCAAATCCGGTGATCGAGCCGGCCAATCCATCCTTATGACGTGCTGTTGCTGCAAGAAGTCAATGACGATACGCGCTCGGTGGGGTCTGGCATTATCGTCCTGTAGTATGGCACCTTCCCCAATGGCCCGCAGAGCTGGGAGAACCCTAGGTTGTAGGACGTCATCCCTGTAGCCAATACCGTTTAAGTTGCCATGAATTTGGAGCAGGGGTGTTCTGAAGTTTAATGCGAAGCCACCCCACATCATGACAGATCCACCACCAAAGCGGTAATGCTCGCGCACCGTCGCATCAGCAAAACGCTCCCGTGGACGCCTCCAAACATTCACTCGACGGTCGTTGAAAGACAAGGAGAACCAAGACTCGTCTGTAAAGAGCACCCTTGACCAATGTTGCCTAGTCCACACCAAATGACGCCGAGCCCAGGCTAAACGCGCTGCACGGTGAGCTGGGGTGAGCAAAGGCCGTACTGCTGGTCGTCTTGATCGCAGGTTTGCCTCGTGTAGACGGTTGCGAATGGTCTGGTCGCTGACGTTAACATTGCTGGCTGCGTGAAGCTGTCTTCTGATGGTGTTTGCTGTAGCGGACCTCATCCTCAGAGCTGACAGGGTGATGAAATGTTCTTGTCTTGCAGTGGTAACGCGGGGGCTTCCGGACCTTCTTGGTTCTTGGACGCTTCCAGTGTTGTTAAAGCGCTCCCGCAGCCTTTGGACAACGGATTGGGACACTCCCAGCCGCCTTCCAACATCTCTCACCCCCATCCCTTCCTGAAGCCATGCAATAGCTCTGCCTCTATCTGTTATCTGCATCAGTCAGTCGTCGCCTTGGGGGCATGGTTATAAAAGCAGCAAAAGCGCTGCCATTTATACCCAGAAAAAAGCGCCGATTGTTGAACTGAACTCACAAAATGCAAGCCTTTCGCGTGCAAATCACTTTTTAATGTTGAAAATTTTGCTTTATTAGCAAGACAACAGTAAATTAGGGTCATTTTTTTGTAAAAATTGGGTTTGTTTTTCAACTCGGTGCAGAAAGTTCAAAACTCACACATGTGATTACTTGTCAGAATAAGATTGTCTTGAATGTTACTGTACAGGATAAGTTTTGAAATAAGCAATATAAGCGATATTATTGATAGCAGCAAAAAATCATTAAACTAAATGAAATATGAGAGTGGCCCTTCAATTATTTTGAGCAGTATATATTAGGGGTAATCGTTGCTCTAACAGACCGCTAAGCTTTGAATTTTAGGCGTCTCTTCCTTGTTTTGCAAACAAACGACTGTGACCACTATAGTAGACTTTTGCAACGGTGCTACTTTTAGAATCAACCTTGATGCTATTAATAGGCAAATGAACCAGTGAATTTATCGATTTACAGTGTATATCAAAACCGTACTTTTGAAAATGGCCTTTTTTGGCTTAATGTTACATTTTCACTGTGGATTTAAAAAGTGATTTGTGACGCTGGCGTGTAAACTTGGAACCCCTGTAAGGGGCTGCTTTTAACAATTCACCGATCCGCCAGGTATTTTGTTGATTTTTACCTAATTGTTTGATACTGACGTGGTGTGAAACAACTAATGGATGAACGGCAATCTATCAATCTTTGGTGCACGCCTGCGTGGGAATGTTCGGCAAACAAATGAAAAAAATGCTGTGGCAAAACAACGTTTTTTGTCATAAATTCCTTCAACGCGAACAAGTGTCTATTTTAATTTATAGCTCAATTTTGCGGTGGCGTAAAAAAAAAACCCAACAACAACAAACAAACCCAACAACAACAAACCGAACCCAACATTCTCTGACGTCTGCAAGTTACGTAAGTGAGGCAGCGTGACGCAATCTACAGACCTCACTTTATCCCAGTGAAGTTGTAGCTAGACTGTAAACGTGATAAAGTACGTCGCCAAGACTGTGAACATGAGCCGATCCACTCAGGTCTCACCGCATAGAAGACGCGAAAACGCGGATAACTCCATGAGCCAAGATGGCGCAGTCTTTATCAGCCAGATCACCGCATACGAGCCTTTCTTGCGGGGCCTGATCCCCCAGAGCGAGGTTGACAAATTCTCAAAAGCGGTCAAATTTGTGGTTGAACGAATTATACTCGTCGAGTCCGCAAATTCCCCGGTCGCCCGGGTTCGAAATGTGGCCGATTGGAAGCCAAAGCGACACTCCAAGCGCTAGTCTACTGGCGCTTGCAGACCTATTGTATAGCGGGATTTTGCGACTGTAACCCGGTTAATTTAGTATTCCCGATTTTGATGGGAAAGTTTAAATACAAGTTTTTAACTAATAGTGTGACTTCTTCCGGCTTCAGCCATTTTTATACGATTTTGACAATGTCTTTTTATTGCTAAGGAGTGCATCCTTGTGGGACTCTCCATCCCAGTATAGCCGGATTTTACACCCTTATATGCTAAGGTCGCGTGACCAGTTTGTTTCCGTTTTTTTGCTGGTCCCTGTCCGCGTATCTAAATGATTTTATTATTTACGTATCGTTTTATGCAGTGATTCTATCACATGATTGTATTCTTTTATTCCCTGGGAGGGAGGGGGGGTGGAGGGCCCTGCTGCATCGCCACACGCCATGTGTAATTTTAACTTGTGATGTCCGGTGCTGTGCCGGCCTTTCCTCTTACTGTGCCATATGCCAGACCTGGTCTGGTATCCCATATATGATGGCATTTTTGCCTAACTTTCTCCCTTAGGGCTTAAAGCTTAGCTTCATGGCCGCCCACTTCAAGCCACATTCACACTCCTGTTCCTGGAGGCCTTGCCATTACGGTCACCATTGTTCATGCTCGTCGACTAGCTTCGACGTCATCCCATGCGACTTCTTATGACAACCTTAGGACTTTTTATTACTACGGCTATCTTATAACCAAGTCTCCTATACGCTATGTGTCCGGAGACGTTAATCTACCTACGTAACGTAACGTAACGTGAACGTGATAACGTACGTCGCCAAACATCCAGCTGCCAAAACCGCAACTTTGGGTCCCAAGTGCGTCAAAACTGTTTGGTGGTCATGTGTGTGTGCTTTACTGTTTTTGCATTCTTGTGATTGTTATTTTATTTTTATTATGACTGTTGTTTTTGTTCTATCTGGCATCTTTATTCGCTTGTGTGTGTTTATGTGTGAGTGTGTGTGTGTGTGTTTGTGTGTGGGTTTCGTTGAGTGCATATTTACGAGGTATGTTCGAGTTTAAAATAGTTTATTTGCTGTCTTTTCATTCAGTAGCCAATATGTTATTATTGTTTGCAGTAAGATGCTAATGTCTTTTTTTTATGTGTATGTTGTAGTAGTATAGTGCCGTTCTTGCTGTTTTATGCATATATTGTGTAACCCTATCCCCATTTATCCCTTGTCTGGCTGTACGGCCCACCCCTGGGCTAGGAGCCTAATTTAATATTGACTGTTGTATTGTTTGTTTAATAAAAGGAAAAAAGTTCAAAGTTCAAGTTTGGAAGCGTTCATCGGTAATCTCGATTTCACAAATCCAAGTATTACGCTACCATCATTTGGAAATAATGTTCTTCTTAGCATCTGTAATTTAAAATGTGAACATGCATGCTTTGTAATTAAAACAAGTTTTTTTTTTAAAGTTCTTCCCAGCGTATTTTGAGTTAGTGTACTTTTTGTTTTTGTTTTGTTTAGTTTTTGTTGCTAAGTTTAATGTTTTGTGACAGAACGTTGTGTGTATGCCTAAAGCTTAATAAACCGTCATCGGAAATGGGAGGTAACTTGTCTTTTTGTTTTGTTTTTAGTTACCTATTATGCGGGCGGACATCTCGTCGCAGAACACAATGAAAGCTACCTCGAGCTGTTAGCTTTTCTTCGGGAAAGGGGGGTGGCGGTTTTTTGGCAGTGTAAGGCCGAACTAGCGGAGCTAGCCAGGATTGCAACTGAAATCGACCTTTCTGTTGATCCGGAAGGGTTGATGGAGGACAGAGCAGAAATTGTAGACGAGAAAATGTGTTCGTTTAGAAAGAATGTCCGCCTCAACGTTAGACAACTCTGGAGCAACATGCGGGCAAACCGGCCAAATTTGTTTTCCGTCGTATTTCCGAGGATGGTCTGTTGTAGATTATAGTCACACGACGCCGGAGCATATAGACGACTACTGGTCACATTATTCAGACACCAGCGAACGAGTTGATAGTAAGAGGGAAATAATATGATCACACGTTGGCCAATCCCGGATTCGAACCAGCAACTTTCGGTTACTAGTAAGCCGATCTACCAAATGAGCTACCCGGCCCCTGTGTATGCCTTAAGGAAAATTATGGTTTATTTAACGACACTTTACTGTTGGCAGCATTGGCAGATTGCACTCAGTCGCCGATTCCGAGCTCTCAAGTTGTGGTTCGTCATCCGCTCCTTCGGTGTGGAAGGACTGCAGAAACACATTCGTAAGGTATGGAGTCGCAAGAATATGACGTAACATTGCTATGACCACAGTTTTTAGATGTCGAGAGTTTGTATGAGGTCAAGAGGTTTTTTTTACCTTTTCGTTGCCAAGGGAGAATTGCACTGTCATAACCAATTGCCATGCAAATCTGGCTCATGATTGAAAAAAAAGTACAAAAAAATTCTTGCGTGAACAATATTAATACTTTCTTATACATTTCTGAAAGGTAATTAAATTGTATACACAAATATGCTATTTGGAAAAAGAAATTAAAAGTCTTTTTAACTAGATTTTAAAAAAAAGTATTTATTTATTTTTAATCTTAATAACAGATATTGAGAAAGAGAGAGGGAGGTAATCACATCTTATTGTTGTATTTTTGATATTTGATTCAGCGGTTAAGCGTCCTTTTTGTCTATATCCCTGTTTGACGCATAGATCAGCTTTGTGGGCATGTGAATGGGGTGGGGAGGGGGCGGGGGACGGACCGCTACCCGCCATTGAAAAGGGTTATCATGCCTAACTTACAATCATATTCTGAGCTTTTCTATCGTGTTTATTTCTTTCACTGACGGTTAAACTGTACCGAAAAAAACAAACAAAAACCGCCACAATAATAATGACAAGATAACACGTCATTGGCATTTTCTTCACACTATTGTATGACGACTTATCTCGTCAAAAACAGTCAAGGGGTTAATGACATCATGAGGTTTTAACAAAGTCTTGCAAAAAGGAGTCAAGCAGTAGTAATTTAACTTTGATGTGCGGTGTTTCGCTGCTTCATTAAAAACACACACACACACACACACACTCACACACAAAACAAAACACCATGACTGTTATTACGGTGTAGTTATGACGTCAATATTTACCTGTCAAACGATGTCAAAGTATCATAATTATGTCGAAACGTCCACTTACAATTATATATGACGATGATGATGAGGAGGAGGGGGAGAAGGAGGAGGATGAAGAGGATGTAGGCTTGTGATGATGATGATGATGGTGGTGATGATGATGTCGACGATGATGATGATGATGTTGATGATGATGATGATGACTGTATTTTTGCAGGGCGTGGAGTTAGCCAAGATGTTTGAGAAATTCGTGAGGAAGGATTCCAGATTTGAGATTCCAGCAGAAAGAACTCTGGGTCTTGTCGTCTTTAGATTAAAGGTAACAATGATGATGATGATAATGATTATGATGATAATGATGATGGTGATTGCGTTGATGGTTTTTGTGGCGGTGGTGGTGGTGGTGCTAAACGTGATGATGATAGTAATGGTTGTGCTGGAAATGATGATGATGAAGAAGATGATGATGATCATGACAATGACGCTACTGCTGTTGTTCCTGCTGCTGCTGATGTTTATAGTAGTAGTAGTAATAATAATAATAATAATAATAATAATAATAATAATAATAATAATAATAATAATAATAATAATAATAATAAATTGCATTTATACAACGCATTTTTCATTAGAATAACAACTCAATGCGCTTACACACATCATTCGTACGCATCGTCACAGCATTCGCACTACATCATGTACGGCATCATTCAGAAAGTATTATTACTGTTCATACTATTTACACAGAAAACGCCTTGTGGAACAAGTGCGTTTTTAAGGAGCTCTTGAAGGAAACAAGGTCTGTACAATGTCTTAAACCGGCAGGCAGCGCATTCCAAACCTTGGGTGCTTGAATAGTGGTGATAATCCTGCTAACACTGTTGCTTCTGATTTTGATCTTTTGAATTTGTGACACTTTATTGTCCGTTTTTATCGGGAAATTCTGGGCCGCCTCCCCTGGCTGGGGAAAGTGGTCGCAGCCTGTGGCATGTCCAAACCCAACCTATACCTGTTATTAGTTTTTTTTATTTTGCTGGGGGAGCAAACCAGAATACCCAGAGAAAACCCACGAGAGGTTGTCCGACTTGAAGGTAAATAATATTCGGAGAGACATATGATGATCATGAAGTTGATGATGACGCTACTGCTGTTGTTTCCGCTGCTGCTAATGATGATGATGATTATAGTAATGATAATTCTGCTAATACTGTTTCTTCTTCTGATGATGGTGATGATGATGATGATGATGATGATGATGATGATGATGATGATGATGATGATGATGATGTTGGTGCTACTGGTGTTGTTCCTGATGCTGCTGCTGCTGCTGATGACGATAGAAACATTTAATACCTATCAGGGCGACAACGAGCTGACGGAGCTACTGCTGAAACGTTTGAACAAGATGGGACGTGTCCACATGGTCCCCGCTTCATTGAAGGGTCGTTACATCATCCGTTTCACCGTGACGTCTCAATACACCACCGCTGACGACATTGAGAGAGACTGGACCCTCATCCAAACCACCGCTGACCAGGTCCTGGAGGATTTGGCGAAAGAAGACGATGTAAGTTTCAATTTTGAAAGTGAAAGTGGGACGTTAGTTTAATATTATTTTTTTAAGTAGGGCATTTTTCATCATATTACTGAGAAATTTCGAATTTAAAACTGGAAATTGGAGTTACTTTCATATTATTTATAAATAGGAATTTACTCATTATTATTATTATTAGCATCGAACGAGACTTAATTCCCATCTAAACAACAGCTTTGAAAGATTTGGTGAAGGAGGTAAGGCGAGATAAATTTCGAATTTGAAAGTGCAAGGAGGATGTTAGTTTCGTATAACCTCCGATTAACCTTTCACTTTGAATTTTGAAACTGGATCCTCTTCCAAAACGACTGCAGGCCAAGTGTTGGGAAGAAGAAGAAGCAGAAGGAGGAAGAGAAGAAGTTTGAAGTTTGATTGAGGACATTACCTTTAGCAGGTCTTTTATCTGGAAAGTGCACTCTATCAAAACAATAAGCAAAGAAATACGAAAAAGAACAAGGATAAGTGAATACAATTTATGTATTTATTTATTTACCTCATTGGTTATTTATTTGTTTATTTATTCATTCATCCGCCAGGTGCCAGCAGAGGAGGAAGAAGAGGAAACAGAAAAGGAGGCAAGGGACACCACCTCGCTTGAGAACGAGGGATCCACGATGGCGCCTCTGATAGAGGAAGTAGAGCAGGAGCGGGAGTCGATTGTGGCAAGGGAAATGACTGCCACAGCACCATCCAGCCTGCAGAGACTGCCGAGTGTGAAGAAAAAGAAAGATTACGGCATCAGCCTCGTTCTAAGCAACGTCCCAATGTCACCGAAGGTCAATATGAATACATTCAACTGTTTGCATTTCCTACCGGTGCGCCACGTTTGGTCCCCTAGCGTGTTGTCTTAATGTTTTAAACGACGCTCGTTTTGCCTACGTCCTGTTCACTTTGTGTTATAACATTCATTACCACTTCTAAGAAAACAAGAGCAAAACCAAAGCAAGAAAGACACTTCTAAGGCTGAGATAAGACATAAGAAGACTTATTGTCCAAACAAACATGGCAAATCATCACCAGCAGTGCATGTGAACAATAAAACACAAAATAATAGTAATAATAGTATAGTAACACAACACCAACCCCCTCCTTCCCCTCTCTCCCCACCACCACCACCTCCACGCGCGCGCACACACACACACATGCACGCACGCACTGAGAAGCACAAGGAAAACACGGGATGGTAGGCAATGATCTGAACTACCTGCAAGCCAAGTTTTAGATACTGCCAAAAACGTATTTGGTAAATGGTGAAGCACAATTACCTTGACCTTTAATAATTACAAATACGAATGATCTAACATGCTTAGCTACTTAGTAGTAGTTCAAAGTATCCATAAAGTAAAAATGATGACTTTCGGTTCAGTTATTGTTCAGATAAGGCCAAACGTGTGTTTACACACACAACAAAAAGAGTGAAATTCGGAGCGTCGGACCTACCGACAGCCGGACTGCTCCTGAAGGATGGCCCTTGATTTGAAGTACCTGTATATCAAAGCTCAACCAAATTGCTTTTGAGGTTTTTTTACTCCCATGCCTACTCACACAAAGTGTTTTTTCCCAGATCTTTGCAAATCTGTGCGAGATGAGTCCTAAATAGTCCAAACATGATATTGAAAAAAATGTCCATCCGTCCGTCTGTCTGCCCGCCGTCTGTCTGTGCAAAAACTATAAAGGGGCTTAGTACTCAGAACCTATTTCAACTATCACAATGGCAATGATTGACGAAGTGATGTTAAAGTGCAATGACTGTAGTTTTTAGTGCAATTATTGTCTGTTATATATTTATAATAATAATAATAATAATATAGTTGTGTGCAATGCCGCCTTTGGTTTGTCATATTGTTGCAATTTACGAGTATTTAAGTGATACTGATGTATTGAAAATTGTGTTCCTGTGCGCAATAATATTTTTTAAAATTATATATGTATTTGTTATGCCGTTCTGTAATTTGTGTTTGGCACCACAATGTAATTTATCAGTGAGATCATAAAGTTTTTGAATTCGCATTCGCATTCACATAGTAAAAAAAAAAAAGACAATTTTTCACAAAATTTCACATTTTCTGAGTTGTTAATAGTGAACGATTCTATGACGCATAATAATATCAATGAGAGAAACATACTATGCACATTTGGTCAATCTCACTCCAAGGTCAAGGTCACTGTCCAATGTCGGTTAGTATAGATACTTTGAAGTGATTTTGACCCTAAACTATGAGAGATATACAGTCCAAATTTGTATTTAGAGGTGATATATTGATATTTCCTTTTTTGCGTTGATCTTGAAGGTCAAGGTCATTTTAGGCCTTGCAAAAAAACAAAAAATAGGTCATCATACAGTAGAATGGCTCCATTTAACCAATAGTATGCAACAACATTGGGTTATTTGATCAAACGTGAGCATGAGAGGTCATGTGAAGGTCAAATTCATCCCAAGGTCAAGGTCACTGAAGGTCAAGGTCATCACAAGGTAACTGTTTTAAGCATAATACAACTTTTGTTGTGGTTTATTTGATCATACATGAGTGTATTTGGAGCCGGAGGCCAGGGTCATCACAAGGTCAAGAGCACATAAAGATCAAAATCTATATTACTTTGCATTTTAATGCTCCCAATTCATTTTGTTCTTCTGGGCACTCATTTTCATGTTAAATATTGCATGTTCTATAAGGAGCATATGAGTTATATGGGCGTTGCCCTTCTAGTTGTGTAACATAGCTATAGTTATTATTATTATTATTATTATTATTATTATTATTATTATTATTATTATTATTATTATTATTATTATTATTATTATTATTTGGTCCTCGTTAGGTCATCAATGGCTCCTTTGCTGCTCTGTTCGAGAACAGTGACGTTACTGCTGCCTTTGCGCGTCACTTCCGAGGTTCCGACGTCAACAGCGGGTTCAGTCGACGTCTATCGCCTCGTGGTCGACGTGGGAAAACGTTGCGAGAGCAAGGAAACTATAGACAGGTTGGTTTGTATGTTTATGGTGGAGTTTCATAGCGACATGTAATTATGATAGTGCAATAATTGAAATTTGCAACCATGGATTATTTGTATAGCTGGAGGCAATCATCAGGCCGATGAATGTGTGTGTGAGATTTGATTAGATGTATTTCCAAATCCTTCACAAATTGTGTAATGTTGCAATTTTATTTATAGACAAAATCTATATATATAAATTGCTTAGCCGGAAGTCCTTCTTCGCCTCTACTGTAAAGTTTGTCCGGTATGGACGCTGATCTGGGCAGGTGCTGGGCGCTGCGGATCGGCCTGCTGTGCGCTCAAAACCCGCGAAATCGTTATAGCCGACATTTCCTTACCGAACGTTTAACCGTTTCTGAGATAAATAAATAAACAAAATGTCCACAAACTGCAATAGCCTCATTTCGCGCGCGGTTTCGATTCAACCCGTGTCAAGAACGTGCCGTTGCGTAATACCGCAAATTTTGTTTTATTTCCATTCAAAACACTTTTGCACTCATGTCACCAATCTTACAAAACTTTGTGTTTAACTAATTAAATTTGATTAATTAAAAATCGAATCGAGGTTTCAGCATGTTTTCCCATATAGACCAAAAAATTGATGGTCTTTATACGAAGCCTTGGTAGCTCACTTAGTAAGACATTCGCCTACCGTGCAGGCGACCCAAGTTCAAATCTCCCGCGGGCCATATTTTTTTATGTTATTTTTTTTTACACTACAATATGGATATTTTTCTTTTTAATTTAGGCTTTTTACTTTTAACTTATTTATTATTATTATTATTATTATTATTATTATTATTATTATTATTATTATTATTATTATTATTATTATTATTATTATTTATAAACTAATAATAATAATAATTATTATTATTATAATAATAATTATAATATCATTCTTATATCAAATTTTATTTTAAAACCTTGGTGTTTTTTTATTATTTCTATTTGTATTATTCTATATTCAATATTATTATTATTATTATTATTATTATTATTATTATTATTATTATTACCAAGGATAGGGATGGGGTGGTACGTGTAGGTAAAAGGGGGCTACTGGTAGGTTTAAAGGGGCATGGGTAGGCATAACGGGGATACGGGTATATATAAAGGGGTATGGTGATGGTCGATTCCTTTCATCCATACCTGCGAAACGATCAACGGGGAAGTATCAAGGAGGGTACAGGTAGGTTACAATTAAGGGGGGTACGGAAGGTATCAAGAGGGTATGGGGAGGTATCAAGTGGGTTCGGGGAGGTATCAAGGGGTATGGTGAGGCATCATGGGGGGAGGGACGGGGAGATATCAGGGGGGGGGGGGGTATGGTGAGGTATCAAGGGGGATATGGGGAGGTATCATCGTCCAAATGAAACTCGCAGACAACAATTGTCACTCTGTCTACATTTTAAACAGCAACCTGTGTACCCTGGCTTGCCAGGGTACAAAAACCACTAGTTGTACATAAATAGAAATTAAGCCTGTTTTAGGTATCAAAATAGCGGAGTTAATTGTAGGTACTAAATTATCATAAAATAAACTCTCTCTCTCTCTCGCTCCCTTTCTCTCTCTCTCTCACTTGTTTTTATGACATTATTATTTGTTTGACATTATTATGACTTTCATGAAACGCCACATACGTTGTGTTGAAAATGGGTAATATTTTTCCCCCTTATTTAAGAACTTTTAAGCGTTCTAACATTAACCCAAACATTGACACAGCCCTAACCATAACGGATCATTGGTGTGACGTCAAAATAACCAGGGCTGTCAAAACAAGGTATGTATATGTTCACTAGTTTGTCCAAATAACGCAGTGTAAACAAGTCCACACAAACACACACACACACACACTGTAGTCTGTATGGTTCTTTGTTTTCGGTAGACATAAATTAGAAACAGAGGAAGTGGGCACTTCGCCCCACATCATCTTTAATTACCCTCTTCCCCTTATAATTACCTCTTTTTGAGTGCCTCACTCCCATTCCCACAATTTCGGGGCAAAATGACACGAATTTTATTTGAAATGGTCAAAGTGGTCTACAAAACCTTGATTCACACTTCGAGTCGCACAACCAGATCGCAACTCAGGGATCTGGCTATTCAACGCTTGTTGGCTGATTTAACTCTGCGAACAGTTAACAATTAGACATTTTATATTTAGTAGACATCTATATATTAATTTACATACATTATATTTATATATTAGACATTTTAACGTTTTTAAAACATGAGTAAGTAGCATAGAATAAGGGTTCAGTATTATTTTTTATAATTTATATTTAAAACCTGAATTTGAAAGTGAAACAGATAATGAAGTAACTGCATGTAATCCTACATCATGTTTATTAATGTCCGCAGTAGATGTAGGCCTATTTTATGGTTAAGCTGTATGCACTTTATGTGAAAGAATAATAGTCGCTGAGGCGGGACCCTCTAGTACACATGTGCAATACATACAAGGAATGACGTCAAAGTTGTGACATCACATTTAGTGATTACGTAACAATTGTACTGCAGCGATCACTCACACATTTCTTTTCGTAGAATTTCCGCTAAGTATAGCGTTTCGTTCCATGCCGTAGGCCATTTTCTATCACGATGACCGCTTGGTAGCGCTGGGTAGTTTCGGTTTGGCATGTCCGAGAGTTATGCTCCCTAAATTCTAAAAGGAAACTAAACTTTATTTGATTTAACTTACTCTTGACTGCAGTTAGCTTAAATTGGCGAAAGAACTGCATGCGTCATTTGAAATATATATGTTTCAGAAATGAAGGTATTTGCGAACAAGGAGGGTAAAGGTGTCCCCGTTACTTTCATTCGTTGGGGATTGAAGCGTTTGGGATCTCCCTTTGATCTAGGCCAGCTTAATGCGGGCAGTGCCTGTCTCCAGTTACTCTCCCTCGCTGCTTTACCTTCCCCGGTTCTAAACAGATCCAGATACCCATTCACAACTGGGTGGACTGAGGAGTGTCGTGCGCTTGTTTCAATCTTTTGGTGTCGTTTGGTTGTTGCCTTCCATGCATAGTCACCCATCCAAGTAGGCCTACTAAGCAACGTCGAGACGGGTTAGTACTTGGATGGGTGACCATGCATACCATCCAAGTACTAACCCGTCCCGACGTTGCTTAGCATGAAACATTGCTAGTGTGTGCCCAAACCACTATACCACCCCGAACCAAAGAAGGCACTGGTAAAACAAATTGGACACTGAAATATGTCACTGTGCAAGGTTTGAAATAAATTAATGCAGTATTTCGAAATGTCCATGCGCATCTTGGCACTATTTAGAACTGGGAATTGTAAGGCAGTAAGGGAGAAGAGATTGGAATCTTATTACCATTTACTCCTCCGTCCTCTATCTCTCTGTTCAACAGCTAAGTCTGGATCACAGCTTCTTCGGCACGAAGAGAAGCAGCTTCAGCACCACTGCCTCCAGATACAAACAAAGTTCGCTCGATTCCAAAATCGA
Organism: Oncomelania hupensis; assembly: GCA_036898135.1. NCBI lineage: Eukaryota > Metazoa > Mollusca > Gastropoda > Littorinimorpha > Pomatiopsidae > Oncomelania > Oncomelania hupensis. Next base: position 2,962,937 of record CM072522.1, on the reverse strand, counting down.
TGACATTTTGGAGGTGAGTTTTCTTTTAGATTTCCTCTCATGCTGTTATGATGATGAGGGAGGATGATGAAGATGATGATGGCCACTTATATAACGCTGATTCTCCACGCCATCATAGCAACACAGTGTCGTCATGATTATTATTTTCTTAAAATCATAATATTTTAATTTATTGCGGGCATAAAAGATGAAATTGTTGGCATGCTGAATTTATGGAATTTGGCTGTAGCGAATCTAATTACGGGTACCACTGTTGTTTGAGAACACAATGGGGTAGCTTTACCGTCTTATTTTTTTCCTTCCCATTTCTGCCACCAGGTGTCCTCACAGTGCAGCGACACCGAACCCGTCAACAACGGACGTAGCTGTACCTCGGAGAGTACCGATACCCTTGACCTCGACCTTGAAGCCCTCAAGATCGAGGACGGCGGAAGTGACTGGAGGAACAAGAGCGGCATGTCGCAGAATGAAAATGGAGGAGAAGACGAGAACGAGGAGCAAGAGGAAGAGGGGAAGATGCTGATGAAGAAGAAAATAAAGAGTGTTAGGAGGATGTCATTGTTTTGCAAGAACTGCGGGATGTCTATCCAAGATGGCTAATTGCTGACCTCAGGGATGACGTCAATGATGACGTCAGTTATGATATTTTTGACAAAGCAGAGAGATCTAGAATGTGTGGATCCTGACATTAATAGACTAAACGTTCAGACAAAATATCAGGCGATGTATAGCAAGGTGTTTTAGCTTAAAATACTGAGAACTAGTTGGCTATTTCAAAGCCATGCCAAGGTCAAAGAGATGTCAACGTTAAATTATTTAAAGTGTTGAAATTGTCCTAGTAATTTTAAGATGTTGTGTCAGATAAAAGAAAGGGTACACACTTCCAATGTAAGCGAGTTTCAGTTTTCAGTTAATTTCCGGCTTATAAGGCGCGCCCCCTTAATTAAAAAAAAACGCATGCACCGAGGCGCTATGAAAAGATTCAGGACACAGGGGTCAGAGTTCAGTAAGAAAGTTGCACCTTGTAGCCCGGAATTGACGATAGTTATTACAGTAGCAGTCTTTTTGTGATCAACGTACATAATGTTGTGTTGTCATTATTATTGATATTTTAATGATGAAATTATATTTTCCATGAAATATAGAGACGTAGCACTGTTGATTATCAATAAATTGAATGGCTGATCATGATGTGTAGTACTATTATCTCCATGTAATAACATAACGCACGAAAACAAATACAAAACCATTTTCTTTTGTTGCATTCATTTTTTTTTTTTTTAATTGTTGATAATTCTATTGTTGTGATTCTCTATTATAGCATTTGTGACCTAATTATCAAAATCAACCATTACTACAGAATTTATGATTCTGATAGTATTTAAAATTGTGGGAACTCGACACATTGAAGTGTACAATATTCGCATAGCTATGCATGATTGAAGTGGGTGCGTTTTTACTGCCATTTTGAGAAATATACTACTCAAAATAATACAAGGGCCACTTGGACATATGGGTCTCTCTTTAAATTAGAAACACGAATTCAATTTATTAGTTCATCATATTTTATTGCAATCATTTCTGCATCAATAACAAAAAAGATTTGAGACATCAGTCGCTTAAAATTCGAGTAAATTCAATTTAACTGGACAAACCCCTCATTTACAAAATCAAAACTTTAGAAACCAAAAATCTATAGAGTCGGTATCGGGTGTGGCCACCGTTTGCATCAATGCAGTCTTGGCATCGTTGTCTCATGGACCGTATCAGGTTATGGAGGATGTTTCCTGGGATGGCCAACCACTCTTGCTGGAGAACTTGGGCCAGAACTTCAAGGTTAGCTCCTGGAGGGAGGTTTGCCCGTGTCTGTCGACCCAAGACATCCCACAGATGTTCTATGGGGTTCAAATCGGGTGATCGAGCCGGCCAATCCATCCTTATGACGTGCTGTTGCTGCAAGAAGTCATTGACGATACGCGCTCGGTGGGGTCTGGCATTATCGTCCTGTAGTATGGCACCTTCCCCAATGGCCCGCAGAGCTGGGAGAACCCTAGGTTGTAGGACGTCATCCCTGTAGCCAATACCGTTTAAGTTGCCATGAATTTGGAGCAGGGGTGTTCTGAAGTTTAATGCGAAGCCACCCCACATCATGACAGATCCACCACCAAAGCGGTCATGCTCGCGCACCGTCGCATCAGCAAAACGCTCCCGTGGACGCCTCCAAACAATCACTCGACGGTCGTTGAAAGACAAGGAGAACCGAGACTCGTCTGTAAAGAGCACCCTTGGCCAATGTTGCCTAGTCCACACCAAATGACGCCGAGCCCAGGCCAAACGTGCTGCACTGTGAGCTGGGGTGAGCAAAGGCCGTACTGCTGGTCGTCTTGATCGCAGGTTTACCTCGTATAGACTGTTGCGAATTGTCTGGTCACTGACGTTAACATTGCTGGCTGCGTGAAGCTGTCTTCTGATGGTGTTTGCTGTAGCGGACCTCGCCCTCAGAGCTGACAGGGTGATGAAATGGGCTTGTCTTGCAGTGGTAACGCGGGGGCGTCCGGACCTTCTTGGTTCTTGGACGCTTCCAGTGTTGTTAAAGCGCTCCCGCAGCCTTTGGACAACGGAGTGGGACACTCCCAGCCGCCTGCCAACTTCTCTGAAGCCATGCAATAGCTCTGCCTCTATCCGCATCAGTCAATCATCGCCTTGGGGGCATGGTTAGAAAAGCAGCAAAAGCGCTGCCATTTATACCCAGAAAAAAGCGCCGATTGTTGAACTGAACTCACAAAATGCAAGCCTTTCGCGTGCAAATCACTTTTTAATGTTGAAAATTTTGCTTTATTAGCAAGACGACAGTAAATTAGCGTCATTTATTTGTAAAAATTGGGTTTGTTTTTCAACTCAGTGTAGAAAGTTCAAAACTCACACATGTGATTACTTGTCAGAATAAGATTGTCTTGAATGTTCCTGTACAGGATAAGTTTTGAAATAAGCAATATAAGCGATATTATTGATAGCAGCAAAAAATAATTAAACTAATTGAAATATGAGAGTGGCCCTTCAATTATTTTGAGTAGTATATATTGTTCAAAGATTTCTACTTGTACCTTCTATTGTAAACAAATTTCAAACCTAAGACTTTATCATTACAGTTTAGGACATATCCTTATTATATAGGTTATATCCTTATTGTATAGGTTAATTATGTATCAACGAATTAAATAATACCAAAAAAAGGGAACATGCATTACACCTTCAGCCTGTTTATTGGCTTTCTTGGGATCTGCGATCCTGGGATATAATCCAGCCTATTAGCAGAAGCCTTTGAACGCATTTTCTTCTCACAATGTACACCCCAGAAGGCACCTACTTCAGTTACATATTATAGCTATCAAATGTTTAGAGAACAAAAAGGAAACTTTGTTCACTGTAAACTGCATTGTTTTGAAAGATAAATAAATCATTATGAAAAAAAGTTGTGGATGCGTGTAATAAATCGAATATAACCTGGTTTATCAAAATCACTCGTAACTACAATTTTTTTAAAAACTTTTGAGACATGTATATCTCAATGCAATGCAGTGCAAACCAATGCAGTTCTACAATGAAATGAGTTTTATTTTCCTAATCCAAAGATGGTAAAGCAATGGCTAATTGGCAGTATGCGCCTTCTGGAGGGATCATTTTGAGAAAAATATGTTCAAAACTTTCTGGTAATTTGCTAGATATAAGGTGCCCAAAAAACAACACACGGGAACATTAATATATTTAGCTAGATTTGTAGGCATTTTAATTCAGTATGATTTATACTAAATATTACAAAATCCAAAAGTGCGAAGAAAAAAAAATATGAAGAAAAGTAAAATTCCATACCACCAAACCATTTTGGCCTGTTTCTGTTGTAGTATTCACGACTTACGGCTGATTTCGAACAATCATGCAGGCTGTTTTTTTTCATAGCATTTAAAAAAAATCACTTTAACCCACTGAATTGTAAATGTAGCTTTGCTGTGTGTTTCTTGGATGACAAAGAATGGGTTAAATTCCCAGATTACTGATGGTGTTTACACCAATGAGTTAATATTGTTTAACCAATAATGTTCACCGTCACTGTAAATCGCTTTCATTATTCTGTATCGTTGTAACCAATCAAACTTGTCACTTGCGTTTTGGTACATTTAAAAGCTCTTACAATTGTAAAAGAATACACGGGGATTTAAAGCAGTTGAAGCAAATTTGATATTTGCTTGTTGTAGGGATTTTAAAAAAAGTCATGCTGGACTTAACATGATACGTTTTTCTTAAATTCCGTTAAGTATTTATTTATATTTTTCGTTTATTTCCTTCAAGAAACGTTGAATGACTTTTTGTTCTGTCTAAAATACATTATATTTACGTTTTCACCAATGAATACTACTAACTTTAAAACTTCCCTTGTAATGGGATTGCTTTCAGTATCTGTTAACTGGCGGTGACAAAGCTTTATGAACACCTTTGAGTATGAAACATGGGTTTTTGACTCACATGCAGTCTATGTACTCACCCCAACAACTACAAAAATTCCAGAATTTTGCAAATCTGTGCAAGGTAAGTCCTAAATAGTCCAAAAAAAGACATCGACCATTTTTTTTCTCCGTCCGTCTGTCTGTACGCCGTTCAGCGTCAACAAATGTTAGTTTAAAAAAAAAAAAAAAAAAAAGACAATTTGTCACAACATTTCACATTGGTCTAAACTTATTAATATTGAACTTAAGATTCTTTGGTACACGATAGATATCAATGAGACACACATACTATGCAAATTTGGCCAATTTCACTCCAAGGTCAAGATCACTGGAGCTGTCCAAAGTCGGTTCGTCACTTTGAAGTGACCTTGACCCTAAACTATGAAAGAGATGTAAAGAACAAAATTGTTGTATTTAGAGATGATAGACTATCTTTTAACGTGTTCCGTCATTTTAGGCCTAGCAAAAACATTAAAAAATATGTAATCTCACAGTGGAATGGCTGTATATTTAACTCATAGTATGCAACAACGTACATTGGGTTGTTTGATCATACATAAGCATGAGATCACGTGAAGTCATCCCAAGGCCAAGGTCATCCCGTCAATGTTTTTGGCATAATACAACTTTTGCTGTAGTTTATTTGATCGTACATGAGTGTATTTGGAAACAGAGGGCAAGGTAATCTCAAGGTCAAGAACATAAAAAGATCAAAGTCGGTATTACTTTACATTTTAATGCCACTGTTTCATTTTGTTTTCTACTGGGCACTTATTTTCATGTTAAATATTGCAAGTTCCATAAGGTGCATTAAGTCATATGGGCTTTGCCTTTCTAGCTGAAAATTAATAAATAAGGTAATGCCCAACAAAATGCGTGCTGTGAAGCACTCGTCCTTAGTGTTAGGCTAATGATGGTACGGACAAGAAGTTTTAACCAGTTGCCAACGCGTTTCCGGCTGTGATGTCACTTGGGGTTTGGCAACACACAAAATGAGTTCGGTAAATATCTCAGGTTCATTTTGTGCACCCAGAATCTGTGATTTAATTCCGTTTAATTTTTTTGCTTTGTGTCATGTTAATATAATTTTAGTAGTGACTGATTACATGTCTTTTACCACACAATTTTGTAATATTCGACGGACTGTGAGTTTTTTGTAATTTTTAAGAATCGAGGGCTGCAGAGAGAGCTACTGATAAGAGGGGGTGTTCCAAACTGAGGAACCCAATACGGTTGTGGGGCCGGGTAGCTCAGTTGGTAGAGAGCGTCTTACTAGTAACCGAAAGGTACCTGGTTCGAATCCCGGATTGGCCAATGTGTGACCATATTATTTTCCCCTTACCATCAACTGGTTCGCTGGTGTCAGAATAATGTGACCAGTAGTCGCCTATACGCTTCGGTGTCGTGTGACTATAATCTACAGTTACTTTAATACGGTGAAGGAGCGAAGGTCTACAGAAGAGGCAGGATTTCACCCTTTTGTATTTTAGGCTTACCTGGACATACTTTGATATAGTTGGGAATATGAATGAGCCAAATATCGGTTAGCCAGTCCATCGGTCGGTCCGTTGTCACCATATGTCGAGAAATTTTGTCGAAATCCATAGGAATATATCCCACTGATAATTAGTGGCCAGCTTCCCGTCGTATTTGCTTTATGCCCTAGCTTAACTGGCCGAGACAAACCCGAACCTTGTCTCGGCGAGACACCCGAGACAGTCTCGGCGAGACACCCGAACCATCCTTGCCCTTAACTAGGCTCGGCGAGCAATCCGAGACGGGATCGGCGAGAACATCGAGACGTGTCTCGCCGTGTCGCGGGCCGGCCTTTCGTCTTGCCGTTCGTGCGCAGCAAACCTGCCCGAGACACTATTTTGATTTGCTGAAAAATCTATCAATGTCAATGACAACTGATCTAAAGAAATACTACAACACTTAAAAGAAGTAGGTGCACCAAATCCAAACTTAATTTAGACTAGAGAACAGTGAAAATACTGAATCAGTAAAAAATTATAAATCATTGAATAGCCATTGACCTGTTCAGCCAACTCTTGCACCAGTGCATGAAATGCACCTTGCTGGTGCCTTTGCAACACATAGGGCATTGTTGCCTTTTGCTTTCTTTCTCTTTCTGCTGCCCCTTCGTTCTCGCTTATGACATGCAGCGCTAGAACAACGCCAAAATCTTCTGCAGTTTTCAATTCACGATCGAAGGCCGCCATTGTTGCTAACGTAACTTTGTCACGGTATGTCAGTTTCGACGCAGCTAAAAATAGACCCAGTTCAGAAACGAAAGAGCTCGCCGTGACGCCCGATCTCCTGTCTCGTCTCGGCTGGTCTCGGGAAGACCCAATTAAGAATAAAACCGCAATTTTGACCTTTGGTTCGCCGAGACAAGGTTCGGTTTGTCTCGCCCAGTTAAGCTATGGCTTTACCTCCAAGGCCAAGTTGCATGGTTGGTTCAATCCTTTGCTAAATATTACACAGGCGGCGGAAGCGGAGGGGGGGGGGGGGCAAGGGGGGCACTGGACTGATGCAAGCCCTAGCTTAACTGCGCGAGACAAACCCGAACCTTGTCTCGGCGAGACACCCGAGACAGTCTCGGCGAGACACCCGAACCATCCTTGCCCTTAACTAGGCTCGGCGAGCAATCCGAGACAGGATCGGCGAGAACTTCGAGACGTGTCTCGCCGTGTCGCGGGCCGGCCTTTTGTCTTGCCGTTCGTGCGCAGCAAACCTGCCCGAGACACTATTTTGATTTGCTGAAAAATCTATCAATGTCAATGACAACTGATCTAAAGAAATACTACAACACTTAAAATAAGTAGGTGCACCAAATCCAAACTTAATTTAGACTGGAGAACAGTGAAAATACTGAATCAGTAAAAATAATAAATCATTGAATAGCCACTGAGCTGTTCAGCCAACTCTTGCACCAGTGCATGAAATGCACCTTGCTGGTGCCTTTGCAACACATAGGGAAGTGTTGCCTTTTGCTTTCTTTCTCTTTCTGCTGCCCCTTCGTTCTCGCTTAGGACATACAGCGCTAGATCAACGCCAAAATCTTCTGCAGTTTTCAATTCACGATCGAAGGCCGCCATTGTTGCTAACGTAACTTTGTCAGGTATTTCAGTTTCGACGCAGCTAAAAATAGACCCAGTTCAGAAACGAAAGAGCTCGCCGTGACGCCCGATCTCCTGTCTCGTCTCGGCTGGTCTCGGGAAGACCCAATTAAGAATAAAACCGCATTTTTGACCTTTGGTTCGCCGAGACAAGGTTCGGTTTGTCTCGCCCAGTTAAGCTAGGGATTAACAATACCTGTGCTGAGACCATTTTCAAAGCACTGAAGGACTGCTTGATCAGACTTGACTTGCCAGTGCAAAACTGCAGGGGCCAGGCCTACGACGGGGCGAGTAATTTTCAGGGTCATGTGTCAGGAGTTGCAAAAAGATTCAAAGATTAGATCTTTGCTATGACTGAAGAGCTGGCGGCAGTTCTTCAAAGAAAATAAACGACTTGTAATGACGCAGTAAACGCTGCTGACATTTGTCTGAGAACACTGAAGGCATGCGGCATGAAGATTATTATGAGACATTTTTTGCCGACATCACAACGAAAGCTGCAAATTTGTGCGATGAGCCCTGCGTTCCTAGACAGAAGCAGCCTCCACGAAGACTGGACGATGGCTCACAGGGTCACAGCTACTCTTGTCCATCTGCTTACTACAGACAGCAATACTGTGAGGCCATTGACAACATCAAGGAACATTTAAAGAGCCGGTTTGATCAAATAGCTCTCGACTTACCAAGGAAAATTGAAGTTCTTCTAAGTGATGGAGCAGCAGGGAAGAGGCCAGAAATTCCTCAAGAAATCAAAGATACATATTCCGCTGACATCGACTTGGACAGACTCAAAACTCAGCTAGAACTCCTCCCACATGCACTGGGTGACACCAGGAAGGCGGCTAACTCTAGGATCACCATCTTCCAAGCACTGCCGGATGAGCTGAAAGCTTCTGACACTGTTTGACGGATGCTGAGTGAAGTGGATAAACTTCTCAGACTGTATTTCACCATCCCAACCACAACTGCAACTGCTGAACGCAGTTTTTTTTAGCCTTAAAGCGGGTAAAAACATACCTTCGGGCAACGATGACGCAGGAGCGTCTAAATAATTGTCTTATAATGCATGTTTTCAAAGACAAAGTAGATCAACTAGACCTAGCGCAAACTGATTACGAATTTATCAATAGAAATGAACGCCGTAAGGCATACTTTGGAAAATTAACGGTGTAATTTCCCATGCCAAATGACATGACTGCTGTTTTTGTTACTGTGATGGATCAACATTGTCAGGTCAGTTTCTCTCCCTGTCTCTACCCTCTCCCTCCCTCTCTCTTATATGCACAGTTGTAGAAATATATGATGTATCTTTTTTTCTCTCTCTCTCACATAGTGTCTATGAAAATATTTCACATTATTTGGAGTAAATGTCCAGGGCCGGACCCGGGAGAATATTTCAAGAAGAATATTTCAAGATTAGCATTGCCATTCCTTTCTTGGAACACCTGTCAACCGAATTGGACTCCAGGTTCAAAAATGCTGGCCTAGCAGTTGATGGCCTCTGTCTGGTGCCAAGCACTTTAATAGACAACCAGGATGGTTTCATGCAGGTTCCAGAAGGGGTGAAGACACTGGCAATGTTGTGGGAGCCTGACCTACCAGACAACGCTACCCTTGATGCAGAATACCAACGGTGGGTTTGCAAATGGCGAAGTGCTGCTGAGAATGCGACAGCTATCATCCCATCCACGGCATCAGAAGCACTGAAACATTGTGACAGGGATTTTTATCCCAACCTGTTCATCATGCTAAAGAACCTTTGCACCCTGCCTGTCACTACTGCCGAGTGTGAGAACAGTCAGTTGCGCAACCTGAAAAAACTACCTGCGCTCTACAATGGGGCAACAGAGACTCAATGGACTTGCTTTACTGAAAGTGCACAGGGATGTTGATATTGACTTCAAAGAGGCAGTTAACTGCTTTGCCAGAAGATACAATTCACAAAATTATGGTACTAATGCCGAGGAACCTAGTGCAGCAAGACTGAATTAAGTGAAAGCAGGGCGGTGATGTTCATAAACTACAAGGTAAAGCTTTATACCGTTAACGATCAACAAAAAGTAGTGAATAATAATAGTAAACAAAACATCTCTGCTAATAAATAAATGTTCGTGTGAGTGTGTGTGTGTTTTTTTTTTTTTTTGGGTTTTCATTTTTTTAAGGGAGGGGCAGAGGATAATTTGTGTACCCCAGAGTTTGTCAGTTCAATTGTTCCAAAAGCTCAAAGTCCCAGACCATCACAGATGGCTTTTTCAAGGTTCAGATTGCACCAGATTGCACTATTTTGCATCCTTGAAAAAAAAAAATTCCGGGGGACTTTTCCCAGGTCCGGCCCTGATGTCAGTGAATAAAATGTGTGTGTGCCCCCCCCCCCCCCCTCCCCCCTCACCCCATCCTGAGCAGCTTCCGCCGCCTGTGTATTACATACGTTTTTCGGCACATTTCGATCTCAAAAACGGCCTAACCATTTTGATGTTTCCCTACTATATACAATTGGGCCTATATCTCAAAAACCATCGAACCGATTTTTACGTTTCTTTGTAGCCTATACAGGTAAGCCTAGTTATACTGATGGCCAACCATTCTGTGGCGGCCCGTCGATTGGTCGAACTGTCGGTTGGTATTTAACTTTTCTGTCACACACTTTTTGTTGCTCATGCAATTATGGCTTGCCCAATTTCCATTATTGTTGCTATGCAGATACTTTTGACAACTACTCAGTCTTTGATGTTAGTCATATTGGCAGACATTTTTTTCAAATGTCAAGATCGCCGAGGCCCATTATTTTCTTTCATGCTTAGCTAGCGCTGTATTCTATTTTATCAGCTCAGGGCGTTGACCGATACATGAGCCGCCCACGTGCGACGCCCCCAAAGAATGTACAGCTTCACATTCTGTACATTCTTTGACGCCCCGGACACCGGAGCACAATCCTGGATGACCGGGGATGAAAGAGAAGGAACCTGGTATTCCGCCGTCTAGGACATGCATGAGTATAGGATCTTTAAAGTCTGTGCGATTGAATACATGCGTCCACAGATTAGACATCGGCTTAATACTTTTCTGAAGGAATGTTTAGCTAGCAGATAGTTTATTTTTGGCCGATATTGCTATATTTTTTATTTTGCTTCTTTGGGATACAAAACCTGACTTAATTCCATGAAAATTAACACTTTGCAAGATGCTCGTTTTCAGAGTGATTTTGCTTCTTTATTTTCCACGCGTGAGCAATATAAATTTATCTTTAAAATGTGCGAAGCACAGGCGCTTGTATCTGGGAAGGCGAGCGCCTATACCTGTGACGCATCTCGTCGATGTGAGTTGGTGTCCCCACCGCGGGGGTTTATTTAACCCGGACGGTTTTTTTTTTTTTTCCCCCACGCGTGAGCAATATAAATTTATTTTTTAAAATGTGCGATGTGAATTAAGATCCGTTGGATCTCAGTTTTGATATGATGATGATGGTCATTGTTGTCAGGGTGGCGACGTGGTGATCGTCCTTAACGCTCATGCAATAGGACGTTAAGCATCGTTTTCCGATGTGAATTGATGTCCAGTTGGGATGCCGGGGATTTCTGTATAAATAGTATCCCCACTTTCTGGAAATTTTGTGCTTTTATTTCCCACTAGCACTGTCGCGGTCTTTCTCTTTCCTACTGTTCTATCCGTGTATCGTCTTCGCTAGACCAATCACCTACTTTTTTTTTTCTCTTGAACTCCTGGTTTGTGTATGGAGTCTGTTGGGTCAGCTTGTGGATTTTGGACGCTTGGGCTTTCTATATTATTATTTAGCAATGTAGGCATTTTATATGTACGAGTTTCGTTAATATATATATTCTATTTTGTTTTTGTAAACGGGGGTTCGATAAATTAGAGTAAAGCTGCTTGGGATGCCTTTATTGTAAAGTGGCCGGCTGGTGGAGTGCCTTCACCGTTAGAGCAGAAGATCGTCCCCTATACGCTCCATGTGTTGTTGTTGTTTGTAGATTATAGTCACACGACACTTTCGCATATAGGTGACTACTGGACCGATTTATACTGACACCAGCGGGCCAGTTGTTGGTAAAGGGGAAAATAATATGATCACACGTTGACCAATCCGGGATTCGAACCAGCGACCTTTCGGCTACTAGCAAGACGCTCTTACCAACTGAGCTACCCGGCCCCTCGCTCCATGTGTCCGGGACGTTAATCTTTTATACGGATCACGGGAAAGTCCTCTTTCAACCAATTAAGTCGTGGTTCTGATTTTTTGGCCCCCCCCCCTCCCCCCTCCGAGGGGTTTCAGTAAAATTAGTACCCCCACTTTCTGGAAATTTAGTGCTTTAAATTCCCACTGTAGCCGTCTTCTTTGTTTTTTCTAATTCCTACTGTGTTCTATTAATCTACTTTACAGGGTTCGTACTGAATCAACAAAACAAAATTCCCAACCTTTTCCCAACCTTTTCCCAACCCATGAGTAAAATTTTCCAACCATAGTCGGCATATAATAAAGATCAGATATCGAAACAAATTTTTTTTTTAAAAAAGCTTTAGGAAATTTCTTTTTTTTATTTGCAGTAAGCTTAAAATACACCAAACTTTCACTTAATGAGTTAATTCCAAAACATTCAAACAAATTTAAAAAATAATAATTATAAAAATGTCTAGTTTTATATACTGTAAGCTTAAAATTTACAAGATCACAATCACAATGAAAGTCATGGTTATATTAGATAGAAACTTTCACTTAATCCAAAACATTATTGATTTAAAAAATCTTTTTAAAAAAGCTTAAGAAAAATGTCTTGTGTTATTTGCAGTAAGCTTAAAATTATAAAAACAATTTACATAGTCAACATCATACTCATCACAGACATTGTAGGAGAGCCTGGCTCTTTTCCGCTATGTCTTTATTTACACTGGCTATTTCAGCCTTCTTTTTAGTTGCCCTTCGTCTCAGGGCATTAGATTGAGAGAGCAGAGATAGAGCACTAAGTCGTTCCGCTTCATCAGCCTTAGCTGCAGCCTCCAAACTAGTGATGTCCTCTTGAAGGCGCTGTCTCTTAGCCTTAAGCATCCACCTCCTCAGTCGCAGCCTTTCTTTTTTGTGCTCTCTTCTCTACTCTGTGGCATGTTTCTCCCTCTCGTCCTCCAGATAGGCATGGTACTTACTCCTAGATGAAGATGCATATACCAGCATCTCTTTAGTTACTGCAACTTTGTCAGGGCCACCAGCTCTCCTTATTTTATCTAACACCAGCCGCCTGGCAACTAGATTATCTTTCTTTAGGTTCTCCACCATGGTCATCTTGTTATTGCTGAACCCCCTCTCTACTGTCGCCTGGCCATGGCTGAGGATCAGCAGCTGCTGTACTACATCCCAGAGAAGAGAGAACTCCTTTCGACCAGCCAGATGTTTGAAAAACAGTTCATCTACTCGGTCATTGCTTGGGTCGAAGTTTTGAAACTGTAGTATGCTGTTTTCTGACAGCACACTTTCACGAAATCGCCTGAACTGGGACTTGATTTGATCGCAGTTGACTTCTTTTACTCTTCCAGCATCACAGAGAATTCTTAGTAACAGCTCCAGTTGTTTCAAATTCAGAAAAGCCTTCTTCTGACAGAAGCAGCTTAGGACTCATCCATGCTAAATTTTTAACAATTTGATATTTAATTGGGGCTTTGTCCATGATCTTTTAAACTATAGCCAGGAGAAAATCACGGCATTCCATCTTAAAAGTTTGACAAGCCTTTTCAGTTGCCCCATTCTTGATGGTGGTTTTTGAGCATGTAATTGTAAATGAGACATTAAAGATTCCAAGAGAATAAGAAAGAAAATATTTAATAGCTTTGAATTTAAGAAAGTAAATAAAATATTATTTTAAAAAATTTAAAAAATATTAAAATCTTTAAAGGTCTTTAGGAAGATAACTGAAAAAAACACCAATCTGCCAGAAAAGGGAGGTGATTCAAAAACCGTCCCCTACAAAAATTAAGATTTTAAAGATAGTTTTCTTTATTTTCAAAATTGTATGCTATAATAAATTGAATAATGAATGTTAACAAATAATTATAACAATTTTAAAAAAGGTCAAAACTAAGTATTATGAAAATTTCTTATGGATTTGGATAAAAAAATACGTTTTTCTTTATGCAAAATTTTATGGTCAGTGCATGTGTTTGACATGTATGAAAAAAACAAAATCCTTGTTGCCAGCCAAAAAAAAAAAAAATATGATGATGATAATCATTATTGTCAGGGTGGCGACGTGGTGATCGTCCTTAACGCTGATGCAATAGGACGTTAAGCTTCGTTGTTCCTCCAGCCAAAAACGAATTTTCCCAAACATTCCCAACCTGATGCCAATTCTCCCAGACTTTCCCAACTGGGAAAAGGGTACCTCAGTTTTCCCAACCGCGTACGAACCCTGACTTTACTATCTTCTTTGCTAGACCAATCACCTACCTTTTTTCTTGAAAACTCTTCCAGGGCAAAACTCCTATTTGTGTGCAAGGTCTGTCTGCTTTCTGCCAAATGGTCACTGGGGCTTCCTATGTTATTATTTGGCAATGTAGGCATTTTACATGTGTGGTGTTGATATTTTATAATGGTGTTTGTATCCACATTTGTTTTTGTGGGAGGGGGTTCGAAGCCTCAGCGTCCCCTGCGTGGGATGTTTTTATTGTAAAGTGACCGGCTGGTGGATTGCCTTCAGTATTATGACTAGGGTTGTTTCAGCAGACCTTTTATGCGGATTAGGGGCGAGTCCTCTTTCAGTGAAGTTGCATGTGGTCTTGATTTTGTGGTCCTGATTCGGCTCTTTGCAGTCCGCTGGACCCTGTGAGCAATGAATATCTGATTTTGTGGTCCCGATTCGGCTATCTGCAGTCCGCTGGACCCTATAAACAGTGAATAACTATCTAAGAGTAAGACAGTCCGTAAATACATTTGAATGGCTTGCCATCTTGTTTACAGACTTGCACTTGAAAGCTCGGGCCAACCAAGGCTTGCTATTTCGACCTTCTGGATTAGATTTGTACTGCAGAAGACAGACGATTGTCATTGTGTAGTATTGTCAAACATAACATAGAAGTAGCATTTTACTGATCGTATTATTTTAAGTTTAATGTACAGTTGTGTATAATTGTAAAATGGTTGTGTACATTGTAAAATGCAGACAGTACTGTACTCATAATAAACATTTTAGTTATTATTTTTTGTTCTTATGTGCTTAAATTGGAGATGGAGAATTTGAACATACACCCACTTTTTCACTGTACAAATATCAGCACACACACATGCAAATCACAAACAATTATATACACACAAACAGAACTGTGCAAAAGTCCGCCTGGACATTTTTCTTCCTAAACCGTGCCTGCCGAATGCATATCAAAAAGCTGGGATTCTGAATTCCAGCATAGCCACATGCGATATGCACCCATGAGAATATTTTGCATGAAGCCGATATAATTTAAAAACTAGAAGGGCAAAGCCCATATAACTCACATGCTCCTTTTGGAACACTTATAATATTTAATATGAAAACGAGTACCCATACAAAAAAAAGAAAATGAAACCGTTGCATTAAAAGGCAAATACCAGCTTTGATCTTCCTATGCCTTTGACCTTGACCTCTGGCTCCAAATACACTCATGTACTATCAAACTTCAGCAAAAGTTGTATTATGCCAAAATACAATAACCTTGGGATGATCTTGACATTCACGTGACCTCTTATCTCATGTATGATCAAATAACCATGTTGCATACTATGGGTTAAATAGAGCCATTCTACTGTATGATCTATTTTTTCCTGGATATACTCCATCTTAACAAGTTTGTGATAGTTGACATAAGGTTCTGAGATATTAATCCACTTGCAAGTTTTGCAAAGACATCGGACAGATTATTTTTTTAAATGTTCATTTTTTAACTATTTAGGACTTACATGCACAGATTTGAAAATTTTTTGGGGGGGATAGATAGTCATTGTTTACAGGTGAATACATACATTGCTATGCATGGGAGTCAAAAGCATCTTGTACACTAGATTGCGTGATGTTAGACTAGATTATATCAACATTACTGAAGTGAAAAAAACTGATGGTTTAGTAAGCAGCTGCTCAAAAAGTAATTGAGATCCATGAAAAGTTCAGTGGGTAGATTACCGTCCCCGGATGCGTATAGGGGACTTATGAAAAGTTTGCTACCAGAGGGGTTTATAAAGCAGTCATTGAACGCCACTTCACAACTAGGCACATCATTGTGTCCCTTTGCTACTGCACAGCAACACTTAGTTGTTAATCACCCCTATGCGCCTTGTGTTTTGATCGCATTTTTCATTTAATTTAAAGCTTAGCTATAATGAAGTGGTGGATAGTCAAATGAAAACCAGCATACTGCTACAATTTGTGTGGCAGTTGTGGCTCAGCTTTATCCTAACTAAACTAAAAACATGGACAGCAAAAATGGACTAGATCAGCAACTTTTCTGCAACAATTTTTTTTTAAACAATCCTCTCAAATGGGGGATAGTCGCACATAAACATATGCAGCACAAAGAACTAGTACAGTTTACAATGGAATTATTTCCCTTGAAGGCTCAAGATCAACAAGTTGTCATGTATTTAGTCTTGCAATCAGGCAAATTGTTATTATACAGTCATGTTTATCAAGTATTGAACAGTCCAAATTGCACCATGGCAGTAAATTTAATTTTATATATATGGTTTTGCCATTTCCGGTTCGAATCAAGCCCGACACTATCGAGCCGAGCTACTAGATCAAGCGTATGCAATCAGATTAGCTACACAACATCCACATACCATCAAAGCGTTAGATAAAATTCTAAAAGACCAAACATTTTTAAAACATTTGCACTATGCATTTTTCAGTCATGGTCATCGAGAAACGCATGTTTCACTAACGTTTGTCATCGTTTGTTGCTTTTGTGACTTCACCACTAATCTGGAAGACAAACTAGAGACAACACAAAAAGATCAGTACACAGAGAGAAAGAGAGAGAGAGAGAGAGAGAGAGAGAGAGAGAGAGAGAGAGAGAGAGAGAGAGAGAGAGAGAGAGAGAGAGAGAGAGAGAGATGACCAGCAAACATAAGACAGAAACACTAAAAAAGATAAAACATTGGCCAACAACTGACTGCACAAAGAACAACAAGCTTGCAACAGCAGATACTATTTTCCCTCCTTTATTTCATGATGCACAATGATGCATTCTTTAGTGCTGTTTTCGTCTGAATGAGCAACCTGAAATACCAAACAGTGCATCATTATTATTATCGACAAAACTATCCACATTATTTATCATCATCTTTATTGCTATTTATCATAATCTTTATTGCCATTATTAAATATCATAATCATATAATCATTATTTGTCATATCGTTGTCAGTAACGCCATTATTTACATCATCCAAATCATATTATTATCGCCATTAATTAACATTATTACCACCATTATTTATCATCACGTCCATGAGGATCATGGGAATGACCATGATGGTTACCTTCGGTCAGCCTGGCTTTCCCACCAGTGGGCTGGCACAGGACAGTGGAACATCCAACACACAGCACCACAGTCTGAGCATGACTGAACACTGTCGTGATTTTGTAGCATCCTATAACACACACACCAACAGTATTAATAATAACCATAATAATAATGACAGGGGTCACAGTGAGTATGAAAAAGAAGATATAGGTCAAGGGTCCGGGGCTACCAAGGAAAGGGCGCAGGGGCTAATCTCTTGCTGGGAGCAGAATTTTTTATTTATTTATAACTACCGGCAGTATATATCGCCAAGCCTTCTCTCTCCTTATTCACTGCCAGCAGCATATCTCACTATCAGAAACCTACAATTAACCCTTCACAATCATTGCTACGCACTTACTGGCATCCTCACAACTTCACTTCCTGTTTGCAAAAGGAGGCCAAATTCTTTCAGTGCATGAATCGGGAGTTTTGAGCTTAAAAAAGTTCGAAGACAACCATTCACTCCATACCGGACCCGGGTCACCAAGGACCGCGCCTTCCGTTGGCCACAAGGACGGAGGTGGTTAAGTGTGCTACTGATGGACAACTTAGCAAGATCCATACGAGTAACATCATCATAGGAACCTGGAATGTCAGGACCCTAACCGCGGATAGAAAATTAGAAGAACTGGCCCACTATAGATGGAACATTTTAGCTTGAAAGGCTTAGGTGAAACAACGACCGAACTGACAAAGGCCACAAGCTTTATTTCAGCGGGAGAGATGACAGGCACGAACACGGCGTTGGATTCTTAGCCCATAAAGACATTCTAGCCACTGTTATGGGTTGCCGTCCAGTCTCCAGTAGACTCATTACCACCTTTCTAAGAGCAGCCCCTTTCAGCATCATCATCCAGGCCTATGCCCCAACATCAGACTATGACGACAGCGAAGTGGAGGATTTCTATGAAAGTCTACAAGCTGTCCTTGACCAAGTGCCAAAGAAGGACATAATCATAGTGCAAAGCGACTGGACTTCCAAGGTTGGCCAAGATGCACACCACAGCTGGGGAGACACATGTGGACCCAACTGCAACGAGACAAATGAAAAAAAATCCAGACGATGGACATGGCGCAGTCCGGCGGGGAGCATCACAACCAGATCGACTACATTATGGTCAAGACACGCTTCAGATCAAGCATCAACATTGGCAGGACACGCCCTTTTCCAGGAGCAGACATCAGACGTGACCACGATCTCGTGATTTCTTTCGGGCTCCACTTGAAGAGAGTAAAAACAGCAAAGTTCACTAGACTGAAGTTCGACCTGGACAAACTGCAAGACCCGGAGGTGGCAGAAATATTTCAGGCCACAATTGGATGGAAATTTGCACCACTGCTCATTTTGAGAGTTCGTGAAATAGGTGTCAACACCATGACTACCACAGCGGGAGTGGATAACTTACTTGCGGAACTGCTTCAAGCAGGAGGAAAGCGACGATTGATGCCCTCACCATTATCTGTAACAAGCTGAAGAACAAGCACAATACAGGGCACGGCGAAGTACCACTGAACAGATTTTCAACCTCAGAATAATCTGTGAAAAATATCTACAGCACCAACAACATCTATATCATGTGTTCGTAGACTTCAAAAAGGCATTTGATCGAGTCTGGCATGCAGCTCGGTGGGCATCAGCCCTAAAATTATTGAAGTCATCAAAAACCTCATTCTTAGCCTTTCAGTGTGAAGACTATAATGGAAAAAACTCGTATAGATCTAGTATTAAACTGACGTCAAATGGGGTTAGGGTAGGGTTGGGTTAGGGTTACCCTACCCGTACCCTACCCTAAAAATAGACCTGTACGAGTTCCCGCCTTTCAGAGCGTTTCAAAATCGCGAAAATGGGAGGACGTGGTAGACCCATAAAAAGAAAAGCTGCTAAGTCTGATGACGAAGCAGATTCCTCATCAAAGAAAACAAAGCCTATTATCATCAAACAACCTTGGGGACAGGACCCTAAATCTCTAGTACATTTAGCATGTGCGCTTATTAGATCTAAATTAACGTACGGCCAAGAGGCTTATTTTTCTGCCCCTAAATGCTATATTAAAAAAATACAGAGTTTAGACAGTAAGGCTATCAAATTGGCTCTTGGAGTTCCTGTACACACTAACACAATGCGAGCGTATGAAACAGCTGGAGTTATGCCTTTGGACGATTGGAGAAAATTATCATCAAGTATGTTATAAGAGCAAATGCAGTAGGTAATAGTACGCATGAGGAATTATAAGATCAGATATATCTTATCCTAAACATTCACAAAAAATTAAATGTTTTCAAACGATAGGAACTTATACATATGACATAATTCCGAAACATCTTGAAAAAACAGATTTTGTATGTAATAAAAACATAGTGTCACCAATACCTGTATGGGAACTTGAAAATGCTAACTTTGACTGATTCTTTTAACAAATGAAACTAAGTATCATAACCCAGGTTTAATGATAATTGATGTTCGTAATCATTTATATGAAAAGTATTCAGCACAACTTAAGATATACACTGACGGATCGGTCTTAGAAAATGGTAATGCGGGAGCAGGTTTTGTTATTCCTGACTTTAAAATTACAGAATCATTTTATTTATGAAAAGGATATTCCATTTTCACTGCAGAATTTATAGCAATACTGATGTCTTTAAATAGAATTATAAATCTCCCATTACATTTTTCTAGTGTAGTCATCCGTGTTGATTCAAAATCAGTTTTAGCTCTAAAATCTAATAACAGTACAGAAAGAAAAGAAATTATTTTTGAAATTAAGAACTTGATTCATAGTATTATAATTAATGGAACAGAAGTTAACTTTTGTTGGGTTCCTTCTCTTTGTGGTTTTCTCTTTAATGACTGGGCTGACCGAGCTGCAAAAACTGGTGCCGAAAAAATTATATGGCAGTAAAATTAAATATACCCCTGTCAGTTAAAGAGATGCATGTTTTAACTGAAAAGGAAGTTAAAACTAAATGTCATTTGAATCCACTCTTTGACCAACATATTGGCATTGGCAACTGTTGTGACGATGGCTTATAGAATATATCTAAATTCCATAAGAACTAAATATTGTACGAACGTCAATTGTATATGTAATGAAATGTTTTCTTTGAAACATGTTTTATTTGAATGCAATCAACTGCGTAATAGTT
Organism: Oncomelania hupensis; assembly: GCA_036898135.1. Lineage (NCBI taxonomy): Eukaryota > Metazoa > Mollusca > Gastropoda > Littorinimorpha > Pomatiopsidae > Oncomelania > Oncomelania hupensis. Next base: position 2,942,631 of record CM072522.1, on the reverse strand, counting down.
TGCCTAATAATGTTACGTCTTTTGGCAATATTAGTTTTAGTGTATGCATTAGTTTAGCGAATACGTTCATTGGTTCTTCAGTTACTCAATATCTATGAGAATCGTCGATGTTATTTGATCATAATTATGTTGTTTTTTTTTTGTTTGTTTTTTTTTTTTTCAAATTTATTTTCTTATTTTCTTTGTATTTATTTATTTTTATTTTTTGTTTTGTTTTCATTTGTTTTTGTCTTATCATTTCGGTGAAAAAGACATTAAAACAAACAACAACAAACAAAGCCTGCAACTAAACGTCTGCAAGATTTTCTGCATTCATACACAGAAGCACATCCATGCATCACTGCGTAGAAACTGTCAACAAAGTACGCACACTGTACTGTCTGGCTTCCATTTTTTTATAAGTAATGGTGGCTTTGACGATGTTGCCAGGCATGTTGCATCTGCTAGACACAAAGCTTACTGTCCAAGATCATACTGAGGATTCTCCTGATTCCTGATAGTGGAAAACATGCGTGAACCTTTCCGGAAGTTGACCAAATCTTCTCTCAAGCACTAGAGAGTTCCTATTTTCTGTGATTTCATGACTAAAAGGTGCACTAACGAGGCGCTTCAGGGTTACTGGTGAGGCGCGCATTACCGCGTTTTAGGACGCTAGAAGTTAAAGAATTTAATTTTACAATTGTTGTGCCGCACTGCACTAATTGCTCACGCCTCCACAATTTTTTGTTGTTGCTGAAGTTGTTTAGCTACACAAGTTTTAAAAAAGCTAACACGATCCCTGTATTATAAAGTGTCGGTTGTGGAGTATCACATAAAAATAATTTTAAAAACATTTAAAACTAGAAGGGACTTACATGCTCCTTATGGAACCCGCAATATTTAACATGAAAATGAGTGCCCCTCAAAAAACCAAAATGAAATGGTGGCATTAAAATGCAAATACTGACTTTCATCTCTCTATGCTCTTTACCTTGTGATGACAACCTCCTGCTCCAAATGTACAGCAAATGTATCATGCCAAACAAACACTAATACCTTGGGATGACCTTGACATACACGCGACCTCTCATGCATGTCTGATCAAATAACCCAATGTTGTATACTATAAGTTGAACAGCCATTCCACTGTACGATGATCTATTTTTGTATGTTTTTGAAAGGCCTAAAATGACCTTGACCATCAACGCAAAAACGGAACATATATGAAAGATCAATGTATCACCTCTAAATACAAATTTGGACTTGATAACTCTCATAGTTTAGGGTCAAGGTCATGTAAAAGTAGCTATACAAACTGACTTGGGACATCTCCAGTGATCTTGACCTTGTAGTGAGGTTGACCAAATTTGCATAGTTTATGTCTCTCACTAATCTCTATCATGCATCAAAGAATCAAGTTCAATATTAACCCATTAACTGTGTTTTTCTGCTTCCTGTGTGCTCACGTGTGTTATTCGTCAACATTCTGTATTCCCCCCAGAAGGGAGGTAACCACAGTAACCATTGGCAGAGCAGTTAGACATCTTGAACCAACGGTTTCTTCCCTTTGACCGTTAGAAAAAATTGCAGAAACCAAAATTTGCGTATTTTTGTAAACTTCAGAAGTTCCCTGTGTTCAGTCGTCAACCAATATGGCGGACAGTGGTCGATGTGGGGGCACTACGAGGTCTGTTTTCAGACGATATTCAGCACTTGAAGTGCTTCAAGAGGTCCTAAATGATCAAGACAGTGATGATGAATACCTTAGAGATAGAAGTGACAGCGAAGCAGACAAGGAAGAAACTGATTGCACCCAGCACCACCCTCTTTTGTCGGAGGTAGGGATTGATGATGATAATGATGTCAGCTACGAACCAAGTGTCTCTGTACCCTTATTTCTGTGGATGATATAGCAGTAAAGTTGAATACCAAGTAGTTTATTGAGTGGTTGATGTTTGTCCTTTTATTACACCAGTTTTTTGTTGTGTTCTGTCATGCATTTTTAGTGAAGAAGTGTGTTTTTATGTTCCGAAAATGCCTATAACGGGAAAAAAAAACAAGAATAAATAATTACTCAAAAATGTATTGTATGTCTTGTCAAATGAAACCATTTTCACTTGAAATTGAAGCCAGGGATGTTAGGAAAAAACTTGCCAAATATCCAAGAGATATCGCTACAAATACACCAAATATCTAAGAGATATCGCTACAAATACCTGAATTATTTACGTTTTAGTGAACACACCCTCAAAAGTCACATTTTGATCTGGCATACAGATGCGCTTTTTCACTGTCGCAGGAAAGGGGTTAAAAAAACCTAGAAGAAAAAAAATTGTGCGAAATTGTCATTTTTTGACCAACATTTGATGACCCCGTGACCTTGACTTGAAGCCATGCATTAACTGATCATTTTCTAGGTCTCAGGGTGGAGAACAACTGAATCAAGAAATCTCTGAAATCCGGCCGGGGCCCAGGGGCCAAGCCCCGGTATTCGCCCCCTGGAAGAAAATGAATTTATGCAATTTTGAAAGTAATTTAGGGCCTCTCCTGAAAGCAAAAAGCACCAAGTAAACATGAATAGAAACAACAACAACAAAAAAAGAATGTTTTATGCACATGTCTTTCAAAAAAGTTAAGAATCTTGATTTGTAGGCCTAACAAAGTTTGAGGGCCACCACTGTTACACACAAACTCCACATTTCCAATTTTACTGGGCACACGGTTGTCTATTTTTTAGCTGTAAACAGGCAAGAATTTTTATAATTTTAGAGATATTTAGGGGTACGTTCGTAAAAACACCACATCTTAGGTATTAGTGACTAGTGTATAGATTTAAATGAAATAAAATGCAAAATGAACAGAAATAAATTCTCTTTTGATTATCTACCTTTTTCTACTTCTCTTGTCATGTCTTGTTTTTTATTGCTCCATGTGTATACAAAAAAAAAAGTTTTATAAAGTCCAAACAAGCCCCCTCCTCTTCTTCACTTTCATGCCAGTCTGAAAGATCGTATGCATGCACACTACTGACACTAATTGTCTAATGTCAGTACCGATCTCTTCCTCCGACTTCTCACTTTAATGTCTGATAAATGGAAGCCTGTAAACTCCCCTTCATCAGTCGAAGAATCCAAACCATCCATTTTAGACACACACACAAGAAAATTTGAAATTTTTTTTTTTCCGAAAAAACGAACGCATCACAGAGAAAACTTGTGGAAATGCAGTCGAATGTTTTCACAACAGAATAAACCGGAAGTCAATTGCCGGAAGTCTCGCAATCTTTCAAACAACGCGAGAATATAACCACATGGTTGATACGGACGCTTTTGGACGTTTTGCCTGTTTAGACCTTCGGCCGCTATGCCCAGTAAAGGGTAGCCCCTCAGCTTCTCACACTCGGAACTCAATATTTTTTTTCTTGGAAATGCAAACGCCTTCCGCGGAAATCCGCGGAAAATTCTCCACCCTGGGTATACACCATCTTACCAATTTGGTTGTGATAGTGAACCTTGCAGTGTTTGTGCAGACAGACAACGGACAGATGGACATTTTTTCAATATCATTTTTGGACTACAGTGGAACTCCATCTTTTAAGAAGTTTGGACTGCCTTTTGTTCACCAACACTCAAAACCCAATATATATATAGCGCTCCGAGTTCTTTACACTTTATTACAACGCTAATCAATGGTTTCAAATGCAATTAAATAACGTTTGTTTTTTTAACACTTTATTTAGGTACCGGCAACCTCTCTTTCCCTATGTGTGAAAGGTCTAGATGTGGTGAAAATGGCATATTTTGAATTAATTTTTTGTTGTGATTTAATTAAATTTTTGTGAAAAAAAACTGAATAAGAAAGAATAAAACTAACGTTTTGCCTATCTACTTGTGTGTTTTTGTTGATGGGTTGTGTTGAGGGAGAAGGGAGATCGATAGCAATTGGCAGAGAAAAGATGCTCCGCATATCGCCATTTTGAACCTGCCAGTGAAGGCAGTGCAGTGTTCCCTCAACAACAAAAAAATGAGAGTCCTTGGGACTCCCATGTATAAAATGTTAAGAGTCCTTGTGCAAATTTTGAGAGTCCCCAAATCGGAAAAAAAAATGTATTAAACAAGTCCAAGCCTCACTTTTTTCTTCTTTTTATTTTTTACTCTGTTAAAGCGTCACATTAGTTATCATAAACATATAAAACCAAAAAATTAAAACATATATCAAATGCTGATTTAAGCCTAGATAGAATCAAAGAATGGGTTCACGAAGATTTCTTCTGTTCAGTGAATGGATTGCTTGGAGGAAGTTTACAATGCGCGCGCATGCGATTTTTAGGGACGACAACTCCCGACACAATCTTTAATCGTCTGCAATAGCTGTCTCAGTTGGGTTCTGCCGCTGATTATGCCCTGAATTAGTTCGCCACATGTTGGTCGTATTTTTGACTTCAGCGATTCGAAAAAAAATGTGTGCGTCCTGTGAATTTTTCTGCGACATTTTTCATATTTTGTGCGCAATTGACGCACTACTCGGGAACACTGCAGCGCGAGCGACAAACACACACACTTACGAAACTTCTCGCGGGCCGTATAGTTCATTCATAATATGCCAGACCTGCCTACCACACAATTTTTTTAATAGTATTCTATACAGCAACTTTTAGTATTCTGAGACAAAAAGTAGTACTTTTGGCTGTGCATACTTAGAACAGGAATTGTTTTTGTTTTTTTTTAAAAAGGGTTCTTTAAATTTCAATTTATGATAATAAAGTAACAACACATTTGTAGTTGGGTATAAAATTATCGATTTCTTCACATGTTGCTACAAGAAAAGGCCACCGTGAATGCTGTGTTTATCAACATTTTAAAAAGAATTGATACCACACTCGAAGACTATATAGTACAAATAACAAGCGATTCAAATATGCCACTTAACTCTTTCCCTGCCAATCGACGATATATCGTCGATCTGAGCCGCCATGTTTGTGCCAATCGACGATATATCGTCGATTGCAGTATTCCGTTTCGATCCGGTTTTTTGCGCAGTCCAAACCAAGTTTTACTTTAACCAAAGAGAGATAACTCTTTCTACTTTCGTTCTCGATCGACACGCGCGTGGTTTCTTCAAATTGATTCGTTTTTAGAGTGTTTTTTGTGCATTTTACTAAGCATTGTGATGGGCACAATCGACAGTGTGTCAAACCTCTGCTAATAATATAATTTCAAACTGTAAAGTGTATTTTGATCCTAAATAAATTTTCTTTCTGGTGTGTGAAGCTGATTCAGTGATTGGAATTATTCCTCCAGATTTTTTTTATCACTGTGGTATGTAGAAATATTTTAATTTTATTTTATCATTTCAAAAAGATCATCATGCTTTCAAAACACATATTTCAATAACATAATCAAATTAACATTTTTGTTTTTTTTTTTCTTATTCTTCACTCTTTTACCTTTAATTTGATATGAAATATGTCTATTTCACAACTATTATTGAAAGAACAGTAGCTTAAATGCCTAAGGTACTGAACTTTCTTTCCGGTGCCAGAGAAATGTCTGGCACAAACGTGGAAACATGCCTGGCAGGGAAAGAGTTAACCCTGCTCTGCCCACAATCCTTAAAAAGTACAAAACAATAACACATTGGGAGAAGAAGAAAAAATGACAATGATTTGAATTGAGGTTTTCAATGTTTGTACTGTTGTTGTGCCTTTGAATAAGCACTTTTCAGCTGCAAAAGTTCTTGTGTGGTGTGGGGTCTGTCTGGGAAGCATGGCCATGTCTCACTCAGTCACTGTAGGCCTTTATAAAAGCCTGCTTTCTGGTGTTTTTTTTTAAGCAGATTTTTTACTTGTAGCTTCATCTTCACAGTCACTTGAAGAATCAAGACAGCGTTTTGCTGGATACGACATGCTGCCTGTTTGCATAAGATGGCGTCCATGAAGTGGTCATCTAAGAGCCCCAAACTACTAGGGGCGACAACTTGCCCAACTTGCGTCTTAAAACAAAAAACAAAACTAATTATTATTTTTTTCGTACTTTTGTTGCACTTGGCGTACTAGCAAGTCAAATTTCGTAAAAATACGCTCAAATATCGTATGGTAGGCATGGCTGATATGCAAATTAGGCCAGGTTAAAAGACGAAAAGCCAACAATTCGTTTCGTATAAACATTTTGTTAGCCGTTATTTTCTTTCTTATTGAAATTCAGTCAAAGTTTAGGAATGACTTTAACTGCAACTATCTTTTAATTGGGCGGAGAAAAGGCCAACATTAATATATGCGCTGGAAAGCTTGGTTTTCGACCTTTTCAATGGTGCACGCAACTTAGTCACATGATCCATACAGATATCGCGCGAGCCAGTCAAGGATGAGTGCCCACTCAAGCGTGCTTTGTGGTTGACCTGAACGGTATCATGCCGGAAGATCCGAAAATGTCAACATCTAACGATGTGTTTATCGCTATTTCTTTGTGAAATCGGAGAATAGATTGGTAAGTGCACTTGATAATTACAGATGTTTTTTTTTCGGATAAAATTATTATTGCCCATAGTTTTGTTACGTGTTTTTTTTTGTTTGAAAGTTCGACCGGTGCAGTGTTACTGTTAGATTAGAAGTGTTCAAACATCGAGTGATGGTTCAGATACGACCATCGGCTAATTTTAATGCAAACATTTAGCCGTTATGTATAGTCACACAATTCTTTCTCAGGTTTGCCAAAAACATAATTCACGCATAGTTGAATAGTTTTCTTGTGGGATTTTTTATGAATGATGTGATATTTATACCTGTATAGAAACCGGAAGTAGCGTTCAACAACAAACGCTGTTCTTCTAGAGACTAGAATTGGTAGGCCAACGCACTGTTTTTTTTAAATTTTATTAGCACTGACGTTACTGTTTACATGTGTTAAAATTAGTGTAATTATTAATTTAAATGCATGTTACATGTCATGTTTATTACAGGATGATGGATCTCAAGTATTTTAATTTTTATTACATAATAAATGTCATGCGTTGAGATCAGCATTGTTGCACTTGCACTTATTTTTTCCTTTCATATTCATTGTTGTGGGCACACTCACAAATGGAGTTGTGGATCTTGTGAGGTTTGTGAAGACAGAGAAAACCCTACACCATCTGCCAGCCTGTCCTGACTTTCCTAGGAGCAAATGCCAAGCAGCTAAACAAAAAAAAGCATGAATAAAATCTATGAGAAGTACTGTTCCCTGCAGAAGTCCATTAAAAGACCAAATGGCAATAAGAAGTTGGACTCCTTTGTAAATGCTACTTCTGGTGAAGGGCCACAAACTGTCCTGCAATTCCAACACAGGAAAACATCGCTCATGCCAATGCAGAGAAGACGTGTGCCATGCTTAGAAGACGGTTGGAGGAGGAGGGGATGAAAGTAGGTATGGGATTAGGCGAAAAGGTAGCGCTACAACAGATGCTGAATGACAAGCATGGTCAAGTGGTAGAGTTGCAAAGGGGCTTGATGCTACTAAACAGCAGCTAGCCACTTCAGACGCTGTGCAAAATAACCTTGCAGCAACATGGCAACTAAAGCAGCAGCAGCTCCAACAAAAGGCAGAATCATTCCAAGAGAAATATTGCACTGATAGTGATACATGTTAAAAGTCTACACTGGAACCTCATCTTCATGCATGTCAAATGAAATGGCTTTAAAAAAGAAGAAAAATGCAATTAAAATGGTGAGAATTGAATAAAAAATGACTTTGTTATGCCCGTTTTAAATGATGTGTTCCAAACTGTATTTTTTTCCATGGGCGAAAGTGGTTCGTTATGCATTTTTGGTCTTTCCTTGTAGACCAGACATGCCTACCCTCAATTTGAAGTTTCCGTATTAGCTTTTTCAAATTTCAGTATTACTATTACGATTTCCGTATTTACTTTTACTACCTATTGTTTTTGCACTCATCCTTTTTGATATTATGAGAAGAATCCAGTGATAGATTGATTTGCTGCCACAATGTTTTTTTTCTTCTCCAAAGCCTCGTAATTCTTCATATACTGTGGGCCTTCCGCATGCCGCTTGATGTCGTTCATATCACCGGCGGAGATGCCAAACTGGTTGAGTTGCATTTGAGTCCCCCAAAACCTAAGCTTATTGGGGACAGACCAAACTGGTTGGCAAACTTCGGTGCCTCTACCGTAAACTTCGATGTCACAGGCCTCCACTGAGACTGCGCATTGCGGCATTAAACCTTCGGAAAAAAGGTCATGTGGTGAATTACCACAGGCCAAAGATTTTGATTTTTTTTCTTTATCATTTTTTTAAATTTCCGTACCGTAAAACAAATATCAGTATTTTCCGTAGCGCTTGCCGAGTTTTTCAAATTTCCGGAAAAAATACAGACATTCCGTACGGGTAGGCATGTCTGATAGACACACACTGGTATGCAAGTCAAAAATCCACTGTGTGCTTTATCCAGGGTGGAGAACAACTGAATCAAGAAATCTCTGAAATCTGGCCGGGGCCCTGGGGCCAAGCCCCGGTATTCGCCCCCTGGAAGAAAATGAATCTATGCAATTTTGAAAGTAATTTAGGGCCTCTCCTGAAATTGATTGATTGATTTATTGTTGCTTTAGGTCCAGCGGACTCTTCCGAGCCAAATCAGGACCGGACAACCCCCGATCCGCATAAAAGATCTGTTGAAACAACCCCAGTGGGAAAATTGAATGCCCTCCACCGGCCAGTCACTTTACAATAAAGACATCCCACGCGAGGGACGGCTGAGGGTTGACCTCAACTACGCGAACCCCCGGTTACAAAAACAAAATAGAATACAAACATCATTATAAATCATCAACAAAACGCATACATATAAAATGCCTATAGTGCTAAATAGTACAATCATAGGAAGCCCTAGTGACCACCCGGCAGAAAGCGTCCAACACTCCCAAGCTGATCCAACAGATCTCATACACAAACAAGGAGTCTTGTCCAGGAAGAGTTTTCAAGAAAAAAGGTAGGTCATTGATCTAGCAAAGAAGAAGATAGTATAGCAGAGTGAAGGACAGAGCAGGAATAGGAAAGAGTAAATGAGGAATACAGCGACAGTGCAGGCATGCTACTCTGAAAATTTTGTTTTCCAGGAAAATTTTGGAAGGATTAGCAGAGCCCCGAGAGCGAGCCTGCAAAGCAGGCGAGCCCCCTAGGGGGGTCCGGGGGCATGCCCCCCCCCCCCCCCGGAATTTTGTTTTTTTTAAGTTAAAATCTGTGCAATCTGGCACATTCTGAGCACTTTTTGAGAGACGAAAAATCAATCAACAAAGATGAAAAAACCCAAACATTTTAGTTTAAACTATATATAAGAAATGACACTGGTAGGCCTACATGTCTGTTAACATTATTGTATTATAGTCTGTCATTTAGAAATAACATCAGTCCTCAGAAGAGTGAACAAAATAAACTAACCTTGAGTTTAAAAGTGTTCTTTTTACAAAGTCATGTTTTCTTCGATTGCTTTTTGTAAAATGTCAAATGTGCTTTTTTGGCCTCATTTTTCAGCGTGTCTATGGCTTTCCTTTTGCAGATAACTCTGGCATGTTGCCTGTCAAATAAGGCAAGTTTCTTTTTCCTTTCTTCTTTTCTCTTAGCGAGGACACTGTGATACGACTCTCGAGCAGTCGAAATATTGTTAATCTTTTGTTGACAGGATCCCTCATCACATTCTCCCTGTGAAAGAAAGCTGTAGCACTTTTTCCTGAGGCAGCCAGAGCATATCGCGTGGTGTGGTAAGCGTTAAATGTGGCCATATCCATTCGGCCACTTCTTTCATCAATCACATCACCCATTATGTTGAAGGAACTTTCTACCATTGGGCCATGGAAAATTGACAAAACTGCCTTCACCACTTGAGATAGATGTTTCAGAGAATACTTGCTGATCATGTTGGCCCACCAGACATCTATCCTCTGACCTTCATCCAAAGCAGGAATATCTTCCTCTCCAAAAAAATTCCGCACTTCACTGCTGTAGGCAGCTTGTAGGGACTCTATCTGCTCTCCTTCACCGGTCACCTCAACAGCATCACCAGAAATTGATTGACCTTTCAACACTTCGCCAGGCAGGAATGATGGCAGCTTTAAGACCTTCTCCAATGCTTCTGAGCATTTCTTTTTTGGATTCAATCCCCCTGCTGCCTGTAGAAAACCATTCCTGAGTGGCATTTTCTCCAGGAGGACTTTGCCACAAGCAATATATCCTATCACAACGCCGCTTTGATATGATCGTTAAATTGACTGTCATGGCGGTCTAGCAGACGAATCCCGCTGATATCGCCTACTGTGATAAGAACGCTTGCTTTTTTTTTTTTGACACAGATTTTTTTAATTTTCCAGGAAATATTTCAATCACCAGGAAAGCCAAAGGTCGATCTCGAGGAATTCCTGGAATTCCAGGAAAAGTAGCATGCCTGCAGTGGGAATTTAAAGCACTAAATTTCCATAAAGTGGGGATACTATTTATACTGAAAACCCCCGGCACTCCAACGGGGGTACTGTTGCCGCAGTGAATCTGTCTTGCCTATAAAGGAAAGACAGGTTTTCAACTGTGGCTTTCACTTTTCCCTTTATAGGTTTGAACAATCTACAGTGGCAAGATTCCTGAAAGCAAAAAGCACAAAGTAAACATGAATAGAAACAACAACAACAAAAAAAGAATGTTTTATGCACATGTCTTTCAAAAAAGTTAAGAATAGGTACCGGCAGGCCCTTAATAGCAGTAGGTCACGCTTCTAACATTTGCCCTCCAACCTCTTTGTTTCAAACTGGTCTAGCTCTTTTATTTAATGCTTTTATGCAATAAACCTTGTATGAATTTTAAAGATGATGTTTTATTCTTTCGTTTGAGTGCATGTGTGAGTGTGCATATGGTACCGTTATTTAAAAATCCGTTGTTGAAAATCACCATTTTTGTCAAAAATTGCAGCGGTGGCCCGATTCCCAAAGCAAGACGATTTTAGCCATGTTGTTTAAAACTCTCGCCGGATGTGTACTATAAATAGAACCATGCAATGGCATATATCACTGAAAAGTGCGTTTCGCGATCTTTAAAATGGTGTCAAATATGATATATAAATTTTCGTTTTAACGAATTTTATTGCAAATTGAAAAATTTAAACTACAAATTCGTCCTCTTGCTGAAATATTAGGCATATCAAATAAGGTATCATTCGAAAGATAATTCATTTTTCTTTCTTAAAATCTCGTTTCCGACGAGATTATATGTATCGTACGCGTCCATTGGTTGAAATGCCGAGGTCACGCGTGATCAAATGTGGCGACGCCAATTTCAAAATGGCAGCATCCAGTGTGCTAACAATTTCGCCCCAAATCAGCAAATAGCTAGGCAAGTTCACACCATTATCGCTGTAAATGTCTTCTACATCCAATTCTATACAATGCCAATGTATTTTTAAGAGTGTTATGTTGTTTAATTTTGTGTAATTGCGTACAATTTGATAGCAGTGCAAACAGATAAATAACTAGTCTAGAATATAATAAACCTCACTAGTGAAGCAGGTTTTCGTTTTTTGTTTGGGTTTGATTTCTGACATAATATTTATAATGTTTATGTTGAAAAATATAATATGAGGTTTCTAAAGTAAATTATTATGGATGAAAGTACAAATTATCCATCCGATTTTGTATATTTTACAAATATCAAATGGTCACTGGCGATTGAGTTTCAACTTCCGGTAATGGTAGGCCTATTGACTATGCGTCGTCTGCTAAGTGAAGAAGTAGCATTCAGTAATTTATTTCACCAAGTGACACATTTAAAGATATCATAATAACCAGAAAAGTTAATGGTTGAAGTTGGAAAACAGCAAACAATGCACACACCCAATTATTACAAAGTTAACTACAAAATTCAGAATGAACTAATGAAGTCCATAAAACCTAAAAAGCCTCAGAAAAGCTAATGTGATAAAAGAGACTATTAGGGCACATTTATTATGACAAATATAGCCATTTAAAATCATTTATAGCATTTTAATGGTTTTGTAACTTGATCTGTGAAAGGCAAGCATTATTCATGACATTCCTGCAATTACTAGGGAATACTAACCTCTTACATTACCCGGGATGGAAGGTGCTGGGTGGGAGGGAAGGGGTGGTGGGTGGAGAGAGGGGTGAAATTTTAAATCTATAATACTACTGTGTTGAAGGATGTCAATTTGAAGCATTTTAAAAGTTATTCACAGAACACTTTAAATTTTTACAATTGGACAAGAAATGTACAAGTTGTGTCACTTGGAAATTCTTTTGTTTTTTGCCGCATGCGATTTTAGCTCGCAAGGCATTTTTGGCTGACTGGCAATCAAAAACCACTATTGCCATCCCACCCCAAAAAATTGGGCTTATTCTGAACAATACTTTATTCAGAATCCCAGAAGTTTGATCAATTTTGACAAGAAATTAAGAAACTGTGGAATGTCAAAGTATGCTTACCATGCAATTTGCAAAAAATGGCCTAAAACGGCCCAATTTCTGTCAAAACATTTTTTCTTGTATCTCGGAAACTATTTGAGCTAGACACTTGCTGTTATTTTTGTTATTCATAGTTTTGCTGTATCTATCCAAATATCTCATTTTTTAGTTATCATAATGGCAAGGGATTTTTTTAGTTTTAGGGGCTGCCGGTACCTATTAAGAATCTTGATTTGTAGGCCTAACAAAGTTTGAGGGCCACCACTGTTACACACAAACTCCACATTTCCAATTTTACTGGGCACACGGTTGTCTATTTTTTAGCTGTAAACAGGCAAGAATTTTTATAATATTAGAGATATTTAGGGGTACGTTAGTAAAAACATCACATCTTAGGTATTAGTGACTAGTGTATAGATTTAAATGAAATAAAATGCAAAATGAACAGAAATAAATTCTCTTTTGATTATCTACCTTTTTCTACTTCTCTTGTCACGTCTTGTTTTTTTATTACTCCATGTGTATTAAAAAAAAAAAGTTTTAAAAAGTCCAAACAAGCCCCCTTCTCTTCTTCACTTTCATGCCAGTCTGAAAGATCGTATGCATGCACACTTCTGACACTAATTGTCTGATGTCAGTACCGATCTCTTCCTCCGACTCCAAGTCCATTTCTCTCACTTTAATGTCTGATAAATGGAAGCCTGTAAACTCCCCTTCCTCAGTTGAAGAATCCAAACCATCCATTTTAAACACACACACAATAAAATTTGAAGAAAAAAAAAATTGAAAAAACGAATGCATCACAGAGAAAACTTGTGGAAATGCAGCCGAATGTTTTCATAACAGAATAAAACGGAAGTCAATTGCCGGAAGTCTCGCAATCTTTCAAACAACGCGAGAATATAACCACATGGTTGATACGGACGCTTTTGGACGTTTTGCCTGTTTAGACCTTCGGCCGCTTTTGGCCGCTATGCCCAGTAAAGTGTAGCCCCTCAGCTTCTCACACTCGGAACTCAATATTTTTTTCTCGGAAATGCAAATGCCTTTCGCGGAAATCCGCGGATCCGCAGAGAATTCTCCACCCTGTTTATCCTAGCAAAGTTACAAATGAGGGGTTGAGGGTGGAAGTAGAACAGTCATTATAACAATCCTAGCAAAGTTACAAAGGAGGGGTTGAGGGTGGAAGTAGAACAGTCATTATAACAATCCTAGCAAAGTTACAAAGGAGGGGTTGAGGGTGGAAGTAGAACAGTCATTATAACAATCAGAACAATAGGACGGTAAATTTGTATGTCAGGAGGGGGGGGGGGGGGGGTGAAGGGGTAAAAATCAACAACTCACCAGGACATTTGACATCCATGAAGTATGAGTTTGGGCTCTGAACCAAGCGCTTCTTCTTGTGCTTCTGCTTCTCTTCATCCTGGGTAGGGTGCAACAAATCTTTCGCGAGCTGAAATCACAATTGTAATGACAAATTGCACAATCTACGGTGTCATCAAATGAAACACTTGTATGGTTACAGTAAAAAAAAAATAAATTTTTTTTTACAAAATTGGCTTTTAAACACTGGAAATCTGTCATTTCTAAACCAAATATCAAAATTGGTCCAACTTCCGCTCCGCCATTTTTGTTTACTCTTTGCTCTTTATACACGTGTAGGAAAAAAAAATTGTCTGACAACGTCGCAATTAATGCATGACATTTAACAAATTTACAATCAAGGATGCTCAAAAAAGTTGCAGTCACGTAAAAATTTTCAAACCATGCTTTATTTCCCGGTGATTTACGAAAACCATAAAGCCATTAAAGGGCGGCATGGTGCGCAAGTTCATGTTGAAAATGGCCCACTTCGAGCGAAACTGGATTATCAACAATTTTACGAATATTTAAACCAATTTCGTACCAAATAAGCCGGTCCTGGGGTAAATAGTTGTCTTGGGGACTTGTATAACAAGTATGGAACTGTTTCATTCAAAATAAACTGAGAAAAGTTAAAAACTTACAGGCATGATGAATGATTGACTTCACAGTCTCGAACGACGTGATCAAAAAGACCGAGCACGGGTTCATGAGAACGATGTACGCATGCGTAGTTATTTCACCACAAAGGGTCAATGTAGTTTCGAATTTATAAAAAAAAAAAAAAAAAAAAAATAAAAACCACAAATAAAAACACACACAACACAACATTAGATTATTTATAGACGCGACGGAGTAACTAATGAATTGCATTATTTCAAATGATTTTTTTGTATGTTCAATGAAAGCAGAAATTAGGTATACACCACTGATCTACACACACACAAATAATTAAAAAAAATCCTAGCTCTGTATCAATTAATTATCTAACAATTCAGGAGACATAATCATTACACGGTTCCAAATAATTATTTGCATCGCAAGTAATGCACAGATAATTTTACAATAATGGTTTTAATTAAACCCCAAAATAAATTAATAAATAAATGAAGACATAGCAGTGAATGTAAAATGGTAGGCCTAAATGTCCGTAAAGGGATAAAGGGAGGTAACGCAGATGGTCCTGAAGATGATCCAAAGATTTCGTCTGCTGTTCTCTTCGAAGCTCAGAAGTCGAAAACTAGTACCATCTAAGGAGAAACCCCCATCTAAGCTGTCAGCAAGTTGCGACCTAGGAAGAAGCGCGCTCGAACTTCCCGTCTTTCTAGTAAGTGGAGGTTGACACTGCAAAAAGTGTAGTTTTTGGTGTAGTGAAATGTTGACCTTTCAAAAACTATCCTCTCCTCTCCTATCCTATCCCGTAACTCAAAGGTCGTTGGGGCACAACATATGTCTGATCGTTTAACCAGCGTAGTCCATGACATCTTTCTCTGTTCTCAGCATCCCTCATGGCTTCGTTCAATGTCAGAGTCAAACCAGTCCATTCTCGAATGTTGTCCTCCCACCTGGTTTGTGTGATGGTCTGTCGGACTTCGTTGTTGGTGACGTGCTGGGTATAGGAAATGCCCAAAAGTCTTCTGTAGCACTTCATCATGCTTTGTATTCTTCGTTGTAGATCTGCTGTGAGGGTCCATGTTTTGCAATGACAAGGGAGCGCAGCAGTCTTACCTTGGAATGTGGACTGACGGTCCTGTCTTTTCAAAAACTAGTACCACCTAAACTGTCAGCAAGTTGCAACCACGGGCTGTGAAGTCTCATCTTTCGTAGGCCTCAATGACATACTATTACAATTTATTACTATACATACTACATGCGTATGTAAAAAGCCTACGAGTTTACAAAGACAAAAGAAAAGACTTCAGAGCCTGTGGCTGCTATCTAGGAAGAAGAGCGCTCGAACTTCCCATCTTTCTAGTAAGTGGAGGATGACACTGCAAAAAGTTTAGTTTTTGGTGTAGTGAAATGTTGACCTGTACTGTAGACCTATGAACTACACAGACTGAATCATTCATGCATAGCAGAACTCAACAAAATTGCTTTAGCTGTTTTTGAGCAAAATGTGTATAGCAACAATGACCCCAGTGACCTTGACTTTTGCGTTAGATCAAATCTGACGGTGGATCAAATCTGATGAGAAAGGCCACTAATTTGGGCAATATGATATAATCTATGAAGTTTGGTAAAAATTTGTTCAGTGGTTCTTGAGATATTTGTTCCAATGGACCAACAGACCGACCTACAAACATTTGGCTTGTTCTGATTCCTGTATGTTTCTGTGTACTTCCAGATAAGTCTGGAAATACATTTATACAATGATGAATTTTGGTGGAATGAATGAACATTGATTGTGAGGTTTAACGTCTACACCCACCATTGGTGAGATGGCAGACAGGGACAGCCATCCCAGGAAACAAGGGGTAGGGACCGAAATCAACACTGAACACAAGAACAATCACACTGCTAAAATAGACAGTGAAAATGACCACTTTTTATTTCGCCCACCATGGGATTTGAACCTGGGTCAGGCGAACAATACCACTTAAGCTGTGGCGGTGGGACAAAATTATGGTTTAGGTATTCTTAACCCTTAGCCTGCTGACATGTTTTTCCTGCTCTGTGGTAAAGAAAATTTTGACTTACGATTAAAAACACACATGCCTTATTATATATGCCATTGTTGCTAAACTATTACACCTAGATATTTAAAAGTATATATCAAATGAAAGGAAATTGAATAAAGATTCCAAAGAACAGACACAAAAAGTGTAAGATTGTTGGTTAGTACAATTATGGGATGGAAAGTTAGGGGCCTGAGCAAACATTCACTCATCTCACTCAACTGCACACCCATTCTTGAAGTCATACGCAAAGAATTGCAAAATAGAAATAAGATTTAGTACCAAAAATTATGAGAACCAAAATGGACTGTAATCAAAGCCTGATAAATACATTTACAGAAATAGTCTGTGTAAATGGCAAATAATATTATTATAGATCTAGTGAAAATAACAGGTTTCTTTCACCTACCGTCGTCTGCTAAAGATTGTAGGTGGCGATCTTCTTCTTCGTCCGAATCGTAATCCCTCCCTCCAGCCTCCATCAAATAAACATCATCACCCGCATCAAAATCTTCATCCCCACTATTATCATCGAAATTTTCTTCCTGAAACATTTGCGTCACCTCTTCTGCAGTGTATGTTCTGCGTGCCTTAATGGCGACGAACGAGGCGGAAAATTTCGCCAGCAACAAGTGCTTCGACTCGTGCTTTTTGTTTGAAAATTACCTCTAAACCAAAAGATTTTTCTTTCCAAAACATTACAGTTGAAGGGAAACAACTTTTGTTTCATAATCATGACCAAGGATTTATTTTATAAACCCTTTTACCTCCCTTACACTATCGCCGTACAACGTACGGATACATCGCATTATGATGGCGTTAAACACACCGTGCTACGTACGTTGACAGCGCAGCTTAAAGGTTAAGATAATGCAGAAGTGTGTTTTCAACACACAAAAAAGTTAAATTCGCAGTGACGACGGGTTTGACTGACAACTGGACTGCTACTGAAGGATGAGCCATAATTTGAAGTACCTGTATACCAAAACTAAAGAAAATCACTTTAGCAGTTTTTGTGATATTAAATTAAGCAAAATGTGAAAATTATGATGATGATGCCCATTTATAACGCGCAAGTCTCCATCCATTTCTCGAATGCTCCGTGCGCGGACTGATACAGAATCCAACTCAAGCCGCCCGAGGTGTTTAGCAGCAAATAAGACTTCAGTGACCTTGACCTTTGCGTTAGAGCATATAATTAAAACGAAGTACTAACTTAGGTAATGTTTCTATGAAGTTTGGTCAAATTCACAGTATTTTCAGAAATACAGAGAAGGTGTGTTAAACTCTGCACAAAAATGCCCATGAAATGTCTAGGAGGCTCCAGAATTTTTAAGGGATCAGATCATTATTAATTTTATTATCTGTTGTTTTAAGTGTTATGAACTAAGCAAAAACTCCTCGTGGAAAAAAACACCACCACAACTGAACAAGTCCCAGTGTCATATGTAATACTAAATTATTTTATACTGCATCATCATCATTATTTATTTAGATCAACAGTATTGTTATCCACAAAAAAAATCCTCTGCCTAAATATTTTATAGATTTATAATTTAAAAAAAAAAAAGTACTACTTAAAAATGCTCATGAAAGCTGCTAGTATAAAATAATATGTCCTGATATAATTATTTTCTTCAGGACCACAGTATCATCATTTACATCAACAGCATCGTTAACAACAAAAAAATCCTCAACAAAACTGCTTGTGTAAATAGTAACAAGTCCCGTTATCATATTTAATATGTGTCTTTTGTTTTTCTTTTAGCATCAGCATCAGCATCATTGTTATCGGCGTTATTTCATCACTACAAAAGCCACAATGAGCAAGATTGAAGGGCGCATTGAGGCAAACAAACTACAAGTTCAACACGACGCACAGAGCAATGCTTTTGTAATTACACTTGGAAAAGGTTTATAATGCTTGTATTAACCCGTTACTGTTGGTATAAATTGGATTTTGGGATTTTATTGGTCATCCATGAAGGTGAAATTGTGGCTGCAAAAGCATTGCCACCCAAGACAAGAATTAATAGGATCTAGATAGAGCATGCTGGGTGTGTGGGTGTTTCTGGCACATGCACCCATCTAGAACATGAGCATCAGGGTCTATAAAGTCGATTTGCACAGACCAGACCTTTGTTTATACTCTCAACCTAAAAAGTAGGGGTCACTGTGCCGGGTTATATTGTTGGTATGCTAGTTTGGTCAATTGTTTTAAACCCTTGTATGAGGGCCGAAATTGTCTGTCCCTTCAATATGAATACTGGATGCAGTTAATTTCAATTTCAAAATAAAATTGGATTTTCTTTCCTTCTTCTAGTACTGATCTCCCTGTTTTACACCATGTTTGAATGATGAATGTGTATGTGTTGTGTATGAAAGTATAACATTGAGCATGTATGTTCGCTACAGATTGCCAAGCTTTTGTGTCTTATTTAGGAACAAGGTGTGTATAGCGTCTGTTATTATTGTTGTTCTTACTATATTAAATATTTGATTGTGTATTGTTCAGACAAGGCGTTGTTGAAGTATAGAGAAGAAGAAGATGGTACTGTGGACCTGTGGCACACGGAAGTCCCACCTGCATTCAGAGGTCATGGTGTTGCAAAACTGTTGGCACAGGTACGCACATGCACCTTAATTTCCTCAAACCAAACCAAACGACCCCACAAGTCTTTAGTATGACCTGAAGTGGCATCAATGAATGTCAAACACCAAGTGAAGGGAGATAGCGCAACCTGTATCAGGGTGGCTCAGTTGTTTTGGGGTAATGGGAGGTGCAGTGCCTTTTGATGCTGCAAGTTGGCATCTAGGGTGATTGAAGGTGATCCTGATTTCAGTCAGTGCTCATAGCAGCTCTGTGAGTTTGGAGTGTGCTAAATAAGAACCATTCATTAGTTTGGATGCAAATAAAACTAACATTTGTTGTTACAGCTTGTACACTTTCAAGTGTTATCTGCAATAGTTCAGAGTTTGGATGCAAATAAAACTAACATTTGTTGTTACAGCTTGTACACTTTCAAGTGTTATCTGCAATAGTTCAGAGTTTGGATGCAAATAAAACTAACATTTGTTGTTACAGCTTGTACACTTTCAAGTGTTATCTGCAATAGTTCAGCAGATGTGGCCTTCAAAATCTACATGGTGGTAAAATGAGAATAAATAGAATGTTGTTGTTCTTATTAATATGAACTTTACTCCTGAGACTGAAGGTTTCTTTACATTTTGTTGCAGGCCGCGTTAGATCACTTCGCATCCAAATCCACAAAGATGGTGTTGTCGTGTACCTACCTACAGAAATTCCACAAAGACTTTCCTCAAGAACACCACCAGAATTTTATCATCAGTTCTTTGTAGCTGTTGCCATGGGCCCAATATTAAGCATGGTCAAAGTGTGCACACTCCATGTCCAGGGCATGGATGTATATTGTATTAATAGGTATATACCTAATTATGCCGTTATGTTGCAGATTTGTGTAAGATTTTGTGCAAAAACCAATACAGACATGCCTACCCGTACGGAATTTCCGTATTTTTTCCGGAAATTTGAAAAACTCGGCAAGCGCTACGGAAAATACGGATATTTGTTTTACGGTACGGAAATTTAAAAAAATGATAAAGAAAAAAAATCGAAATCGTTGGCCTGTGGTAATTCACCGCATTACCTTTTTCCGAAGGTTTAATGCCGCAATGCGCAGTCGCAGTGGAGACCTGTGACATCGAAGTTTCCGGCAGGGATAGCTCAGTGGTCAGAGCGCACGACTTGTGTGAGTGCGTCTTGGGGGACGTGGGTTCGAATCCTGACTTCAGCAAACTATTTTGTGATTGCTGGATATTACGGGCCAGCGCCTTGAGAAGCTCTCTGAGCTTGTAAGTGCGCTATATAAGAGAAATATCTTTTTTTTTTTTTTTAGAGGCACCGAAGTTTGCCGAACCCGTTTTTGCACAGTCGCAGTAAAGATCGGTGCTCGTGAGACAGAATTTAAAACATGGCGTTCAAATGAATGGCTAAGCAAAGTGATTGTGAATCTGAATCTTCAAAAAAAAACGCGCAAGGGGCAGACATTTCTTGCCTCGTATTCGGAAAAGTGTCCTTTCGTTATTCGCGGCAGCACTGACTCAAAAGTACGATTTGTGCCAACCAGTTTGGCATCTCCGCCGGTGATATGAACGACATCAAGCGGCACGCGGAAGGCCCACAGTATATGAAGAATTACGAGGCTTTGGAGAAGAAAAAGAACATTGTGGCAGCAAACCAATCTATCACTGGATTCTTCGCATAATATCAAAAAGGATGAGTGCAAAAACAATAGGTAGTAAAAGTAAATACGGAAATCGTAATAGTAATACTGAAATTTGAAAAAGCTAATACGGAAACTTCAAATTGAGGGTAGGCATGTCTGCCAATAGTGGATGAATCGCAGACAACAGTTGCTTAGTCGTGTCATCTAAGTGTGTTAATATTTGTCTAAGAGTGAAAAGCAAAACAGGAGAGAGAGAGAGAGAGAGAGAGAGAGAGAGAGAGAGAGAGAGAGAGAGAGAGAGAGAGAGAGAGACAGACAGACAGACAGACAGAGAGAGAGAGAGAGAGAGAGAGAGAGTTTAAACAGAATAAACAAAATATGTAAATATATTTAAACAATACAACTGTACTTATCTCAAATTTATTCTAAATTATTAACTGGAAACTTGTTTTTTTTTTATTGTTTTTATATTTCCTCACATCTGGAAATACTTTAAAATTGGAATGAGCAAAAATGTAGGTCTGTCTGAAGCCATATCTCAAGAACCACTCACAGATTTTGACCAAACTTTATATTCTAGGTTAGTGCCGCCCATCCGCTATCAGATTTGCTCTACTGCAAAGGTCAAGGTTATGAGTCATTTTGTGGTTAAACATGTTTTGCTCAATATCTCAAAAAATGGATGAAGCGATTTTGTTGGATTTTTAGTATAAAAGTACTTCAGATCATTGGCCAGTCTTCAGTTGTTCTGAATTTCACTTTTTAAAAACTTTCAAAACAATTTTTTTTTTTGGCCGATCTCGAATAACTTAACCGAAATTCATGATTTTTACTTTGCAGATACTTTACTGCAATGCATGTTGGATTATTCATATCTGTACTTTCTCAAAGGTCAAGTTCATTATGCTTCATCATTTTCTACATGTCTACATTTTCTACCATGTCATTTTGTGCTGTATCTAAATTTGGCTTAGTTGATTTCGATAATTTTTTGGTTGCAGATAGTTCAAATAGTGGTCTTTCATTTCAAGTTTTCCTTTCGCTTCTTTATGATATAACAGACACACGAAAATTATTTTAACCAAATGTGCTTGTCATCGTGTATATTACTGACAACAGTACAAAACAATACAATGTGAAAGAACAAAAGTCCTTGTAAGTTCATTGTGGCTTCACAGTTCATACTTTTATTCAACAATGGCAATAAAACAATAACACATTTTACAAAAAAAATAATGTATCAAGCATATATACAAGATGCATCACAGGCTGTAACCCTTTCCCTGTTTGAGAAGTGTTATCACTTTCATACAAACAGGATAGCCTGCAAAAAACAAAATCATTGACACCCTAGAGAAAGAAAATAATAATAATAAAAAAATAATAATTTCATAATGGTATTTAAAATTTAAAAAATAATAACTTCATAATGATATTGAATGCAATCTAGAGATTTAAAAAATACAAAAGTAAATTTCCTTTTCGTCTTTTCTAATCAGTACAGCTTATGTTCATCTGATGAATAAAAATCGATACAGCAACATCTTTACAAGCGATCTCCCTGCCTTTATGATAGGTTTTAGTAAAGAATGTGAGTTTGTATATGTAAAACTGAGTGTGCATGTTGCATATACCGACACAGATCATTGAGCATCAAGTGTGATTTAAGAAGACCGCACATATATTATTATCCTGTATTATTATTGTGCCTTATCAAATACAGTGCTTCAGATTGTTCTCAGACATCATGGGCCCAATGACCCATGGCCATGCAAAATGATGGGTCAATTTTGAAAAAGATGGGTCATTGACAATCTAAGGTATTCGTATCGTATGTTCACCTAGTCCTCCTTGATTTTTATGACGCGCCAGGCTGGTGCATTCACGTTGACTGTTACGCGCCATTCTGATAAAATATGCGCCAATGGCGCGGGCGCTCCAACAATCTGAAGCACTGAAATAGTGCACTCATTCAACCACTTTAATAAGCATTGCACGATACAAAGATCTATACAGCATGTAAATAATAAAAACAGTAACACACAGGATTATTTTAATTATTATTAATTTTAAAATGTAGACGTATCAGCTATAATGTTCCTGATGGCAGTGGCAAGGGATTTACGTACGACAGAGGTATGAGACGACGCCACAGTCTGTAAGCTTGCCTTATGTGACCACTGCAGCTGAAAACATAACATACAAATCCTGTCTGATCAACGTCTAAGCCAGATCTGATATATCGTTAGCTGAAAACAATACTGCTGTAACAATCATAATCTACAGATCCACCCCAGTTGGGGTGCTGAGGGTTTCAGTATAAATAGTATCCCCACTTTCTGGAAATTTAGTGCTTTAAATTCCCACTGTCGCTGTCTTTGTCATTTGCTCTTTCTCATTCCTGCTCTGTTCTATCAATCTGCTATACTATCTTCTTCTTTGCTAGACCAGTCACCTACCTTTTTTCTTGAAAACTCTTCCGGGACAAGACTCCTTATTTGTGTACGAGGTCTGTTGGATCAGCTTGGGAATATTGGATGCTTTCTGCCAGGCGGTCACTAGGGCTTCCTATGATGTTATTATTTAACAATGTAGGCATTTTATATGTACGTGTTTTGTTGATAATTTATAATGATGTTTGTATTCTATTTTGTTTTTGTAAACGGGGGTTCGATAAATTAGAGTACAGCCTCAGCGTCCCCTGCGTGGGATGTCTTTATTGTAAAGTGACTGGCTGGTGGAGAGCTTTCAGTTTTACCAATAGGGTTGTTTCAGCAGATCTTTTATGCGGATCTGGGGTTGTCCGGTCCTGATTTGGCTCGGAAGAGTCCGCTGGACCTAAAGCAATAATAATGTAATGTAATCCACAGATCCACTCTCCACCTGCTTGGTATAGTTTTACTGTGTTGCATAATCGCAGGATTTCAAACAACTAATGGATGAATGTGTGCATGGTCAGGTAGTACAAAAAGCCCAAGAACACTGCGGTGGATTTTTAAAATGAAAAATCTGCTTTAACCCTTTACTGGGCACACGTTTGTCTACTTTTTAGCTCTAAACAGGCAAGAATTTGTATAATTTTAGACATATTTAGGGGTACATTAGTAAAAACACAAACATCTTAGGTATTAGTTCATAGATTTAAATGAAATAAAATGCAAAATAAACAGAAATAAATTCTCTTTTGATTATCTACCTTTTTAATTCTTCTCTTGTCATGTCTTGTTTTTTATTACTCCATGCGTATTAAAAATAAAGTTGTAAAAAGTCCAAACAAGACCCCTCCTCTTCTTCACTTTCCTGCCAGTCTGAAAGCTCGGATGCATGCACGCTACTGCCACTAATGTCAGTACCGATCTCTTCCTCCAACTCAAGTCCATTTCTCTCACTTTAATGTCTGATAAATGGAAGCCTGTAAACTCCCCTTCTATCCTATCCTATCCCGTAACTTGGAGGTCGTAGGGGTACCACAAATGATCGTTTAACCAGCGTATTCCATCTTTCCCTGTCCTCAGCAACCCTGATTGTTTCGCTCAGTGTCAAACCAGTCCATTCTCGAATGTTCTCCCACCTCTTTTTTCGGTCTCCCTCTTCTTCTACCTCATTGTACTGTGCCTTGCAGGATGGTCTTTGCAAGACCTGATGATCTGGTGATGTGGCCATACCATTGGAGTTTCAGTTTTTCCACCACTGTGAGCAGGTCATCGTGTTGTCCAATGGCTTGTGTGATGGTCTGTCGGCCTTCGTCGTTGGTGATGTGGTGGATATAAAAAATGCCCCGAAGTCTTCTGCAGCACCTCATCTCCATGCTTTGTATTCTTCGTTGTAGATCTGCTGTGAGGGTCCATGTTTCACAAGCATATACGAAGATGGAGATGACAAGGGAGCGCAACAGTCTTACCTTGGAATGTATACTGATGGTCCTGTCTTTCCAAATTGGCTTCAACCTTGCCAGGCAGCAGTTGTTTGTGCGATCCTGGATAGAACTTCCTGTCGGGACTCATTGTCTGATACAATGGCTCCTAAATATTTAAAGCTATGCACTGTGTTGAGGGATTGTCCTTGGACTTTGATGTCCGTGTTGATGCCATTGGTGTTGTTGGTCATCAGTTTGGTCTTCTCTGCAATTATTTCCATTCCATAAGCTCTGGAGGTGGTGTCAAGCCTCTGTACCAGCTGTTCAAGTTCTTGTTCCTCTCCAGCCAATCCATCAATGTCATCCGCAAAATGAAGGTTTGAGATTGCTCCCTATGCTGACTATGCCTTCGTGATCTGCAAGGGCATCTGACATGATGCGCTCTAGGGAGATGTTGAAGAGTGTTGGAGAGAGTAGGCATCCCTGACGCTCACCGATTGTTGTTCTGAACCAGTTTCCGATGGCGCTGTTGTGGAGGACTGCACTGGTAGCCTTGTCATACAGGCTTTTGATGACTTCAATCATTTTAGGGCTGATGTTGTACACTCTCATGGTTGCCCACAGAGCTGCATGTCAGACTCGGTCAAACACCTTTTTGAAGTCTACGAACACATGATATAGATGTTGTTGGTACTGTAGGTATTTCTCGCAGATTATTCTGAGGTTGAAAATCTGTTCAATGGTACTTCGCCTCCGCCTTTCCCCTTCATCAGTCTAAAAATCAAAACCATCCATTTTAGACACTCACACAAGAAAAATTGAAAACAAAATCGAAAAAACGCATCACAGAGAAAACTTGTGGAAATGCAGTCGAATGTTTTCACAACAGAATAAACCGGAAGTCAATTGCCGGAAGTCCCGCAATCTTTCAAACATGGTTGATACGGACGCTTTCGGGCGTTTTGCCTGTTTAGACCTTCGGCCGCTTTCAGCCGCTATGCCCAGTAAAGGGTTAAAAGATATAGATTTTCATTGGTACTGATTATTTCCTACTGGTTACCAATTGTCACTAGCAATTGCAAATTTGCAAGAAATGTTTGGCTCTCTTGTCCTTCAGCGGTGAGTTTAGCTGGAGAGAAAACTGTTTCAAAAGATCCATAAGTTGCAAAACTCTTAAGAAGATGAACATACCCCACATAACCAGCCTATCTACCCAAAACACATGTTGCACAAAAATACTTTATAAATATAATGGGGATATATTCATTACAATGTAAAGAAACTTATGATAAATTACTATTATAATAACTGTTTTATGATTAAAATTCTTACTATTACAGAATTATTATTAATATCACTATCCTACTATTATCATTATTATATATTATTTTTTATTATTATCATCATCGTACAACCAAAAATCAAACACTCCTTTGGATTAAAGTATAATCTGAGGTCTAGGTCTATAAACCGCACTCCTACTCCAGGGCCAACCGCCTAGTCATCTGGTGGGCATTTCCCCCCCACACCACCAGGAAAATTGTTAAAATAGATGCAAAATGGTGTAATGTTGTGTAATCTGGGCAAGCAATAAGTGCCTAATTACCACACCAGCTCAATTCCTATGTTAACAGCACTTTTCAGTGCTTCCACGTTTCGCATGCTGCCGGCTATTTATAGCTTGCCTGCGCCGCCCCCCCCCCCCTCCCCCACCCCTTCCAGTGAAAGGAAGCATCGGCGAAGCTATTTATAGCTAGCCTGGCTGACCTAACCTCAAAATCTGAAAAGCTTTGGTTGAGCCGCTGTGCTACCTAATTATGGTACTCTTCAATCCACTCCAGAAGTGTGATTTAATACAGCGCTAAACCACTGCTGCCTTCACACGGACATATATAGACCACTGTTGTAAATTTACAAAAGGCCTGAAAGGGATAACAAGAGAGAGATAGACGGTTCTGCTAGGGTGATCAGTCCCCAGAGGTGCCATCCAGTACGGATTGACCGTATTTAATTCCGGCGAAGTTAATTAAATACGGAAATACGGTAGCTTTTGTAAGAAAATGGAGGAGAAGTTGCCGATCGTTTATCTTTGCCAGCGGTGCTTCTGTACTGGTTTCTGGTCTCAGAATAGTACTCGTGCACTCACTGAACGTCGCTGTGTGCCTGCGGTATTTTCCGACACGCTTTTTGATTCATGACTGTACCAGTACTTCTTGGACTGTACCCTAATCAATCACGTGATGAAAGCCGAATCAAGTATGCGCGACCCGAATCAAACACGTGATCCATTTGTTCAATGAAAACACTCGTTCTTAGCCTTTCGGGGTGAAGACTATAATGGAGGGAACTCGTACAGATATATTTTTAAACTGATGTCAACTGGGGTTAGGGTAGGGTTGGGTTAGGGTTACCCTACCCTACCCTACCCTACCCTACCCAACCCAACCCAACCCTACCCTACCCTACCCTACCCCTACCCTAGTCTAAAAATAGACATGTACGAGTTCCCTCCATAATAGTCTTCACCGCCTTTCAGAGTGTTTCAAAATCGCGAAAATGGCAGAACGTGGTAGACCCAGAAAAAGAAAAGCTGCTAAGTCTGATGACGAAGCCGATTCCTCATCAAAGAAAACAAATCCTGCAACTAAACGCTGCAACATTTTCTGCATTCATACACAGAAGCACATCCATGCATCATTGCGTAGAAACTGTCAACAAAGTACGCACGCTGTACTGTCTGTGGCTTCGATTTTTTTATAAGTCATGGTGGCTTTGACGATGTTGCCAGGCATGTTGCATCTGCTAGACACAAAGCTTACTTACTGTCCAAGATCATACTGAGGATTCTCCTGATCCCTGTGTCCAACTGTTCATGTGAAAGGGTCTTTTCTCTTGGAAAAAATAAAACTGACTTTAGAGGGACTATAGGAAGTAAGACACTGAATGCAATGCTGCAGTTAAAATCAAGAAATTCAAATACTGACTGCTACAAAACAAAACTCTCTCCAACACTTCTGAAAAAGGCAACTGCCAAGTCCTGAAAAAAAAAAGAACTGTTTTGTTGCCGACATTGCTTTTATTGGAAAGACTATCAGTATCATTCATTTTAAGTAAAACAAGTGTAGTGTTCAACAAGCTGATTTTCATGGTGATTTTAAAGTAAAACAAGTGTGGTGTTCAACAAGCTGATTTTCATGGTGATTTTAGAGGACTGAAAATAGCCTGCTATTTTAGAGGTAAACCTGTCATTATAATGTCGTAGGATGGGTTTTGCGAGAAAAAAAATACTGACAAGTGTTAAAAAATACTGACAAACAAGTCCGGAAATACTGACAAGATGAGTCCCTCACGACTCACGGTTTGAGGGCTTGAAGATCTTTGCATAGTCTGATTGTGCTTTTTATTTCTGGCAGTATGAGAATATGCCTGAAACTTCTGCTCATGACTATCGGTGCAACTGAACCACATGGTTTTCTGCAAGCTGTTTACGCCAATCTTGTGATATATCAAAGTAGCTTTTCATGCTTTTATCAGGTTGTCGGTCATCCAGTTAAAACAGTTGAAGGTCGGTGACAACAGTAGCGTGGAGGAACAGAAATACAGGCAAAAAAAATTATTTCTTGCCCCAATCGCCATTTTATTCACTGGTGTGCTGACAAACATTGGAACACAAGACGCAATTTATGGCATTCCAGAAAAATCACAATGTCATAAAAATCTATGACGCACTTCCCCACATGACTGCATCACAAGAAATATGAGCTCACGGGAGTACAATAGTAGCAGCAGGAAGAATTTACTGCAAATCAGTTAGAGTGTATTATACAGGATTGATTATGAGCCATGAAAATGACGAATTTCCATCCTTGAATAGTGGTTAGGAAACGTGTTGCCATTTTAGAGGTGTGTACTTGATAAATACGGTTTGATTGGCAATACCTTCAGCAGATAAGCAGAAGGATTAGATCTGCCAGAAATAAAAGACACATGCCTGAGGGGCAGAAAATAATCAGTAATAAAAGATTATAGGCTTGTATGGGAGCCATGATTAAATGCGGTGATTCAGAATGAGTGCGGTGCTATGCTTAGGATGCAATGTCCTAGTTTGATGTAACAGATTTTTGTGACGCGTTGTATGCAGTGGTTACTTCCCTTGTGCAGGGTGAAACAACAACAAATCAATGGTTTGCATTTTTAGAGATCTAGATCTAGATTTTTTTTTTAATTAACACAAAAAATTAATTTGCCAAACAAAATTTTAACTAAGAACTGGTAAAAAGAAATGGCGGATTTTCTGCCCAAAAGAGGAAGCTTACATGCCTAACTAGGTCTTTTCTCTCTCAAACCAGGTGGCCCAAGATTATGCTGTCGTCTGGGCGTCAGACTATACACCCAAAGGTTCCAAATGGGCACCTCGGGCGGCTTGAGTTAGATCCTGTATTGGTCAGCGCCTTGAGCGGCTCTTGAGCTGGAAAAGTGCTACATAAGAATATAAATAAATTAAATAAATGGTCTGTGCGTGCATGCATTCCATCACACAGACTTTTGAAAAGAGTGTGAGCACTGATGTCCTAGACCAGTGCCAATTACATAAACACACCCAGCAAGCACTAGGTTATATTCTTCCTTAGTCATTCAGGATAGCTCAGTTGTCAGGGGCATTAGATAGTGCACAAAAAGCAGCTAGTTGGCACCTTAAGTTAGATGCTGTTTTTGTTCAGCGCTTTGAGCTGGAAAAGCGCTATATAAAAACAATTCAAAATCATATATTAATATTGTGTTACCCTTAAAAACATCAAACAACCTGCAATCTGTAAGTTTTGATGAAACTGTGCACCATACGGCCAAACCTGGCACTCCCAGCCAGTGGCACTGCTCCCATTGCCATCCAACGCACCATCACTGCCAGCAAGTCAGGAGTCAAATTTGCACTATGCTCCAGGGCACACTGGACCACTGTGACCAGGTTTTCATCCACTGTCAAGTCTACAATACTGCACAGGTTGCTGAAAGGAACAAGAATCATGCATTATTCAAATGTATTCACAAACACCACACATTTGCAAACCTTTAATATAAATAGGTAGTCCAAGCCCTTCATCGGCTCTTGTCCGCTCAGAAGTTTTGACTCAGTTTTCACTTCACTTTCAACACTTATTATTAATGTAAAACTGCATCAAAACGAACAGTGGCTGTATTCAAATAAAAATTGAAAGCTTTATCTTTACATCTGTGTTGTTTTTAATGCATGTTTATGCGAAAGATTCCGAGAAAACAGCTTTTGAATACGCTTCTATCCGAGCGCTGAACGCCGCTCTGAAACAAAATGTCAGTGCGTCTGCTGCGAGGTTGGTCGTTTCAATCTCAAAGCGCTTCGTGATATTTCATTGGATGGCTTACAAATAAGAACCAATGAGTTCGGATACTTAGCTTCATTTACATATAAGTACGGTGGGCTCTCGTGTGTAAACGTTTTGTTACGAGCCGAACAAAGTGGATAAAGCGGTTTTGATGTAAGTTTGATTTTAACTAGAAGTTTAAAACTTAGCAAGAAATAAAGAGCAGACTTTCCTTTATAAAACTAGGGTATTTATTAATTTGTGCATTACTGTATCGCGGAGCGCTTTGCCGTAGAAAAGTCTACCCAAACGGTGTTCGGGTTTTCTTCCGGCCATGGCCAACTCGTAGGCCTATTCAGCGACACGAGTGCTGAGCGTAGTAGCACACCAGTAGGCCTATAATTTGCCGGCGCGCACTGCGAATTTGATGATTTCCCAACTTTGAAGCACCAAAACGGCTGAACATTACATGGGATAGGCCTGAAGAAAATTGGGCTTGGAGTATAACATATGAAGGGGTTACCTGTCAAAAATCAGCTTTCTGGTATCAATATTGGCTTCACTTTGAGACTCCAAAGTTGTCAATTTCTTCAATTCCAAAACGTTGCCAAAAAAACACCAACATTCGGCATTTTCAAACATTAATAACTTTTTACCTATTTGTCCTATGGGGGAAAAATATACCACTGTGTTCAGAATGAAAAGCTCTTTAAATCTATGTCAGTTTTGTGATGAGGAAATCATTTTTTAAAAATGGCTTTTGACTACCTAATATAAATTTATCCTGTGTCCTTTTGTCTTGCACACAAACAGAAAACAGCAGCAATAAATATAAACACTGAAGTTAAAGAAATCCAATCAAAAGTCCCCTATACGCTCAATGTGTCCGGGGACATTAATTTACTAGAAGAAGAAAAAGAAAATCAAAGTAATAATATACAAAAAACTAAATGTAAAAAATAAAGAGAATGAAATGAAAGACTGTTGACCTAGAATCAACAGGGTAGAATGGATAGGTTTCCAGTCATTATAATATAACAATCTGGAACCAATGAAGTTATACTACCTGAGAAAGAAGGTGGCAGCAGCCTGATCCCACGTCTTGCACACAGCAGTCAGCAGTTCAGCCTGCACAGCACTGCATGATTTCCGCACGCAGCTGGTCAGGACGCAGCTCAGTTGCCATGGAAACAAGGATGCTAGCTCAGTTATGCAGGATACCAGGCCCCTTGATGAACACTGTTCCAATCTCTCATACTGGACACAAAAAAAAACACAAATAATAAATAAATAATTGACAACACATAAATGATAAGATATACAGCTTTGGTTCACTGCTATACCTAACTACTGCTAAACCATAGTGTGCTGACACCAATAAAAATCTGGGGCGACCTAAACATTGTAGTTGACTCGCTCAACTGGCAACCTTCTTTGTAACAAATTTCTTGATGTATTAATTATTGTATTGTGCTATTTTTTAGAAGTTCATGGTGTGTGCGCTCTTTGAGCAACATTTATAATTTAAAACTGCACTTTATACAATAAATCATTATTTTGAACATCATGCAATAAATCATTACCATCAAAATTATCACATAATAGATCATTATTATCAACATCATTATACAATAAATCATTATCATCAACTTCATCATACAATATATTATTATCATCATCATAATCAACATCCTACAATAAATAATTATCAACATCATCATAAAATAAATATTATTATTAAGATGGCTTAATTTACTCTGTGTGTTATGATGGTGCGGACAACAGTCATCTTGCTTTGTTCACTCAGACTGCTAGCAGACAACGTAAGTTTGTGCACCAATGACAGCAAACTGTCCACATCCATCTCTCCTATTTCTGTGAGGTCAAAGGTCAAGGTTTCATCACCGACCTTCATTACCACTGCTTCAAGGGCTTTGTCACCGTCACCATATGTGTTCTCTTTCATTAATGAGTCACCGTTATTATAATCACCGCTTCTCACAGTTTTATCATTTTTAACTGATTCAGCACCTTTTAGTGACGACATGGTCTGGCTATTCTCTAGCAAACTTTCACCTTTCTTTCTTCCTCTGTGTATTACTGATACACCATCTTCCAGTGGAAAAATTGTTTTGTCATTTTTGGCTACATTTTGAAACTGCTGAATGCGTTTTCGCTGTTCTGCTTCTCGCCATGATGTTGCCGTTTCTTTTTCATCCACATCGTCATCAATTATAATAACGTAATTTTCATCATCTACGCTAGCATTTCTTTGCTGCATGATTTGTTTAGCAGCTTCTCGTTCTCTCCCACTCTTGTTAAGGCGTGCATCGTAAAAATTGTGTGGAATAT
Organism: Oncomelania hupensis; assembly: GCA_036898135.1. Taxonomy (NCBI): domain Eukaryota; kingdom Metazoa; phylum Mollusca; class Gastropoda; order Littorinimorpha; family Pomatiopsidae; genus Oncomelania; species Oncomelania hupensis. The sequence continues at coordinate 2,910,368 of CM072522.1, read as the reverse complement.
TTACACACCCCTTGTTACAGTTTCTGGTGTTCATATTTTGGTGAATAGTTACACATTCTTTATTCGTGTCTGTCAGGGTTTCTCTGCAGAGAATGTTAGTTTCTTCAGTGCTATTTTCTTGAAGAAAAGACGCTGCATTTTTTGTTTCATTTGCGTTTGTCAGGCTTTCTCTGCTGAGAACGGCAGCTTGTCCACTGCTGCTTTCTTCATATAAAGAAGCTTGCAGGTGTTGATTCATCTGGAAAAGACTTTCAGCTTCCATTGTCCTGTTTTCTGGATCAAATGACACTGTTGTGTCTGCATTAGTATCGCACACATTCCTTACAACCATGTTTTCATCATCCAAACTTTTTTTTCTACAAATTTCCTTGAAATATCTCTTGGAGTGAGTAGCACCAGCATTAGAAGTGCTGTCCTTTCTTTCGGCCCTATTATTATTTAAAATGTTATTCTCTCTTTCTATATATGCCTTGTCCTTCTTTGAAGGTATACCATCATCTAACATGTTATTCTCTCTTTCAGCACTCAAATCATCTCCAGTTGTTAAGTCTTTTTCACATCTTTCCGAAGGTCTAGCATTATTACTTGCACTTCTCTCTGTCAGAACTTCATTTCCATCCATGTCAACTGTATTTTCTAAGCCTTTTCTTTCATCACCATTATCATCATTGTTGCATCTATTGCGATAGCCCAGAACAGAGTCAAGTTTTACCATTAGAGATGTGACGGCAAGATAGTAGTGACTGGTTTTGCTTATTGAATATGGATGCCCAATTTTATTTTGACTACAGACATCAGAAGACTGGGTTGCTGACGAGTGGCCATTTTGGACCAGAACACATTGATCCCCAAGTTGATTTTGCACTTCCACATTCTGAGAGCCAGTGGCACAGTCACAGTGGTTACAATCACTGATAGTAACAGACTCCAGAAATAACTGAAGGCTGTCAGCGGAAACATCATCGTGAAGGTCAACCAGAGTCATCAGGAATCCTTCCACGAAGTAGGCTGGGAAGCTCCAGAGTTCTGGCTCACTGTAAAAAGAAAAGAACATAATCCTAGCAAATAAATGATAAAATAACTGTCGTATGAAGAAGATGTTATATCAACAAAAAGGGGATAATGGTGGAGAAAGTGGGCAAAATTATGGTAATGATGATGATGGCAATGAAAATTTATCCAGAATATGTGTAAACGCTTTCAGTCTCTAGAAGATATGTTAACGCTGTCAGTCTTGAGTCCTGTACAAAGGCATACACAAAAAAAAAAAAAAACATCCACTGTCGCAAAGAAACTTTTTTAAAATGCCTATCAACATATATATTATGCATATGTGATGATGTCCGGATGGTGGTTGTGGCTTAACAGGGTTATCACAAAACCTAAATAAAACATGCAGGCTGTAAGGTGTGTGTTGTAGCCACTTTACTTAACACATCTAAAGATTATTGTCAACATCAAACACTGAAACACTTTTGACTACTCAGATTTACAGTCTTCACAGATATATCTAAACTCTTCTACAGTTCACAAACTCTCTATATTGTGACTATGACATTGTCCTACACTATCTTTTACTTCCCTAGGCTGTTTCTCATACTAACTCTAAATGCACTACACATCTTATCTTCTCTCAGGCCAGTCCAGCTCAGGTCTCCTCAACTTTCCTACAAGTCCTTCTGTCTCTATCCCTCTATCTACTTCTCTCTATTCCTCCTGAGTCCTTTACCTGCACCTGTTCTTATTCTCATATCCCAGGGGCAGTTCGGTCATAAAATATCACTGGTCCTAACACTAGTCCTTCCCTACTCCTTCCTGTAGATCAAACCTCGAGACCCATCTGTGATGGAACTTCTATCTCCTTTAAGCTCATCATCTAACCTAGTGTCATAACTTAGATCTCTACTAAATAATTGGCCCCTTCTGTAAGGTACTTAACAAACAAACGATAAGCATATAACTGGTGCTGACATCCTCTTCCGAGAAGGCCTGGACATTATCAGGGAGATATAACTCTTTTGCTGATGACATTGATGGATTGGCTGGAGAGGAGCAAGAACTTGAAAAGCTGGTGCAGAGGCTTGACACCACCTCTATGGAATGGAAATAAGTGCAGAGAAGACCAAAATGATGACCAACACCACCAATGGCATTAATAATAATAAAAATAATAATAATAATAATAATAATAATAATAATAATAAAGTAGGCTTATATAGCGTGATACCCCAGCTCAGGGCTGGGCTCACCGCTCTTAACATAGGATATATCTTTAGAACAAACATAAACAATAAAACAAGGTATGCAAGCATTCACACCAACCGTACTCACAAAGGCATACAAGGGAACAACAACATATGCAATACACTACACATGCATAATAAAAAAAGAAACAAAAAATATTAATACAATGCATATTAGATAATAAGATTCACCATACAGATTTAAAATATAACAAAAAATTTGTTACATCTAACAATGGTTAATTAATACAATGATCGGATAAAAAGACAAGACCCACCTCATCACTATTACAGAAATAAAATAGTATCAATAACATAATGTAGAAACTAATGCAAAAATAATAATATAAAATTAATTAGATAGATCTAAATATACAGACTATTTACATGTCGAGCCATGGACGGCACCCCACCGGCATCTGTTATCAGTCGGAGGGTAAGAGTCAATCAGGATAATACAGTTTGAAGAGATGGGTCTTGAGTGTGTTTATGAAGGCCTGGGTGGTCGGTAAGTTGCGGATGTGTGGTGGGAGAGAATTCCATTGCTTGGGAGCGCAGAAAGAGAAAGATCATTCACCGTATGTCTTAGTGCATGTCTTGGGAACAGAAAGAATGCGCGCATCTGCAGAGGAGCGAAGCTGTTGAGAGGGTGAGTAGACAGAAGATCAGTAAGATAGGAAGGGCAGGAGTCAGAGAAGTTGTGGCAGAGAGTGGACAGTTTGTAGACGATGCGGGCTTGAACAGGGAGCCAGTGAAGAGAGTGGAGAAGTGGAGTGATGCTTTTTTGCCTTAAGAACTAACCTAGCAGCAGAGTTTTGGACCCTTTGCAGTTTATCGATAAAGTGTTTAGGTGAACCTGACAAAAGGGAGTTGCAATAGTCAAGACGAGAGAGAACGATGGCACAGACTAATGTTTTTGTAGCACTAATAGTGAGGTAATGGCGGATGGAGCTGATCTGACAAATGGTGGTGTAAGCAGAGCGACAGATGTGGGAGATGTGATTGTTGAGGGACATGTCATCGGAGAGAATGTAGCCAAGATTCCTAGCAGAGGGAGAAAACTGTATGTCAGAGCAGCCTACTTAAAGAGAAGTGGGGAGAGACGAAGGCAAAGGATGATTTGTGATTGTGGATAAGGAGTGCTTCTGTCTTGTCGTCATTCAACCTCAGCCTACTGAGGGCCATCCATGACTTGACCTCACCAATGCATTCCCGCATGGACTGGACAGCGAAGTTAACAAGAGAAGGATGGGTGGGTTTGTACAGCTGCGTGTCATCTGCAAACGACTGGCTCTCAACAGCATGCTTTTCAAGCAAGATGAGCAGTGGCTTGGTGTACATTATGAACAAAACAGGGCCTAAAACGGACCCCTGTGGAACCCCACACACCAAGTCAGCTCTGCTGGAGAAACAGCCATCCACAACGACCGCCTGAGTTCTATCAGAAAGGTAAGATCGAAACCAATCCAAAACTGATCCAGAGATTCCAAAGTAATCCCGAAGGGTCTTGAATAGGGTGTGATGGACACGGACATCAAAGTCCAAGGCCAATCCCTCAACACAGTGCATAGCTTCAAATATTTAGAAGCCATTGTATCAGACAATGGGTCCCGACAGGAAGTCCTCTCCAGGATCGAACAAACAACTGCTGGCTGGACAAGGTTGAAGCCAATTTGGAAAGACAGGACCATCATTCTACATTCCAAGGTAAAGCAGCTGCGCTCCCTTGTCATCTCCATCTTCCTATACGCTTGCGAAACATGGACCCTCACAATAGATCTACAACGACGAATACAAAGCATGGAGATGAGGTGCTACAGAAGACTTCTGGGCATTTCCTATATCCAGCACATCACCAACAACGAAGTCCAACAGACCATCACACAAGCCATTGGACAACATGATGACATGCTCACAGTGGTGAAGACACGGAAACTCCGATGGTATTGCCACGTCACCAGATCATCAGGTCTTGCAAAGACCATCCTGCAAGGCACTGTGCAAGGAGGCAGAAGAAGAGGGAGAGGTGGGAGGACAACACGGCTGAAGCTTTCTTCACTATAACTTGCCTTCCAGTGAACAGCAGCAAGCTATTTTTAGCCAAGCCTGGTGCCTGGCATGCATGCAGGTCCTAGATCCTGTATGAACCCACACACTCTATCTAAGCACTGTGTAGCGCATAGCTAGCAGTACAAAGGATGGAGTGGAATTATGGCTCATCCTCTATATTTTGTGCTCTAAAAGTGATCGTTTTATGTGGAATATCATTTGTATTGTAGTAATCTTTTGCATTTAGTTACTTTCATATCTGTGTTGTGTGTTAGCATAAACTAGAACCACACATTCGATTTGGTTTGTGTTATATTTAAGTCGATTTGACCATGTGTAGCTGTCCGGCCCTGCACTATAACTAAGCTGACTTGAACTGGACCGGTGTTCGAGTGCGTATACACGTTGTAATGACACATTTAAATCCATCTTACAAAGTTCACCATTTGAAGTCACTTAATACAAAGTTTGAACTTTCTGGTGATGTGGTCGACATTATAAAATATCTTCTTGTGTTTGGTTGCTGGCCTCTGTAATTGCAGCGAATTAACGAAAGGCTCGTGCATGCTAATGGTGGCAACAGGCACATAATTGTTGCTGTGGGCGGCCGGCCCCCTACATGTACAGTACATATCTTCACTAGAGGTTACACCCTCCACTTAATTGTTTCCCCCTTTTTTTTTGACAGAGAAAGACATTACATACACTACCGTGAGAAAAATAAAAATAGTTTATAAGGTTTACTATTTTATATTACTAGAACTTTTCTAAAACTATAATTTGCATACATCGTTGTGTCGTTTTCTTGGTGAGGCATTTGTTAATTGTCTTTGTTCAGTCTATCCTGTACCTACCAGTACAGTAGTGAAAAAGTGAAGCTTGGTCAGTGTGCCCTGTTGTGTGAAAGTGACATTTATGGTGGTCATTGTTCAATGTACTGTACCAGCATAACTGAATCGCTTGGTCAGTGTGCCATGTTGAGGGAAAGTGACATTTATAGTGGCTATTGTTCAATGTACCCTGACATCGGTGTGCCGTGTTGTGTAACAATGACAGTTATAGTGGTGATTTATTCAGGATATCCCTATCAGCATAATGACTGAATCGCTAGGACAGATGTGCCATTGCGTAACAGTGACAATCAGGTCACTTTGTGTCAGTGTGGCCATGGGATTACCTGCCTGGGACAAATATAGGTGAGTGCCATACATTTTATTTCCCATTATTCTTTTTTTCGGTGACGTTTCCTACAGGCACTAGGTTATATCGAAAAACACAAACATTCTACATGCACTGCATAGGCATGCCTAACATATGTTGTTCATATCTCTTCCCTCTCTCTCTCTCTTTATAAAGTGAATGAATGTCTCCATTGAAAAAAGAACACAGGTCTTCACCGTGCACATGTGTTTGTGTGTTGTTTTGTTCTGTTTTGTAAATTATTGTAGGGGAAAGTCAGGTAATATGAAACGAAGTGTAATATATGAAATAAGGCTTTCCTGGAAGGTCTTATTTCTTTATACACTCCGTTTAATATTACCCGACTTTTCCCTACAGGTATACTCTATGCGGTGTTTTCTCATTTGTGTTTTTTCATTGTAAATTGCAGTATTTTGAGATGTTTTGTTAAAAAAAAAAAGAAGCATTTTCTGTTGTAACTTGTGATGGTTTGGGATAAGATTTTAAATTTATTTTCATACCTCGTTTGCTTGTGCTGTCTCGTGTGTAGTAAAAATTATCTGCCTAGCCCTAAGCCAAACAAGTAGTGGTGAGTACTATTAATTTTATTTGCATGGTGTTAAGTTCCATTGCTCATTTTCTGTATAGACTCCCTGTGACTTTTCTTTACAAGCACTAGATTATCGAAAAACACAATACACATTCTACATGCGCTGTATATGGGTGACTGATATGTTATTAAATGTTTAATCTCTCTCTCTCTCTCTCTCTCTCTCTCTCTCTCTCTCTCTCTCTCTCTCTCTCTCTCTCTCTCACTCTCTCACAAGTGAATGCATGTCTCCATAGAAAAAAAACATGAACACACAACACTTCATTACCTGTTATTTTGCTCTGTCTTGTAAATTGTTGTACTTTGAAATTTGTGTTTGTTTCCTTGTATATTGTAGTATTTTGGCATGTTGTTTTGTAAAAAAAAAAAAAAAAAATTATTTACATTGCCTCATGTCTTGTACATTGTAACGGTTTTGGATAAGGTTTTAAATGTATTCTCGTTTGTTTGGGCTGTCTCGTGTATACAGGGGTTCGCACAGTCTTTAAAGGTCTTTGAAAGTTTGGAAAAAATTGCACTGCCTTTTCAAGTCTTTATAAGTCTTTAAAAACTGACTTGGGTCTTTGAAAGTTTGGGAAACCTGTCAAAGCAAAGTATTTATTTGCAACAATTTCATATTTGTGTTTGTTCAATCCAATCGTTAGAGCCGAAAAAAAGTTTTATATTTTAAAGATTTCTTAAATGGAAGAAAAATAATAATAAAGGTAGGCAATTCTTACTCATCTTCCTATAATATTAATATGGGCATACCACAAGAATCATTAATATTTAAAATTTCTGAAGGCCAAAGAACACAGCCTCAAGTCTGACATCGACTCAGTGCGCAAGTCTGCAGACAAAAAAACCCGCTGGATGTAGAGAAACATGGCTGCCTGGGACTATTGGCAGAGTCTCATGCTATTTGAAAGGGTGTCCAAGAAAAAGAAACATCATTGAAGGAATTTGATGTGCTGTTACTGCAGGGCCAATCTAACTTTTAAACTAGCTTCTTTTTTTTAAAGTGTTTTCTTACTTTCTGTTGCTAACCCATTCTCCAGATCAACATGAACGCTATCCAAAGGGTTGAACACTTACAACAGATGAAACGGATGAAAAGACGCGGGAACCGAGGAGGCAAACATCGACGCGGTGCACGCCGATCAAAACACACTCCTACCCCCACTCCTTCTCCTTTATCCGTCCCCCCTCCACCTCTCTCCCCCCCCCTGCTCTTGTTCTGTCACCCTTCTCCTCCCACACTTCTTCCTATTTTTCTTCATTTTCTCCACTTCCTTCTTTTCTTGCCACCCTTCTTCCTCTTCTTTCTTCTCCATGCCTCTCTTCACACCAGCACCCCCCTCCTTCACTTTCGTCCTCTTCTGCGTCTGCTCTTTCTCCGTCTTCTTCTACTACCCTTCTCTACTCTACTTCTCTTTCTGCTCCCTTGCCTTCCTCACCCCTCTCTCTCTCATCCTCTCCTTCTTACATCCCTCCCCCTCCCACCCAATCCCCCTACACTTCCCCTCCATCCCCTCTTTCTACCCCCTCACCTTCCTCCCCTTGCTCTTCCTCTTTTTCTCCAATCCCTCCCCCTCCCACTCCATCCCCCCACACTCCCCCACCACCCCACGCGTGTTCGTCATCGTCTGCTTCTCCCACCTCTTTTTCCCATCATTCCTCTAACCTGAAACTGTGTCTATTCAATGCTCAGTCTATCTGCAAAGATGGCAAGGCCGACGTGATTTCGGATTTCATCTCCGACAATGACCTAGATATTGTCGTGATAACTGAAACATGGCTCCGGCCAGTGGGTGACGAACCTACTATCGCAAGCGCCACTCCGAGTGGCTACCGACTTGCCTCCTTTCCGCGCGCTTCCAGGGGAGGCGGCATTGCCATCATTTACAGGGACTGCCTTTCTGCTCACCTCTCTTTCACTCAATCTCTGCCCTTCACACATCCCTCATTTGAATATGTCGAGGCCAAAGCAACACTCCCCGGCCACTCAGTCATTTTCTCCTGCATCTATCGCCCTCCGCCTAGCTCCCAAAACAAACTCACCAACTCTATGTTCTTTACTGAATTTGACCTCCTCCTCCACCATTACAGCACACGATCTGGCAAACACATCCTCCTTGGTGATTTCAACTTTCACTTTGACAAACCTGATCACCCGGACACAAAACGCCTATGCAGGTCACTTTCAAACCACAATCTTACACAACACATCACACAACCTACTCACCGTCTTGGCCACACCATTGACTGGATCATCACTCGCACCTCCGATAAACTCTTTCTCGACTCTGACATCTCCTCTGTACTCCCCTCCGACCACCTCGCTATTCTCGTCTTCCTCAATCTACCTCCCCCTCACAAACAACAACTCCTTGTCTCTCGCCGCAAACTAAAACCTGTCAACCGTGAGATCTTCTTCGCCGAAGCTGTCGACCTTCTCTCTGACTCTTCCTCCTCTGATCTTGCATCTCACTTTGATTCCTCTCTCCGTAAATTTCTTGACAACCATGCCCCTGTCACCTCCTGCTCCAGGCCCGACCGACTCCCTTCCCCCTGGCTCACCCATGAGATAGCAACGGCCAAGCGTGAGCGTCGGCAAGCTGAGCGCCGTTGGCGCTTATCTGGCCTAACCGTTCACAGACAGATTTTCCAAACCATCAGATCCAAAGTCTGCAGACTGATCTCTGATGCCAAACGCAAACACCTCCAAAACAAAATCCTAGAATCCACTTCTTCCAAAACTCTCTACGCTACGATGAACAAACTCTTAGGCACACCTAAAGAATCTCCACTCCCCAACACACACAAAAAAGAAGAACTCCCATCCGCCTTTTCCACCTATTTCTCTGACAAAATTCAATCTCTGCGCAACACACTTGACATTCTACCATCTCCGCCTTGCCCTCCTGACTCCCCCTTCACAGGCACCCCCCTCTCATTTTTCCGCTCTCTCTCTCAGGCAGAAGTTCTCAAAATCATAAAGACTATGTCTCTCAAAACCTGTGAACTAGACCCCCTCCCAGCTTCCCTGTATTTGGACGGTCTCCCAAAACTTCTGCCTTTCATCACCGATATCATCAACACCTCTCTAGAAACTGGCTCCGTTCCTGATATCTTCAAGTCTGCCATCGTTCGCCCTCTCCTCAAAAAACACAACCTTGACCCAAATGACCTCAAAAACTATCGCCCAGTCTCCAATCTCTCTTTTCTGTCTAAGCTACTTGAAAAGGTTGTCCTCAACCAGCTCAACGCTCACCTCACCATCAACAATCTCCTCAGTCCCTTCCAGTCTGCCTATCGCAAGCACCACAGCACTGAAACAGCCCTTTTACATATTCTGAACGATCTTCTTCTCTCAACTGACTCAGGCAACATCTCCCTTCTTACCCTACTCGATCTCTCTGCCGCCTTCGACACTATTGACCATTCTATCCTCCTCCACCGCCTTCAACACTCCTTTGGCATCACTGACTCCGCTCACTCCTGGTTTCTTTCCTACCTCTCCGACAGACGGCAGTCCGTTATCATCGATGGCATATCCTCTGACCCAGTTAGGCTCTCCTGCGGAGTTCCTCAGGGATCTGTCCTGGGTCCGGTCCTTTTTACACTCTACACCTCCCCTCTGACCAACATCATCCAGTCTCATCACATAAACCACCACTTCTATGCTGACGACTCACAACTACAAGACAAAGACAAACCTGACAACATTCAGGCACTCCTGACTCGCACGACCGACTGCTGTGAAGACGTGAAGGACTGGATGACAGCAAACAAACTTAAACTGAACGACGACAAAACGGAAGCCATGCTGGTAGGCACACGCCAGAAACTCCCTCAGCTCCCCTCCTCTCTCCATCTTCAGCTTGACGGTACCTCTATCCCTCTCTCCGACTCTGCCAAGAACCTTGGCGTTATCCTTGACTCTTCTCTCTCAATGACTAGCTTTGTCTCTGCAACCGCCCGGGCCTGCTACTTCCACCTCCGTCGAATCAGTCAGATCAGAAAATACCTCACCACTGAAGCTGCCACCAAACTTGCTGTCTCCCTCATCCTGTCTCGCATCGACTATTGCAACTCCCTTCTCTCCGGCCTTCCCCGCTCCACCACTCTCCCTCTCCAACGCGTTCAAAACAATACTGCCCGCCTCGTCCTCAGAAAGAAGAAATCTGACCACGTCACTCCCTTGCTCAAAGCCCTACACTGGCTTCCCATCTCCCAACGCATTCAATATAAGACCTTGTCTCTCTGCTACAAGTCCCTCAACAACTCCGCTCCTCTCTATCTCTCTGACTTACTTCACCCATACATTCCCTCTCGCTCTCTGCGCTCTGCCTCCGACCCTCTCCGCCTCCGCATTCCTCGCTCCAAACTCAGCACGTTCGGGTCCCGCTCCTTCTCTGTCTACGGCCCATCCATCTGGAATACTCTTCCACTCTCTCTCCGTCAGAAACCCTCTCCCACCTCCTTCCAGTCTGCCCTCAAAACTTACCTTTTCAAGCAGTTCTAACACTATGACCTCACTACGCACCCCATCGCCAGCTGTCTCTTACATATAGTGTCTGGTCTGTTTGTGGTATGAGTATATTTGAGTGAATGTATTTTTTTGCGTAATTGTTACATGTGTCATTGTCTAAAGCGTGCACATGCGTGCGTGAGTTGTGAGTGCGCGCTTAGAGTTATAATTATTATAAGATAAGCGCATTATAAATACAGTAATTATTATTATTATTTACAACAAGACAAAGAAAAGGGGGAAAAAACACATGTTCCACCAATAGTGTTTGCGACTGACTATTTGTTTATTGACATTTGTATTACAAGTCAGTTGTGCAGATACTGTTTTGAATTTGATTAAATTGACTAACTCCAGAAGAAATTTTGCCAAGTCCATGCTGTTACTCTACATTTGTAGTTTTGTAATTTGCTCTTGATTTCTGTTAGAAGGTCTTTGATAAGCCTTTGAAATGTCTTTGAATGTTAAGGCTAAATGTCTGTACGAACCCTGTGTATAGTAAATAGTGGATGAGTTTTTAAAATACATTCAGTTTCAGCAGTAATTTTTGTTAGGCATAAAATACTTATGTAGCGAGCAAAAGTAGTTTCTAATAGCATGAGGGACAACTGTCATGTATTTGTAAAATGTACAACAAAATCGTAAGAGAGGGCGCCAGTGGTTCGTTAAGGTCTGGCTAGCTTGGGCTTGGGTAAAATAATTATCAGCTCCAGCAAACTACTAAAGGCATGTGCCAGTTGGATAGGCTACGCCACAGCCCGCCGGCGTTTCTGATCTGGTTATGAGCAGTTCAGCCAGCGTTAAGGGACCATAAGAGACGGAACAAGGGGTTTTTTTAGCCACCGTCTGAAAGTACCGCTTACGGACAGCCGTGACAACATCCGAGAATGGACTGGCTTGACACTGAGTGAAGCCATCAGGGTTGCTGAGGACAGAGAAAGATGGAGTACGCTGGTTAAACGATCATCTGTGGTGCCCCAATGACATTCGAGTAACGGGATAGGATAGGATAGGATAACTCTATGACACAACGTAATCGCTGCCATTTATATAAGAGAGTTTCCATTCACTCGTCAAACGCCTCGTATTAATTTAGGGCCTGGTCAAGTAATGATGCACACGAAACACAGAAGCAGCGTAGAGTTCATTTATTCATAGTCAAAGAACATTCACGAAATATAACAACGTCTAATATAAGAATATGTATGTGTGTGTACATATTAGTGTGGGGACAACTAATTTCTGTGTACGTGACTATGAACTACTTATCGTGCCAGTAGATGTGTGGTAAAATACTGCGAAAAGAAAGAAACACAAACACAAGAAACATTAGCAAGTGTACCAAACAATGTCTCAAAAAACCCTTATTCACGCAAGATACAATCAAAGCAATGAAACGGAAAGAATACACATACCGGGGATAATTTAGAGACAAATATTTTACTGATTTTAAAGAAGACAATTTAGCAAAGGTTACGTGGAACCAAGCCAGAACAAACGAAGGAACGAACACTTTATGTTCCCTTAACTTACACAACGATTCGGCTACGTTTATTCTTTCAAGTCTCAAAACAATTGGCGCAAGACAATTTGACTATGCTCATCTAACATTAGCCAATCCATTAATACAAACAATTCGGCTACGTTCACCCAATGAGGCTCGGAACGATGCCTAAACTAGGAAATACTCGTCGATGACCTAGCTCAGTAAAACATTTATAACTGACTTCACATATGTAAACATTTAACAACATATTCTAGGAAATACACCCGAAGTCCCAAAACGTAGCTAACTACCTTTGCAGAGACAAAACAGCAAAGCTTTAAGGAAAAACGCTATAAATACCCAAGTGGGTTAACATTTCGAATAAGGCCGATAATTCGACAAAAAAACGTTATCTTCATTAAAGACCAAGACAGTTATCTTATTCATCAAAACTTAGTCCGACAAATTGTGATGACAATTAGCTTTAGTCAAACCAAAGAAATTCAGCATAATTAGCGAATTATGACTGACCACAAGCTAAAAATAAATAAACTTGACTTGTTCTTATTTATAAATCCTGAACAAAGTGTTCATCTCAATAATTCTTCTGATAAAGACCAAGTTCTAACTCAAAACGAATTCTATTAAGCATTAGAAAATCAAAAGCTTAAAGAACATCAAAAACAAATTAATTTGCAGAAAAGGCATCAAATGAGTCACTAAAACAAGAAAATCATAGACTTTTAGAGGTCATAATCATCTGCACAAAGCAACAAAAATATATGCAAATGCAAAATAACTATAAGTACCTTATAACCGCTGTAAGATGTTTGGAAACCACACAGATCCAAAGGCGACAACAACGTCTGGTAGGAAATGCAGGAAAAAAATAAAAGCTTTCCACAAACTCTACAAAGGGTGAACAACACATTTAAACTATCTATCTCTTTGAAAACAAAACAGGTAAGCACAACTTTTTCCTCATATGGAACTAAAAACGACTCAACCTTCTCTCAGACCCAGCAATCTAACTAACCAGAAAAAGGCTGAAACAAGCGTATATATGTGTTACTACCAAACTCAGTCTTGCGTCATAATCCCGATCTCATGAGAAAAAATACGCAAACAAGATTTACAAACGAAACACAGTTCACCAATAATATTGGAACCCATATCAAAACTCGTCACGCTTTTGCCACTGCCTTGAAGAGAGCAATAGATCCGGAGAGAGGGTGAGAGAGAGTAGGGGGAGGGGGGGGGGGGGGGGACATGACATCACAAAGAAAAGAAGCACAAGAAACACCATTTAGAGGGGCAACAAAGACATGCACCAAAGAAAATCAAATGAAAGTAAAAAATAAACAGTCCAGTCATAAAACCAAAAAGATGCGTCGGGTTGGCCAATGAGGTGATGATACATCTTGTCAGTCAAAATCAATAAAACCAAACAAAGAAAACGATAGAAAGAAGAAGCAACATGCAGTGGGGAGGAAAAAGAGGACAGGTAAATGAAGGACACTTTACACACTAAGTACATGATATCACAAATAACACAGACTCTCTCTATCTAGATCAATAGCCCATAATTAATTAAAAAAATTATATAATTATGAATTGATCACACATGACTCATAGGCATGCACACAACTTTGACCCCGTCCACTGACCTCGTGAGCTTTGGGACCGATAGCGGTAACGAATCTGGAACTACAACCCCGGTAACGAGTCTGGAAATACAACCCCCCGTTGATACAAAATTAAAACAAATCTTTCCCACTGCTATCTTAGCTCGTAAATCCCTCTGTTAATGTTATCCGCTCTGACAGACCCGGAAACAAACCATCTTAAGACCACACACATATATCAGAGAAAATGTGTGAATCACTGGTTGCCAGCAGAGTAGCGCCCTGTATGTAAAACCTCCACTCCCCTGTAGTTAGTGAAGGGAAACAACAATGTTGACATAGTGTTGACAGTGGAAGTGTGTAATGTGTAACCCTAGGGCTAGGACGATTAGCATAACTACAGTGTGCCCCTTAAATGTATTAAGGGTGTGTGTGGGATGAGTCGGTGCGTGGATAAGAATGAATGTGCAAGGATTAGCATGGTCATGAGAAAGCGTGAATGATTGATAAAATGGCAGTAATAGTCTTGAGATTTTTTAGTATTGTTATGCATTGAGCTGTTCTAATATTTGCTACCGTTTCTTTATTGTATACATGTACGCTAACCTTTGTGTTGTCTTCTTAATATGTCAACAGTTACTGTGCATCACACACAAATATCCTTGTGCAAATGGGGACAATAAAGATTCGTTATTATTCGTTATTCGTTATATACTAAGAATTTACACGAACCCTTCTCTTATCATGATACAGTTACATACAGAATATGAACCAAAATCAAATACATTCACCATAATAAAGTTTTTTTTCCCACATAATCATAGCATGTCTAATGATTACATCAGACAATTTACCAAAACAATAAACACAATACTCCAAGTGCCTATTAAAATGTACATTTGTAAAGAAAGTCATAAGGAAAGTCAAAAGCATACCTTGATCGGAAAAGGATACCAACTACTGGCCAAAAGGTTTTATAACTTTATTAGCTAACCATATTTCTTAAGTCATCATTATTATCTTTCTATAATCAAGTTTATGCAGCGAATACCTATAATTAGAGTCTAAATGAGAACATAGAAACAACTTTGTTTTTACAGACTATCAGGCGGTCATCTTAAACTTAAACTTGCAAGAACATAAACCTTGTATATCCAGCAGTACTAGTACTAAATTGCCAGGTGGTTGCTATCATCCTTTGACTGTTAATTGTCTAATGCTGAGAGGCAAAAGATAGGGCCGGACATGCTGCCGTCAATGTCCACTCTGCCTGATAGAACACAGTATCATTAGTCAAGTATAACCTACCCGCATGATCCAGTAAACTGGACGCTCTGAAACTTGCAACATTACATCTTTCCCATCTCTACTAAACTTGGCATAGCAAAATTTTTCGTCTTAATAGCTAACACGTCACCTTTTAGCTGTACAGCGTCTCAGGGATTAGAAATCTTTAAACTCTTAACCAAGGCTATACCACTTGGTTACACATAATATTGCAATCTTTTATTTATGTAATTGTTCTAATATAGTGCTTTTCTAGCTGAATGGGGCTGGCCGATACAGAAACAAAACTCAAGCTGCCCGAATAGGCCATTTGCTAGACAACTGAGCACAACCCTGGGCAACTGGGGATGGGAAATAAGGGACCTAGTGTTTCTGGATGTATCTGCTTAGCTGGCACTCAATCCGTATAGGACATGAACATCTGTGAGGAGGAATGTGTGCATGCACAAACTAGACCTTGACTTATAGTTATACTCTCTTCCAAAGGAGTAATCTGTACTGTTCAGGTATCCCTTCAGTTTCACGTGCAAGAATATTCCAGATGAACTGAAATACATACCTAGTTAACCACAATTTCGGGGCCCGATCGGGCAAATGGAAATTGAAACCGACTTGGGTCCGATTCGAGCAAAGAGCTACCCGAAACTTCCCCGATCATAACTCCACGTTCGCCGAACAGTAGCCCGACTTTTGATAAAGATTGGGCGATCGTCGGGTTACCCAAAACTTACCCGACCGTAACCCAACCTTAGCCGAACGGTAACCCGATTTTGGCAAAGATCGGGCATACGTCAGGATACCCAACACCAACC
Organism: Oncomelania hupensis; assembly: GCA_036898135.1. Classification (NCBI taxonomy): domain Eukaryota; kingdom Metazoa; phylum Mollusca; class Gastropoda; order Littorinimorpha; family Pomatiopsidae; genus Oncomelania; species Oncomelania hupensis. Next base: position 2,894,564 of record CM072522.1, on the reverse strand, counting down.
CTATTGTAACCCAACTTAAACCAAAAACAACCCCGATAATGCCCCATCCTTGGCCAATGCTGATTTACCCTAAAATCATATCCCACATATTGTTTATGATATGTGATTGCATGAAGAAAGAATTGAGATGTCTGGTGTTAATATGGACTGTCGGCACAGGCGTTTTTGTTTTCGAAGTCCTTGGTGTGTCCCCACTGAAGTATTTAAACACCACTTGCATTTCGATAACGATATATATTAACGTGATCTTCATCGCTATCGAAATCGTGTGTAAATACATAAATAAAAAGCAAAGCCCCAAAAAAACAACCACAGCGGAATAGGTTTTCGCAGGCAAACACAATATCCGAGCACATGCAACTGTAGAAGAAAATAGCTGTAGAAAATTTGCGCCTAAGGACAACCGGAAAAGACCAGCAGTAATGGGCACGGAAATTTACCCTTGGCTTATAACACTATGTAACACAATTTTTGTTCCTGGCTTCTAAGTGATATATTTCAATTGCTTATGTCTAAAGTACGTGAAAAAATGACGTCATTAAGCACAAACTTTGCTTACACAACAACAGCACGAAGAAAACTCGGTTTTTTTGGTGAAAATATAACAATTCTTTTTCATTTTCGTCATTATGATCAGGTAAAAACAAAAATTGCACAAGGAATAGACAAACACAGTCGGAAACCACTCAACAAGGTTCAGAAATGTGTAGATTTTCTAGATTTACGATTGTACTGTGAATCACTCTCTCAGTTCAGTTTATAAATTTATAGTCCCCAACACAGTATGCGTATAGGAGACTTTGGTATTATGATGTCCATTGATATAAGAGGTCGTGCTGCAGTAAGAGGTCATATGAAGAGGAAGCGCGGGACGCTGCTATGACGTCCGGAAGAAGATGGAGATGGATCGATGGCAGCCATGAGGGGAAGGAGTACAAACGAACGGCGGCAGGGGTAGGACTGTCCTACCCGACTGGGGTGCCAGGGAGGCCGCCAAGGCCAAGGGAGGGCAAGCACAGAGGGTGAAGGATGGAGGGCCTAGCAGTGACCAGGAGGGCGGGGGGAGGGGAACGTACCTAATTAGATAAAAAGCCTTCAGGACCACATTAAAAGTCGATGAGGGCCGGGTAAAAGCTATAAACAATCAAGAATGAACCCATAAAACAAGGAAGGGAAAAAAAGGTACAGATCGTGAGGTAGGGAAAGTCATTTATGAAAACGGATACCCAGGACACAGGGGTCAACTGAAGATATGAGTCATGTGGAGGGGATGGTCAGTCATGGAAACGGATACCGAGGATCCAAGGGATCAACTGAGGTATAAGTCATGTGGTGAGAAATGTCAGTAGTGGTATCTAATACCCAGGACACAAGGATCAACTGAAGGTATGAGTCATGTGAGGGGGGTGGTCAGTCATGGAAACGGATACCCAGGACCCATGGGGTCGACTGGAGGTATGAGCCATGCGGTATGAGAGCAAGGTAGCTGAGCGGTATAAGTCAGTACATGGTAGTAATACCCAGGACCCAATGGGTCAGCTGAGGGTACAATCCGTGTAGTAGTAGCTGAGTGGGAACATGTCACTTAAGTAGAGCATACCCAGGACCCGAGAAGGTAGAGTCGAACCCATAGGCCAGGTGGGGGGAATAGGTTACAAACAGGTAACTGAGTGGGGATAGTCATCATTAGTAGTTGTAAGACAAAGGAACCCATGACGAGTTCCGGGGAGAGAACCGGCCAGGCGGTTGGGTCTAAAGGTGTACAGACACTCGTGAGCGGTAGGTGCACACCGCGGTCATGAACAGCAGTCCAAAGTTAGTCGACAAGGAGTAGGCTACCAGGTCGGCCATGGAGTCCAGATGAACGTCGCGGCAGGCAATCCTAACCGCGGAGAAGTCAGGCTCCAGGGCCAGACACTCAAGGACACAGTGGGCGTGTGCTTTTATACTTGTACAGCTACTTTTGGAACGTTCAAGAATGTTCTAGAAAGTTCTGAGAGTTTCTCGAAAGTTCTGGAAGTTTCTTGAACGTTCTAGAGTGTTCAGGAGAATTGTAGAAACATGTGGACAACTCTAGCAGTTCAGGGAGAAAGCTCGGCATTGACAGCAAATCGATAATTTTCTCGAACACACACGATTTTCCAAATTTCATTGTCCCGGTCACAGAAGCAAAGTTTTTCTGGAATAACAGCTATTTCCTTTCTGTTCTAGACCTAACGGGTTAGGAAAACACACTTTCAACCCAGGAACAGAACAAAAGTGAAAATTTGTTACATAGTGTAATGTATAAATAAATACAATAGTTAAAAGAAACACTTAAACAATATTCTACACATTGTATGATAAAAATTAAGAATTATAAGCACGATTAAATAATTATATCTTGCTGAATTGATTTTGTATAAATATTTTTCACATACGTACATCACAGCAAATGTGAAGGAGACGAAACATTCCACAGACAGATTAGCCAATGAGAAGCGAGAGTAGGCCTATGTTAGCGTGTGCGCAGCGTGGCTTTGTGGTGGGGCAGAATCGGGTTGTAGACGGGAGGGCGAATCGTTACGCATCCACATTTCTGGACTCCGCTACGCATGGGGTTTTTGTAGGGCTATGTGGGTCCCTACTATAGCCAGACAAAAGTCGGGATGGTTTGCTGGGTATCTACCTTTATAAGGTTATTAAATGACTTCAAAATGGCAAATCTTACAAAGTGAGTTTTCCACTGCAAGATACAACAGGCCGTCGTCTGCTTAGACTTTTCAACAGCACATCCCATGATTCTACGCTCTGCTGCCCTTGGCGTCTGTAAAAGGCTTTGGTCATGTGACAGCGCTGATCCAATTGTCGCGAGGTGTGGAAGAGAAAACGCAACACAGAAGACCATTGAGGTGGAAGGTTCTTCAACAGATGTATTGTCCTCTTGCATGTAGCCATTGTTATTCTCTGAAAATCAAATTAATCAAGTAAATAAATTAATAATTAATATTAAAAATGAAAACAAAACATTAAAAAAAATGATTAAATCACTAATTACCCATTTACTCCTTTGGATGAGAGTAAAAACCGCTGGTGAACGCATGCATACATTCCACTGCACAGATTTTCAAAATCCTGACAAGCACCATTGATCTGGAAGACTGCATGTGGCTACCTTTACAAAAGGTAACAATCTCACCAGTATGACCACAGGTGATTCCCCACAATTCTTGCTAAGTTAAAAAAAAAAAAAATAGAAGGGTAGAAGAGGTATTCAAAAATGAAAACAAAGCATTAGCAATAGTAGAAGTGCTGATAAAAAAACACAAAAACTTTTAACTCTCCCGGTAGACTCGTTACACAACCAAAACCAGCTCAGCCAATATGTTTATGGACTAATGGCTTTCTTATTGATTTGGACGGATGTGGTGGCAAGCACTAGTAGCGAGTACTTAAAGTGCTAATGACGAGTATTTCTGTATGCTCTTTAAATGTACGCGGTTTGCGTAATAGACTGAAGAGAAAATCAATGTTTCACAATTTTAAGAAAAACCGATTTGATATAATTTGTTTACAAGAGGCCTACATATTGGATAACGATGTTGATCAATGGGAAAGGGAGTGGGGAGGGCAGATTTTGTACTGTCCTGGTACTAGCCACAGCATGGGCCAGGTTATACTAATAAACAAACACTTTCCATATGCTGTTGAATGTGTTAAGAGCAGTCAGCGCATTATGATTATTTGTATACAAACTGATTATGAGCCTATTTGTATTGTGAATGCATACGCACCTAACTTAAGTACTGACAGAGCAGCTTTTTTACAACAACTAAAAATGTGTATTAACAGTAGACACGAAAATCAAATAATTTTATGCGGAGACTTTAACTGCGTGCAAAGTAATGAAATGGACATCATTAGTGGCGAACGCCACAGAACAGTGGATGTAGACCTTTTTTATACTTTTTCGATGGAATGCGAGCTACATGATGTATGGCATTTGCACCACCAAGAAGAAAAAGAATATACGTGGTCGCGAAAAAGCCCTTTTGTTGCTAGACGGCTCGATTACGTGTTTGCGTCTGATGCAGCATTAGAGAAATGCTTCAGCTGTGAGATATTTTCTGTAGCGCAGAGTGATCATAGGATGTTATGCATAAAGTATTCTCTGTCTTCTGTTCAGAGAGGTCCGTCTTATTGGAAATTTAACGATAGTCTAATACAAGATAAGACGTTTGTGGAAGGTATGAATAAAATGTTAGCAGAATATAGCGATGTAAACCAGGAAATGGATCCACAGGAAAAATGGGATTACTGTAAAACTGAAATTAAAGAATTTTGCATTAGATTTAGTACACAGAAGAAAAAATGCCTTGATCAACAGAACAAAAATCTACAGACAGAATTAAATGAAGTAGACAAACAGCTGGCAACAGACAATACTTATATTGAATTACTTAATAGAAAAATATCTTTACAAAACCAATTAGAGGTTTTTGAAATGCAAACTGCAAAGAGTGCGCAAGTTAGATCAAGGGAGAAATTTATTGCTCAAGGGGAAAAAAACACCCGTTACTTCTTAGGCTTAGAGAAAGCAAGAGCTAGCGCTAAAGTAATGGACAGACTTAAGGCTGAAAATGGAGAAATGTTAACGAATCAAAACGATATTTTACAGGAGCAAGTCAAATTCTACAGTAATGTTTTTAGTAGAAAAGGAGTTTTTGATGAGGAGCAAGCAGAGGACTTTACACGTGGATTAAACATTCCCCAGTTACGTGAAGATCAAAAAACAAAGCTAGACGAACTGATCTCAGAGCATGAAATAGGAAAAGCTTTACAAAGTATGAAGACGGGTACCGCCCCGGGACTAGACGGGCTAACAACGGCATTTATGAAATTTTTCTGGCCTAAGATAAAAGAAATGGTAATACAGTCAATACAGGCAGCTTATACTAAAGGTGAAATGTCAGTCTTGCAAAAACGGGCTGTTATTACTTTACTCCATAAAGGCAATGAGCTTCCTAGAGATGAACTAGGCAATTGGAGACCAATTTCTTTAACTAACACCGACTACAAGATTCTAGCAAAATGCCTCGCACTACGTTTATCAAGCGTTATTTCGGATCTTGTCTCAGACCAAGTGGGGTTTATTAAAGGTAGAAAAGCAAGCAACCTAATTAGACTTATTGATGATACTATTGAGTTTATGGATAAAAGCAACAAACCAGGGATCGTTCTGGCGCTGGATTATTCCAGAGCTTTCGACTCTATCTCTAAAGAATACTTAATTTGGGCCTTTAAGAGGTTTGGGTTTGGCTCAACATTTATCAACTGGGTTAGGGTATTAACCAATAACACTGAGAGCTGCATAAACTACCTAGGCTGGATCTCAGAGCTCTTTGCAGTAAATTCCGGCATCCGTCAAGGTTGTCCCTTTTCGTCGTCGGGCTTTGTGTTGGGACTTGAAATTCTGGCTTGTAAGATTCGTCAAGACGCCCGTATTAAAGGCTTTAAGCTGCCGAAGGCGTATCTTGGACCATTTAACTTGACAGAGATACTTAAGTTGGCGATGTATGCCGATGACATTACCTTATTCTTTACTGATAAAGAAGACATGAATTTGGCATTAGCAACTATAAACCAATTCACAAACATATCCAAATTAAAAATGAATGAAAAGAAAACTGAAGGGATGTGGATCGGTTCAATGAAAAACAGTAATGAAAACTTGGGACACTTTAAAAATCAAAAACAGCTGAAAATTCTGGGAATTGTATTTAGAGCTGATAAACCTGCTTCTATGATTGAAGACAACTGGGTAAAGAGGGTGGAAAACACAGAAAGAATCATATACAATGGGCAAAACGTAACTTAAGCATTTCTGGTAAGCTTTGTGTTATAAAGTCCTTTCTAATATCTCAGTTTGTATATCCTATGCAAGCATTAATCATTCCAGAAACCGTACTGATTAAAATTAACACCATATTATTTCGTTTCTTGTGGAAAAAGAAATATTCCAATAGAAAGGCCTTTGAGAAGGTGAAAAGAAGAGTCGTGTGTAACAATAGGGAGGAGGGCGGACTTAACATGATTAACATCCTGGACATGCAATCTTCCTTTCTGTTAAACTGGATGGCGAGACTCAACGAACAAAGCAACGGAAAATGGAAACTGATTCCAGTAAACCATTTCAACTGTATGGGAAGCAAGTTAGTTTGCTTTAACGCTTCAGCTAGTGTAAAATCATTCATTGGTTTAGATAAAATAAACTCGTCATTCTGGAGACAAGCTTTCGCTTGCTGGTTAGAAAATAAAAGGCTTTGGGTAAAAAAGAATGCATTAATCCAATCATATCTTTGGAATAATACCAAAATATTATTCAGGAATAAAGTTATCTTCTTTGAGAAATGGGCCAAAGTGGGCATTAATTTTGTCGAAGACGTGTGGGTGAACGGTGATTTGCGTCCATTAGGTGAAATCGCTAACGTTGTTGGTCATAGCCCATCGCTGTACTTTGAGTACGCAGCTTTGGGTACTGCACTGCGTGCGGCGTGGAGGCAACAGCAGAGAGAGCGCGAGACAGAAACACAGGCACTGTATGGAGAGGCCTGTAACCCCAATGATATTACACCCCGCAACTTTAGGACGCTCTTGACTCAAGACAAAGCTTGTCCCCCTATAAGTATTAATTTTTGGAGAAACAAATACAACATTACTATTGACAAATGTCATTGGTCCTTACCTAACGTGTGTACTAGGGAAGAACGCCTGCGGTTACTGCAGTGGAAGCTGCTTCACAATATTTATCCAACAAACATTCTCCTACATAAAATGAAAATTAAAGACTCAAACAGGTGTGACCTATGCAACGAAGTAGATTATATAGAGCATTTTTTCTGTAAATGCGACAAACTACGTAACTTCTGGGAGCATGTTAAAAAGGAAATTGCTTTCTACACAGGAAAAAACATACGACTTACTGAACAGGATATTTTACTTGGCTATAATGTAGAAAACATGCTTAGAAAAGAAGTGCAATTGATTAACCATATTTTATTGATTGGAAAAATGTGTATTAGTAAATTCAGATACGGAGACAGATTGATAATTGAATATATTTTTGATTATGAAATGAAGCTTAGAGGTTTTAAAAAAGATTAATAATGATGAACTTATGCAATGACAACCGGAAAACTGCCTATTGCTTTTGACATTATAAATGTACATGTATACATTTATGTTAATTTAAAAAAATGTTCCACATAAAGAAATATTAAAAAAGAACCAATGAAGAAGACCTAAAAAAACCTGATTGAAAAAAAAAAGAAAAAAAAAAGAAACAAAAAGGTGGATTAGGTCTGCATGCAACTGAGGTTAAAAAAAAAAAAAAAAAAAAAAAAAAAAAAAAGCTCAGCCAGCTTGTTTACTGGCCCTTCAACAACTTTCACATAAAATGACACTGAAATTTGTCTGCAATTAACAGGGGACAGTACACCAGTCAGTGAACCTTTACCAAAGTATCATGCATCATCCACTAGCTATGAAAAATGGAATGGATTTGGGAAAGAAAGAAGATGGCAAACCATTCAAATTCAAAATTTTCAACAATTGTTAATTTTCTGCATGATGTTCACATGCCTAGATTCTATACAAAACTCAACAGTGGTATGCGTGACATTAAAAGTTCATTCACAGGATAAAAATATTCTTGGGTACTGTATTGTACAGAATGACTCAATGAGGCTATTTTTCCAGAAGTTTTTTTTTCTTTTTCTGAAGCTATTGACTGACGGAGTAGTGATGACGGAGTAGTAGACTATTCCAGTATTTAATACAACTCTATGGGAGAAGAAATTGGGATTTTGAGCCTACAGTGTCCTTTCACTAGCTTAATCATAGAGTGGCCTCGCTTGTCTCTGCTGTTACTAGTGTTAGCAAATTGGAAGCTAGGTCTCTCAGCTGCATGGATGCCATGAACATACTAGTAAGAACCTTACTTGCTTGAGTAGATTAACATCCCAGGACAAATAGCGTATAAGGGAGCATACCTTAGTTTCAGATCGATAAATTTATAGTCCCCAACACATTAAGCATATAAGAGACTGTAAGATCCTTATGTTGTTGTTTGTAGATTATAGTCACACGACACTTTCGCTACCGATTTATACTGACACCAGCGGGCCAGTTGGTAAAGGGGAAAATAATATGATCACACGTTGACCAATCCGGGATTCGAACCAGCGACCTTTCGGTTACTAGCAAGACGCTCTTACCAACTGAGCTACCCGGCCCCGCCTAAGAACCTTACCGTTTACAAGTTCCTTATATTTGTTGACAAGTATTAGAAGTAATAATTACTATTTTAGTATTTAGTATTTACACTTACAGTACTGCGGGTTATATTCTTGGAGCATGGATTAAATCTGTTACCGTGTCGAACACTAACCCTAATTTGGGACCACGGCGTTAATCCGACAAAGGTGATAATAGGTTTAGTACAGTCTCTTAGGAATTACGCTGATGAAATGAACTACAAGTATTTCCTAAATTTCGTGGGTAGTCCTAAGCCGCCATACTCGTCAAGGGAAATAACAACAGGCATTTAAAAACAACAACAAAAGAGTTGCTTCCCTTTATCCTCGTACTCTTCTATCCACAGCACAGGCGCTTGTATCTGGACAAGCGAGTGCATATGCCTGTGAGGCGTCTCCCTCTGGGAGAAAAAAATTGCTTTTGTCTGTAGATACCAAGAGGGAGCCGCGTCACAGGCATAGGAACTCGCGTATCCAGATACAATCGCCTGTCAATCATCCCTCCCCCCTTAACTAGTTTGTTTTGAGGTGACGTGGTAATTGTTAATGTTAAATTTTTAGAAGACGAAATAACAGCAGTAAAGGAATCAAATGCAGCCGACGAAACAATTTTCTCGATAAATGTATGTTCGTAAATGCTTCTTCAGGATCCAAATGCCAACAATTTTATAATTTATATTTTTGTTTGCAAATATATGTTAATTTACATTATAAATTTAGAGGACAATAGAGGAGGAAGACGATTTTTCGTGAATTTATTCTATTTTAGAGTTTGTGTACCTGGACTGAATACGTAAACTTCATAAATAAATCAGTGTCCCAGAGAGAGAGAGAGAGAGAGAGAGAGAGAAGGGGATTAGAAGGGGGACAGTTATATTCTTGATTTTCCGGAGGCGCCTACAATCACACTTGTTCGTTACACTGGCACTTTAAAACAATAGTTGTATTAGAAGTTATATTTAACTGAAACAAGAAATAAGAAAAGCCGTTAATTGCGATGTCACGATCACGTTTGTGGACTTTCCTTTTCAACTTCTTTACCTTGTCTTGTGCCACAGCACGTGCCTGACGAATCGGTTACTTGCCCATGATCCACAAGTATCGTCTGCTACCCCAACAAGTGCTCGAGACATTTCGACGTCCGATCAGCGACAACTGATAAAAGTATTAGAGTTCCTGGTAGAATCAATATCTAAGATATGAACTTGGCGCGAACTATTGGATGATCACTGAACCAAACAGAAATCTCTATCTGAACGTTTTCGTAGTGACTCATGCTAGCCTGACCCCAATACGGAAGTGAACCTTTACCTGACGTCATCATTTATGTAAATGAGGGTGTTTCCGCTACTTTAGCCAAGATGGCCAAGACGTACGATTATCTCTTCAAACTTCTGCTAATCGGTGATTCTGGAGTAGGGAAAACATGCCTACTCTTCAGATTTTCAGAAGACGCATTCAACTCTACGTTTATTTCAACGATAGGTGAGCGAATATCACTGTATTCTGTGTGTGGGAAAATCGCGATCAACAAGTTGTGGTGACTGTGTGTGTGGCATTCTCGTGTCTACTACCGTCTGCTAGTTTATAGGTCGGATTTTTTTTTAAAGTTTTTTTTTTAAATCTGGTTCTTTTCGAAAATATTCAACATTTGTCAATTTCAAGACGTATTGCTTATTCTTCTAGGTAATCGCTAGTCAACACAGCACCGATTATTTGTATTTCTACTCATTTTATTTCTTTGCTGACCTCAATATATACGAAATGTAGAAAATGTGTGCTTCCCAGTTATACCAACTTTAGGTTACTCAGGAAATAGTGTCGCTTTTAGATTATTGTCAAGCTGATCTCAGTTGTGGGTAATGACTAAGTGTTGTCAACGGTTCTTTAGGTGGAGTTTTTCCTAATTGCCTCTTGCTTTGAAACTACTTGGCCAATTTGAGTTACTTGAAACTTATAAATTATACTAAAATAGATTGAAATTAATTGCCCCACATTTTAGCGATAGACATATTGGAGGAATGTGTGGTATTACTTAGCATAGCAAAACAAAACATTTTTTTTAATCATTCATCGTGCCAACTATTAAATTGAGTAGCTGGGACTGGCCTTTCAACCATCGCTGCATCTCAGTCTGGTTACAAACAGTTTGCAGGTTTTCTTGAAGTATTACGCAATCACTTTCCGGTTTCCCTGTTTCAAGGTAAAAAAGAAAGGGAGACTGTAGGTCCAACTACGTTACGTCACCCGGCGTTAGAGGTAGGCTCTATGGCAAGCGGCAGAGATAGTGGAGAGGCGATGTATGCCTCGGCTGTCTCTGCTACGCAATGTGGCCTGCCACAGTACCAATCTAGAAACTGTTTGACTCCAAATTACTTCTGAGTGCTGTAAATCAAAATTCTTCAGTTTTTGTTTGCAAATGCATATTGTCCCCCCCCTCCCTCCCCCCCAAAATAAAATAAAATAAAAAGAAGAAGAAAAAAGTCATGATAGAGTTCCCAATGCAGTTCCCAGATCTGTCAGTTGAGTTCCCAATTGGGAAAGGTAATAATAATCTTAAAGGTTACTGCAGTAATAATTAAAATAAATATCTAATAATAAAGTAATGTATAGCAATAATAATATATTAATAATAATATTAATAATATTGTCTGTATGATGAAGGTTTGTTGATCTCAGATTATGAACAACAGATGAATAGAACACCAAGTTTTAACTCTACTTAGGAAAAGTGTGTGTATAATGGTTGGGGTTATGATAGTTGTGAGTTGTGTTTTCAGCCATCGTTCATTGAATCATTGTTATCTTCATTGCCATCGATCATTGTCATCTTCGTCACTGTCATCGTTGACATCATCATTGTTGCTATCGTCATCATCATGTACAAATGTGATCATTTTTAAGAATGTATGTCTTATGGCGAAGTGTTTTATTTTGCTCCGCCAAAAAATTTTGTCCATGCATTTTGTCCATGCATATGTACAAATAAAATCTTGATTGAATGATTTGTGATGGGCAGGTATCGATTTCAAGATACGAACCATTGAGCTTGATGGAAAAAAGATTAAGCTACAGATATGGTGAGTTACGCTATTTCATCTTTGAACAATATTATTACTATCAACGTGTCGTTGTCCTGTCCCATCCCCTGTTCTATCAATCTATGCTGAACGCACTTGCCCAGTCCCCAAATGCCAATAAATCTCCTATCATGTGACCAAAACCCTGTCAGTGACTTTACTATCTGGTGGCCATTTTTTTCAACTCTGTGGTCACTCCATCTAATAACACTTAAGTTTTACCACTAACATACAAATGATCACGGGCTAGTAAGAGATTTTGTGGGCAAGTTAACCGGGAGGGCAAGTTGAAATTTCAGAGTGTGGGCTTTTGTGTCCATTGGGGCTAGTCAATCTAGGTATTTACAATGTATGCAGGGGTCCAACTTTTTCCGTTTACCAGACGGAAACTGTATTTTAAAGATCTTTTAAAACGGAAATTCCGTATTTTAAAAAAAAAAAAACAAAAAAAAAAAACACATAATATATAGAAAAATTGAGAAGAGTACGAAAAACACTCTTTACAAAAAAAAAGGCAATCTTTCTTTGCTGACAGGAAACGGAAACGGCCCGTGGTGTGCAATTGTGTAAACCCGTAGATATTTTGCCGCACAATTTGATTCAATACGAAGTGTTTGTGCTACATCTGCCAACAGTACTGCTGCTACATTTGCTAACAATGTTGGTGCTACATCTGCCAACAGTACTGCTGCTATATTTGCTAACAATGTTGGTGCTACATCTGCCAACAGTACTGCTGCTACATTTGGACCCCAACAATTCAGTTTTTTTTTTTACTGTGGGCCAGTTGGACCCATGTGTATGTAGCTCTCACATCATGTCTAATCATCTGATTGAATGTTTGTAGAATACTGGATAGTGGTGGTAAATTATACAGTTGTCTTATAGCTTTTTAACATAATTTGAAGTGAAGTTCTTGGAGTAGGGTAAGTCCGCCTGCTTCAGCCGTTGCATGAACAGGAACCTGGCATCGCCTTTCTCTACTACTACTAGTGAATTAAAATCACAGCTACAAGACGATAGGTCAGCTCCAAGGTCCTCTGTTGTTGCTGGTTGTGGTGGTGGTTGCTGTTCATAATATTGTTTTGTGTGTCCAGGGACACAGCAGGCCAGGAGAGGTTTCGCACAATCACCACAGCTTACTACAGAGGTGCTATGGTACGTTATATTTTTCAGGGAGGAGGAGATGATGATGAAGTTCATTAAGAAATGAATAAATGCTTATAATGAAGTTAGCCCCAGTGTGAAGGATTTTGCTGATTTATTTTATTTATTTATTTATTCACTGTTATATAGTGCCCTTCCAACTGAAGAGCTGTTTAATGCGCTGGCCAATACAGGATCTAACTCAAGCTGCCTGAGGCGTCCATTTGCATCCTTTGGCGCATAATCTGACGCCCAGATGGCTGAGCACAATCCTGGACTATCGGAGATGAGGAGAAGGGACCTAGTGCATGCTGGGTGTATTTGTCGTGACATTTTTGTACTTCCTGGTAGCAGAAGATCTCGTCCTGGTTACTGGAACAGGTGGCTGAAAAGCATCACTGTGAGATGATTTTGATCATCATCATTTATCATTATCACCGAGAGAGTGGTCCTGATTTGGCTCTTTGCAGTCCGCTAGACCTTATAAACAATGACTTACTATTACAGTGATAATTGTGTGTTTCAAATGTCAATCTCTTCTGAATCGGAATAATCAACGCTTCCATTTCTAATATCGGCCCATTCCACCTGTAACTTTGCTGAGATAAAGCTTGAGACTACAGATTGTAATGGTGATTCACTTACCTATGTTTTAACCTCAGAAATCTGTTATGTCACTACAAAACTGACCCCTGAGACCCTGTCTGCATTGAATGAAGTGAATTTGGGCGAAAAAAAATGTGCGGGAGTATTTGGCATTTGTTTGCTGGACATTTACGCTGCCACGTGCATAGAGATTCATTTATTGGCTACCACAAAACATCAACTTTCATCCATTACTTGTCTTAAGTCATTTTAAGTATGCAGCAAGTGTTCTGAATGAATGTGTTATTTGATTGTGTTTCAGGGAATCATGTTGGTGTACGACATCACAAATGAGAAATCTTTTGACAACATCAGGAACTGGATTAGAAACATAGAAGAGGTAATGTGGTTTATTCATTCACATTGCCATGAGATCACTTGACTGTTTCATATATGTTTTGTTGCCTGCCATTGTGAATAATGTTCACAGTTACATCTTTAAGTGTGGAAGTTACAAGATTTCCACAATAAATTGTTAGAATGTTAAAGCATTTGTGAAATGCTTTGTTGTTGTATTAATTTTTATTCATCAGATTAACATAAGTTGTACTAATAAGATTGTAAAATGCAAGCTGACACAAAATGAAGAGATAAGAGCATGATAAAAATTCTATTATTATTGTTGTTTCTTGAAATATTGTTTATTATTATTGCAGCATGCCTCCAAAGATGTGGAAAAGATGATTCTGGGCAACAAATGTGACATGAACGATAGACGTAACGTCTCCAAAGACAGAGGGGAATCTGTGAGTGACGTATTCCTGTATTTATTTATAAATATTTATTTTGGGAATAAATGTGTTTTGTTGTCTGACAATTTAGAGAAACTTGCTTTTAATTATTGCTCACAATGTGCATGTACAATTCACAGAAGTCAAATTTGTTGCACTGTAATTTGACAGTGCATCACTTTGGAGTGCTAACTTCTGCAATTAAGTTCTATACGTATGCATTGCCAGAAAATACTTTTTCTATGCTTGTTTTTGGACAGTTCATCTGTGACACATAAAATCTGTGCTGCAAACATTCAACGTTTGCATAATCAGTTGTGAAATGATCAGCAGTTTCTGAAAACTCATAGTAGAGATTCAAAGTGTCAGGAGAGTATATATATCATGTGTGCATGAAGCAGATGAAAGTGATACTGAACAAGAAGTCAAGAATTCTTCATGAAGCAAAAAAATAGCACCGAGTGCTATCATAGTTTTTGTTTGAAAATCACAGAAAAATCTCTCTACGCAAGAGTGACAAGAATCTCAGTACAGGTTTTGCACTGTTTGTCATTGTGATATTTCTGTAGCTTAGGGTGGCCTGAATTTGCTCACTGCTGATAAAGCCATCAAAAAACTAATAGGAAAAACAGGGGTTGTTGAACCAAATACCATGGACAAGTCATTAGGCAGATCTGGGTTTTAGTGGAAATGATTATTTGGCGTATGTCAAGCATGGATTTAGACGAGTTGTGGATAATTAATGTTGCTGTGTTTTCAGCTTGCCATAGAGCATGGGATCAAGTTTATGGAAACGAGTGCCAAGTCTTCCATCAACGTGGATGAAGCTTTCTTCACTCTCGCTAGAGACATCAAGGCCAAAATGGACCGGAAAATGGTTAGTCACTCTGTGCAATTTTGTCTTTTATTGTCATTATCATTTCTGTTTTTTGAAATTGTTGGGCATCAGAACAAGCCAATAGTTGTTCCATCCGTCTGTCCACCCATCTGTCTGTCACACTCAGTACCTCAACAACCACTCAACTGATTTAGTTAAAACTTCATAGGAACATTATCTGGGTTGGTGGCCAGCTTTTTGTGCCATCATTGTTGTTGTGCCTCAATGGTCAATGTTGCTTGGGACTGCCTTGCTAAACACACATTGCTCAGTATCTCCATAACAGCTGAGCGGGTATTTCGACTTATAGCCAAAGGATTCAGCAGTAATCTGTTTGTCGATCAGTTTAGCCATCGTTTTGAATATTATATTTTTGTTCAAAACACATTTTTTGCTTTATATTAAAAAGTACCACTGAACAGATTTTCAGAATAATCTGTGAGAAATACCTACAGCACCAACAACATCTATATCATGTGTTCATAGACTTCAAGAAGGCGTTTGACCGAGTCTGGCATGCAGCTCTATGGGCAACAGTGAAAGTGTACAACATCAGCCCTAAAATTATTGAAGTCATCAAAAGCCTGTGTGACAAGGCTACCAGTGCAGTCCTCCATAACGGCGTCATCAGAAACTGGTTCAGAACAACAATCGGTGTGCGTCAAGGATGCCTACTCTCTCCAACACTCTTCAACATCTTCCTAGAGCGCATCATGTCAGAAGCCCTTGCAGATCACGAATGCATAGTCAGCATAGGGGGTAGAGCAATCTCCAATCTTCGTTTTGCGGATGACATTGATGGATTAGGTGGAGAGGAACAAGAACTTGAACAGCTGGTACAGAATCTTGACACCACCTCCAGAGCTTATGGAATGGAAATAAGTGCAGAGAAGACCAAAATGATGACCAACAACACCAATGGCATCAACACGGACATCAAAGTCCAAGGCCAATCTCTCAACACAGTGCATAGCTTCAAATATTTAGGAGCCATTGTATCAGACAATGGATCCCGACAGGAAGTCCTCTCCAGGATCGCACAAACAACTGCTACCCTGACAAGGTTGAAGCCCATTTGGAAAGACAGGACCATCAGTCTACATTCCAAAGTAAGACTGCTGTGCTCCCTTGTCATCTCCATCTTCCAATATGCTTGCGAAGCATGGACCCTCACAGCAGATCTCCAACGAAGAATACAAAGCATGGAGATGAGGTGATACAGAAGACTTCTGGGCATTTCCTATACCAACATCACCAACGACGAAGTCTGACAGACCATCACACAAGCCATTGGACAATACAATGACCTGCTCACAGTGGTAAAGAAACGGAAACTCCGATGGTATGGCCACGTCACCAGATCATCAGGCCTTGCAAAGACCATTCTGCAAGGCACAGTGCAAGGAGGTAGAAGAAGAGGGAGACTGAAAAAGAGGTGGGAGGACAACATTCGAGAATGGACTGGTTTGATACTGAGCGAAGCCATCAGGGCTGCTGAGGACAGAGAAAGATGGAGTATGCTGGTTAAACGATCATCTGTGGTGCCCCTACGACCTCTGGGTTACGGGACAGGATAGGATAGGATATTAAAAAGAAAGACTCGACCGATTGTAATTATTTTAATATATTGATACTTTTAACAACCGCTTGGCCTTTTAAGTCAATAATATTTGCACTTACTTGAAGGTCAAGGTCGCTGAGGTCCATCATTTTCTATACACATTTTGCGCTCAGAGATAGATTTTGGTACTTTTTAGATTGCAGACAGTTCACATAGTGATCAATCATTCTATGTTGTGGTTTCGCTTATTTAGAATAAAACCCAGACAAAATAGCTTCTTGAGAATTAACACTTTAAAAATACATGGATTCTGGCAGTACATTTCTTCTTCTTCTTCTTCTTCTTCTTCTTCTTCTTATTGTGTTATTGTTGCAGGATGCACCTGGAAACCCACAGAGGCAAGGAGCAAGCTACCAGTTGAAAAAAGACGGAAGTGCACAGAAAAAGTCCTTCTGGAAATGTTCCATTCTATGATCTTGTACACCCCACCAACCATGCACAACACTCCACCCCCTACTCACATTTATTCAACACCCGATTCTTCTGCTCTTTTTCCTTAATGTCCTCCATAAACAAATCCACCCCTTCCCCCCAAAAAAGTGGGTTATTAGTGATAACCTGTCTCTACCTTCATTGTATTCCCCACACCAGCTCAATGCCTATGTGAGCAGCACTCTTAGGTTCCCCAACATTTTGCTGGCTGCAGGCTATTTATAGCTTGCCTACACCCTCCCTTCCAGTTAAAGGAAAGGAAAGAAGAGCACCGGTGAAGCTATTTATAGCTAGCCTGGCTGAACTAACTTCAAAACCTAAAACCTTTGGTTGAGTCGGTGTGTCCCATCCACCAACACTTCAACCTTCCACGTCTCTCCCTCTCTCTCCTACTGCTGTAGTCATTCCTGAATATTCCACTTCATTCCCTTTGTTTGAATCTTTACAGCTTACTCTCCCTCTCCATCCCATGCACCCTCACACTCCCTCCCCCTCCCTCCTCACATCCTGCCTCCTAGCTTCCTAAACCTGTATAGTTTGTCCCCTCCGCTCTCTCTCTCTCTCTCTCTCTCTCTCTCTCTCTCTCTCTCTCTCTCTCTCTCTCTCTCTCTCTCGTTTACAGAATTTCATACAATGGCATTACGACCCCTGTACGATCAACGATACTATAATCTTTTGATTCCCAAAGTTCTCTGCCTGTCGTGTTTGTTTTTTTTAATTTCTGGCAGATTTAATCTTTCAGTTAATCAGCTCAAATGATGGCCAATCAAACCATATTTTTGAAGTACACGCCTGTACAATGGTAATACTTATTACAGTGCAGATTCTCGCCTGTTCAGGAAAATCTGTCATGTTCATGTCCAGTGTGTCCTATGATACTCTCAACTAATTTTCAGTAAATTCTTCCAGCTGCCACAATCATACTTTTGCGAGCTAGCTTTTCTTGTGAATGTAGTCATATGAAGAAGTGCGTCATGGGCATTTTCTGGGTCATTGATTTGTTTATTCTGGAATCCTGTAAATTAAGTCATTGTTTGTGTACACACCAGTGGATGAAGCGGAGATTGTGGCTGAAATAATGTTAGTTTTAGGCCTATTCTCATACTGCCACGATACAAAAGGGCAAACCGACTAGGCAGAGAACTGAGCTCTCATACTGGGAGTTGTAGGGGACTGACCCCATTGCCCCCCTTCTCCGGCTCCCTCTCTCTCCTCCTCTTCCCCCTCTCTCTCTCACACACTCTTTTCTACTCCTCTCCTTTCCCATCCCTCTCCATCCCTTTTCCTCCTGGATGTATCCCTGTAATATGAGAACATTTTGTCAAATAATTCTGAAGTTTGCAAAGATGTTTTCTTTGCATCCATAATGACTTGTATAAAATACTGAGTATGGCTTCATTGTCATTGAAACTTGCTTTTCTTGGTTCTGATGGACTCGTCGCTATGTATGTTGTCCGTGTTATACATTTACATTGCGTAGACTGTTTGTCTGCGGAGAGATGATTGGAAGTTGAATGAAGAAAACAATTCAATTTAGAGCAAAATTTGTGTGCATGCTACATATTTAGAATGCGAGATGAGAAGAGAAAATGTCTGGTTAATTGGATGTTTATCTGTAAAAATGGCCTATGTTAATAAATATTTAGGTCATGCAGATAAGTTTCACAATTGTTATTCACGACTAAGCCATTGAAAATGTAACACAAATACGTTATGCATGCTACATTTTGAATTTGCTAGATGAGAGTAAGTGTTGGTATGATAGTGTGACAAAATCAGAATACTTGTAGAAGTACAAACTTAACACCTTTGGAGTGCTCTTCACCGTTTTACAAAAGATTTAGTAGAGATGTTTTTTTAGTGTGTATGGTTACAGGATATCAATATGTGTTTGAAAACTTTATTATTAATGTACTAACGCTTAAAAATATTGACATTTGTTATGAGTGAGATTAACACCAAAAATCTGTGTGTTTTGAATTGTTTTCTATATGGTTAAAGGCAGCAAGTGGGCGTGTTGGGTGGCTTGAGTTAGATCCTGTATGAGGCAGCTCCTTGAGCTACAGTTGAGCTGGAAAAGCACTGTATAAGAACGATTATAATATAAATATGTACGTTAGCAAAGCTTTATTAGAGAGCTGTTTGGTGTGTGGGCTGAAGTTAGGAAATGTATGTGATTGCTGGAGTGTTTAGTGCGTTAAGATCTGTGTGACTGTGTATGCTGTGAACATGGAAAATGTAGCTGTGTGCTTCTGTCTTGTGACTAGGGTTGTTAGTCATTGTTTATGTCAGCTCATACAGGGCAACTGAGACTCCATGCCTGTTCCATCTCTCCTGCCTCAGCATGCCTACCAACCAACTGCCAGTTTTGTTGAAGTTATCACCACGCTCACCCTTCTATCTCTCTCTTCTCTTGACAGAGAGAAAAGAATGGGAAACTCGGCTGCCTGACCTCGTTAATCGTGTGATCTCATCGGCATTACCTTCTCTCTCTCTCCTCATCACAGAGAGAAAGAAGTGGAAGGTGGTAACCTGGTTACCTCTTCCTGCCTAGTTGGTAGGCCACATCACCGATCTGTTTAGACAAGATAGAGAGAGAGATTAGACATGGTCTGGTCTCAGAGGTATGGTGTGGAATTTGTGGACCTCTGTTAAATGGTTGTAGTAGTTTACCAATTGTTACAAGGCACACAGTACATAACCTTTTGTTAGATGACAAAATCTTTGAGTGTGTGGAGCGCTTTTATTTTACCAGAATATGTTAGATCATTGTTTATCTGAGGTTACATGTGGTTGTGTGTGTGTACGAGAGAGAGATTAGAGAGAGAGAAAGAACATTGAGTCATTTAATAAGATACTGGCTTTAGGTTCAAGAACCTAGTTTTACCACCTGTCCTAGGCCAATTCCTGTTTGCTTGCCTGTCCTATCCTATCCTATCTGTTTGTCTGGAATTTGCCATTTTTATTTACCTTCTTTACATTCAGGCTTGATTTCATGTATTTATTTGTGCATGCAATTTGTTAATAATTATTTATTCTGTTTATTTAAATTATTTCTTGTATTAACTTTTTGATTATTACTTTCCTGTTTGTCTTTGTAGTTTATAAATCCTGCTGAAACATCAACGAAAAACATGAAACTCCTGCTCAAATCGTTTTAATACTACCAGGGTTTGAAGATTTGTTATGACTTCATTTTATAATGTTGTCTCCAAATAGCATATTAGCAATAATTATGCTTAAAATGTTTTTTTGTTTAGTTTTTTTGTTTGTTTAGTTTCAAAAATTAAGCTAGATTAATTAATTTACAAGTATTTAATGAGTAATCCGTGAAGAGAGTGCTTTTCCTTTTGCAGGTAGAAGAGGACTAAGATTAAAAGTAATTAACTCTGTTGTCAGAGGTGTTAGACAGTATGCATCAGGCATCAAGTTGGCACTTTGGACTGATGCTGGAAAAGTGCTATATAAGAACAATTTAACAACAATATATAAGAACACTAAACAGTATATAAGAATACTATAAGAAGAATTAACTTTTATTCTGACCATAGTTATCATTAGTTTCCTTTATCCTTTTAACTACATGGAGTACTTGTCAAGTTATGTTAATAATTAATTAACCATTTTAACTCCATGGAGTAATTTTTGAATGTACATTAATAATTGTATTAATGAACCCTGTTTACTTTGTGGAGTAAGTTTCAGTTTACGTTAATAATTATTCTAATAAACACTTTTAACTGTGGAGTAATTTTTGAGTTTTGCAGATGTAAGTGTGTTAATGTTAATATCGATTAACCCATTTGCTCTAATGACTGACAATCATGGTTTGTGTGGTACAGCTGAGAATATTATTTATGGATGTACAGCTGACATAGTGCAGTGTTTGTACAGGAACGAGCAGTGAACTGTTTTATGTCTCATTGCTCTTGGCTAGCTAACCAATAATTATTTTACAGCATTTCTGATTATGGATGGGCTTAGAAAGGATTAAATGCTAATATTACTATTCCTTTGTTGTTACTATTATTAATTATCATTTGTTTATATAATTCTTGGTATTATTGTTATTTGTTTAAAAAATTTGTCCGAGTGTATGATTAACAAAATATAAATGTGTGAGAAAAATGTAAAAACACAACAGTGGTTGGTGTGATTTGAGAAAATGAATTTTTTTAAAAAAATAAATTAAAACAAAATTATGTTGGCCAATGCATATTATGCGAAAATGGTTACATATAGTTCAACATGGGTTGATATTTGTCAATTTTCGTTTGGTCTTGATGGCTTCATCTTTTATGAGCTTAAATGCCTGATGTTGTAGTCTAATGGCACAATTTGATGGGTCCCAAATCCTGTTTATGTCAGACCTTTGTGAAAGTGGGTGGAATATTTGGGATTTGAACATAAGAATCTGCATCTTACCTTTTTATGATGTAAAATGTGTATTATTATTATTTGAAAAAAAAAAACAACTTTGAAAGTGGTTTTCTTATGCATGGATATAGCTCTGGTTGTACAAAATGTACAAGTTTTGTTGTATGTGACTGCTGCTTTGACTTTTGTCTGTTATTTTAAATTATTCAGTGTGTACATAATGAATATGCAAAAATCGGTGCGAGACTATGAGTTTACATACCTTTTCATACTTGTCAGAAATACAAATATCTTTATGTTTAGTAATATAAATATTCATACACATGAAATATGAATATTCATATACATAAAGTAGTTATGGAAATTCCTGTCACAAATATGAATAGTCATTGCCAAAACATGATTATTTCACATGCATTCTTGTATGTCAAAAATAGGTGCAAGAATGTCATGTTTCACAAGTATGAATATTTATAACGCATGCAAGGATATGAATATTTATTTCCATGTATTTCATGTTTTATTTTGTGTTCGCATCTCCGTAGCTTTGCTTGCCATCTTGTTTGTTGTTTGGATGTGTAAAAAAGCTTTCCTGTCCAATTAGGTTACAATTGTCACTTTTTTGTCTTTATGTCTGTTGTGAGTTCTTGTTTCTTGTAGTAGTAATATGTAGTCATTCAAGTCATTTGCTGTTATTACAGAAAACTCTCCAGTCACATGTTATTTTTTTATATTTTGATTTATTTTCAATTTGTACAATTAGCTTTGAGCAGCAGATCTTTTACTTGTGCTTGGATTGAAACGAAGTGAACATTCTGGTTTTTAGTCTCTTTTACTTTAAATAAAATAATACAAAAAATGATATGAATGGCATTTGAAATCTACCATTGAGGTGTGGAAATGTTGTAGCTTTGTTGGATTGTGGAAGATGCCAGAGACATTACACTTGATATGTCGCAAGCTTTGCTGTCCAATGATTCTCAGTTTGTGTTTGGCTTTTTATTTAAACAGTCATTTTTGTTTTGCATGTGTTTAATTCTGTTTTGTTTAGCATTGTTTTGTTTCACAGTTTGAATTAGCTGTTCCTACATTTCATGCAATGCCATCTATATTTGGCGGTTTTTGTTTTTTTTACACATTTAAATTAGTTTTTCTCATAGTGTGTTTTCATTTAATGCAAATCAGACTAATATTGTGGCCAGTGTGAAAAGATTAATGGAATGAATGTGTTAACTGCTGCATATAGGGATGTGGTCATCATTGTGATGTCATCTATGCAATGATGTCATGTAATAAAGTGATATTATCATTGTGATGTCATTCCTAAATTATGTAATGGTGTGATATCATTCTTACATGGTAAGTAGTGGTGTGATGTCATCATTGTTGTGATGGGACCTTTTTAGTGGTGTCTCCAAGAAGATGTAAACTTTACACTAACTATGTGTAAAGGACACCATTGAATCGATGTCATTTATGTAATGGTGGTATCATGAGGATGTAAGAACTAGACTTATCATAATTGAAGTGATGTATTCCTTACAGTGATATCCTGGTGTTATAATAAGTGATGTCATCATGGATATATTGTCATGTTTACAACTTGTAATTATGATGCCATGGCAATGATGTCATCTCAGTAATTATGTCATGTTAGATGTAATCTGTACAGCTGTGTAATTATGATGCCATATCAGAGTGATATCATGGTGATAATGTCACAGCCTGTTTTTATCTAGGCTTGTGTACAGTTGCATAGAGTGATGGAGGGTGATTGGCAGATCTGAATGGTTTCACAGTTTTAACAAGGGACAATAAATTGTAATGTTAATAACAACATTAATTTGCTTTTTGTTTTGTATGTAACGGTGGACAGTGTGATTGCTTCTCTCTGTTGTTAACACTAGCCATGTTAAATTGTAATTGTTAAGTATTATTGCACAAATCTGTTATATGTCACATCTATCTACCTACCTTTGGGTCACTTTGATGGGGCTATTTCCCCCACTCGGCTAAGCTCCATACCAACAGACCCTCCCGCGTGTTCTCTGTGATGGGCAAGTGAGAAAAGGCATGTTGTGCCAAGAGAATCATGACAATATGCTTATATTTCTGGCTGATATTTGCGACATTTGAATCTAAACTTGATGCGTGAGAATTCTAAACATTGCTGTAGGCAATGCTGGCTGAGCTCTAGTGACTGTACAGGCGCACATGCAAAGCGTGACCATACACTGACAGCTAAGGCTTAGTGGAATAGAAGGGCACATAATTTCATTCTTTCTGGCTTCATAGTTGTGTATCTTTGCAAGATTACAATGAATTATTCCAATACGCTTTTCCAGCACAAAGAGCTGCTCAAGGTGGTGGATGAAATAAGAATCTAACGAGCCCCCCAAAGCATTGACTTCACACTTGATGCACAAACAGATTTCAAAAGAATAAAAACATACAGACATGACATTCAGCATACCAGAAAAGACATGTACATCCAATTCTAGTTCAACATGAACACAAATTTGATAAATTTCAAATGAATTTATTTCAGTTTTTAAAAAAACAACTCATGAGAGTTCATGTTCTAGCATGACAGAAATATTAATAGAAAATAAATGCATTGAACTCATGTGTATCAACTACCTCACAACTAAAACAATAATAAGCCAAAACTGTTCCCCCCCCCCCCCCCCCCCCCCCTCCATCCTCTTCCACATCACAGTCATGGAACCAACAAAATATACTGATCTTACATTGTGAGTTTCAAAGAATTATTACCTCAACAGGCGAGAACTAGGAACACAGCAAATGTGGAATATACGGCACTTGAATATTTACATTACATTATTATTGCTTTAGGTCCAGCGGACTCTTCCGAGCCAAATCAGGACCGGACAACCCCCGATTCGCATAAAAGATCTGCTGAAACAACCCTAGTGGTAAAACCGAAAGCTCTCCACCAGCCAGTCACTTTACAATAAAGACATCCCACGCAGGGGACGGCTGAGGCTTCACCCCAACTTATCGAACCCCCGTTTACAAAAACAAAATAGAATACAAACATCATTATAAATTATCAACAAAACACATACATATAAAATGCCTACATTGCTAAATAATAACATCATAGGAAGCCCTAGTGACCACCTGGCAGAAAGCGTCCAATATTCCCAAGCTGATCCAACAGATCTCATACACAAATAAGGAGTCTTGTCCCGGAAGAGTTTTCAAGAAAAAAGGTAGGAGACTGGGCTAGCGAAGAAGACGATAGTATAGCAGATTGATAGGACAGAGAAGGAATGAGAAAGAGCAAATGAGAAAGACAGCGACAGTGGGAATTTAAAGCACTAAATTTCCAGAAAGTGGGATACTATTTATACTGAAATCCCCGGCACCCCAACGGGGGTGAATATACACAATCTGACTAAAAAATAACAGCACTTGAATGTACACAATACAACTGGAATATAACAACACTTGAATATACACAATCTGACTGTGGAATATAACAGCACTTGAATGCTACCCAATCTGTCTCTGAAATATGAAACTATTTCAATTGCACTTAAAAAAAATATTTGACAATCTCCGGCTATTTAATATAGCCTTCTTTGTATATTTTGAATGTAACAAAAGCCAAGAACTGGTACCAGAACACTGGGATGACAAATAAAATATTTATCTGGAATAACAGTCATGGACCTTATAACGGTCAATGTAACATGTAAACAAGTCCTTACTGCTTTCAATATCATAGTGAAGAACCAGGAGCAAGGTACAAGCAACAGAGATGCGGTGGCTTCGTGCTGTTAGAAACGGCAAAACCATTGAATGCAGACAGTAGTCCCAGTTTCAAGGTTTACAGTCTGCAGGTCTGGCATGCTCCAAACTATAACATAACCCTGATGTCTCAAACTCAAGCATTGTGACTGAGTGGTTTAAGGCGGGTGTCACAGAAAGCTAGTTTTGCCCAGCACAAAGGCTTCAAGCCTCTAATAGTTCATCCTGCTGTAGCCTGTGTAAATTAAAGTCGCTGCCTAGCAGATGACACAGGCCTGTGCTAAGCATGTGTAGGCTAGATAAGGTAGGCAGTGACCTCATCCTGCTGACGTATAGCCACCCCCGCTAGAGTGCGCCACAGGTATCGGACGAGATTTTTGCGGGCTTTAGTCAGTATTATTTCAAAGTGGCAATATAACAACATGCACACACACAAAAATCACAGCTCATTAATAGTTTTGTTTTATAATTCAAAACTGAATAACAAATTGTAAAAAAATTAGAAATGTCAGAAAATAAAATGGTACACACTAGCACAAAAAGACAGAAGTTGGTATATTACATGTACCCTTATTGCCAAATTCTGTTCAAGGTGTACATAATAAATACAAATTTCGTGGAAAATATCACCGATGAAAAGTGTTTTTTAAAAAAAGTATTCATCCGCCTCTCATCAAAATGTCATTTTTCATCCGGTGATATTCTGCAAGAAATTTGTGAGAAGCGGACGAATACAAATTAAAAATTTAATATAAAAAAAAAAAACCATAGGTCAGCGGTAGAGTGTTTGCCTGGCACACTGACGACCCAGATTTGAATCCCACGGGATTGAAGTGGCCATTTTCACTGTCCATCTTAGCAGTATGATTGCTCTGATAGTTCAGTGTTGAATTAGGTCCCTATCCCTTCTTTCTGGGGATGGATATCCTTGTCTGTCACATCTCCAACAGTGGGTGTAGTTAAACTTCAATGTTGATTCATTTGGCTGTTGTATGGCTGTGTGAAGGGGATGGACAACTGATTGTACTAGCTCCAGTACACCAATAAATACTGCCATCAACTAATAAATAAATAACATCATAAATAAACTAATAATAAAGACAGAAATAAATAAATACACAAACAAATGAGTGAATTATATAATAAATAAATAAATAAGAAATAAACACAAAAACAAACAAATTAAGTCTTTTTTTTTTTTTTTAAGATTGCAACAATTGCACTTGAACTCTACAGTTTGAGTATGGAGACGACTCTTGTCCCTTTGCACACAACTACCATTCATTAATCACATCATCAACTCAGTAAGCTCCAACAGATGCAAAGAGGCTGAAGACAATTCAAACAATTGTTGTAGCAGATTTAAAAAACTGCATATCTATCATTAACTTTTACAAGAGTACAAGGAACTCTGATAACATCATTCCCCGCAACATGGAATATAAACATCGAAAAGTACTGTACACAAATGCAAGCACTGCCAATAGCTGCAGTGAGATAGTGCTATATCCAGACATATTGCTAGTAATTACTGTTCTAATATACTTCAAAGAGCTGCTCAATGTGCTGGTGGGGAACAGGATCAACTCCATCAATCATGCACAGCAACAAGATCCAGTGTGATAGGATATTAGACAGCAGTAGTAACCCTAACCTTAACCCTGATTTCTATGCATCAACCTCTCCCCAACTCCCCACACACAGATGGTATTATATCCGTACTGTCGATTCCTACTAGTGGATATCAACACCAACAGTATTTGGCAGTTTGATAGAAATCAGTCCCCCAACAGACATAAAACAAGCAATCATGATCATTGGAATAGCGCAGTGCACGTCCACCAACAGTCCAAATGCTACATTGCCCAAAATAGCAGCAATCCTCATAATCCCTGTTTGAACACCAAACGCTGTGGATCTGCAACACAATAAATAAATAAAACATTTATCAAAAGCATAATCCACTCATTCCATGTGTTCAACAAAAACAACAACAACAAAACTTAAATTTGTTGTTATTTTTAACCTTGTTGAATATTCACATAATCTGAACTAATGGATGCATGCGCCTACAGGAGTTAGCCAATAAATTAATATATCATGCATTTGTGAACATGAATGGAACAACAACTTATTTACAAATCTGCTGAACTTAAAGTCTGTTTTACTGTTCAATTTTGCAGTCATGTAAAAGAATTGTGACATCAGAACTTGATGATGTAAATGAATCAGAATGATGCAATCTGTAGAACACGCTTTACTGCACTCAAATTATAGGTGGAATGGCAGGTGTAGTAATGGATGCTGACCTGACGTTAGTGGGAAAGAGCTCAGTCTGCAAGACGTCCAAAGCGTTGAAGCCTACAGTGGACACTGCTCCGAATACGCAGGCCATCATGATGTTCTGCCATCGCTCACGTACAAACCACAAGAAAAATACTGACAGCCCTGACGCCACCATGCTGACGGCTGAAACATACATGACCATAACACAATGTATTTAGGACATAGATCATTCATTACAACAAATCTGTATAGCGATAATATGTTTCGCCATCACTCATCCATATTGTAATATAACCATAACGCAATGATAAAGATAAAAAATAAATGATTACAAACTTCAACCCCATCAAAATGCATCACCCACACAAGAAAGCAACTCAACAAAACCAATCTAGTTCATTTTAAAAGAAAAATATCTCCAAACTTACACAACAAAACTTTTCGGCCGATACGATCCATTAATGCTATGGTGAGAAGGTTGCCCGGAAGATTTGAAATGGCCGTCAAGAATCCTTCCAGGTACACAATGTTACCGACCTTCTCACAACTAGGAGGCGTTGTGGAGTTTGCTGTCATGTTTTGGGTAGAACCTGGCTCGCAAAGGCTACCGCCATTTTTGTCAATGCGGTTGAAAATCTCTGGAAACCACATGAACAGCCCGTAGTACCTGAAATAACAAATATAAAATTCAAATCCCTAAATAAAAAAATAATGAATTTGGTGATAGGATGCACTTGCCCTTGGCCATTCAGAATTGCTCAGCTGTCTGGGACATGGAGTGCAGCAAGCCACAAGTTGGCGTCTTAGTCACACCCTGTTCTCCACCAGTCACACCGACTCAACCAAAGCTTTTAGGTTTTGAAGCTAGTTCAGCCAGGCTAGCTATAAATAGCTTCGCCGGTGCTCTTCTTTCCTTTCCTTTCACTGAAAGGGAGGGTGAAGGCAAGCTATAAATAGTCCGCAGCCAGCAAAATGTGGGAGAACCTAAGAGTGCTGCTCACATAGGCATTGAGCTGGTGTGCAGTGCCTTGAGCAATTCTTTGATCTGAAAAAGGCTGCATAAGAACAATTCACAGGCATGACAATTCACAGGCATGACAATTCACAGGCATGACAATTCACAGGCATGACAATTCACAGGCATGACAATTCACAGGCATGACAATTCACAGGCATGACAATTCACAGGCATGACAATTCACAGGCATGACAATTCACAGGCATGACAATGCCAGCCAAAAACAAAGATATATTGCCAGCCAGAACTGCCTGAACAGAAGTGACTTCACTGAACTGATGTGAAATAGTGCACTGACTAGCTCCAACAACTGCTCAAGGCACTGGTCAAAACCAGAGTCTCACTCAAACCACCCACTGCATCTGCTCTACCTATCTACAACATCATTACAAGCTGCGATACATTTGCTGACATTTAAACACCATGTCTTCTCCTTTCATACATTTTATTTTGATTAAAAGACAGGTTTCTTCAGCAGGCACAACAAATACATTAATTAAATAAATAAATACAATAAAATCCAAGGCCTACCCAAAAGCAATAGAAAAATTGATGGTCAGGAGAACCAGTGTTGTGGACAGAAGTCTGGGTCGAAACAACTCAAACAGATTTTGAAACAACTGAAATAAAAGCAACATAAAGCAAGATAAAATAATGCTTTGTGGAAAAAAAAAACATTGCAAGAAGTGCAACTACTATTAGTCACACAGACATTTATGATGGAGTAATGTAGTCTGAAACTTTGAGGTAAACAAAACTGACAGCAAATGAGGACTTCTCCCCTATATGAAAAAGAACACAGAATTTATATTTGGGCCTAGATGACTTCAGACTTTAGTGTCCTTTTGATCCACATTTTATCCCTCTCTCTCTCTCTCTCTCTCTCTCTCTCTCTCTCTCTCTCTCTCTCTCTCTCTCTCTCTCTCTCTCTCTCTCTCTCTCTCATTCTTCCTTCACCCCTCCCCCTGCCATCTCTCTCAAAGTGACATACATGAGCGAATCCACAGCACCCAGAATTTTGGTTAGATGAGGGCAGAATGTGGCTCTGTTCAAGACCAACTGCCGATCCTTCGTCCCTGCCTGGCTGGTCTGCTGCCAAAATCAACATTGAGATCTAAACACAAAACAAAATCAGACAATTACAATTTTGAATAAAAATGTCCTTTCAAGTTGGCCAGTTTCAAGTTGTTTTTTTTTAAAGATAAAATAAGTTTACCCTAAAATTGCCATTGTTAATACAATATGTGAGTCTTATTATTATTAATATTATTAATATTATTATAGAGAATTTGTGGGTCATTTTATTTAGAATACAGAAACGTGTGCGTATGGGTTGGTGGTCCCTCCCATTCAGACCACTGCACCACCATGTCTCCAATGAATTAAACGAAAGTTGGCGTATTTATGTATATTTATCTACCTTTGTATCTATACAATAATAACAGTAACATACACTCAACAAAAGAATCAACCTATTGCATTTAGAAAGTTATCACATTCTTACATTGGTTTAAAACTCATAAGTTGAACTAGAAATGATTGTCAAGTTCTAGAATTGACCCCTTGAAAGTGCAAAACAGCTGCCAAACACACAGGTGTTGCTAGAAGCGTAAGATCTATCATTTTTATCATTGCCAGAAATTGGAAAGTTGTATAAGAACATACGCGGAACTGTGAAGAAGCACTGTTGGAGCTATGAATTCTTTTCAACACACTGATGGCGTCCAGCTCCTTCCCTGTCTGTGACAACACAAAACAAGGTAACATCAACCATAACCGCACACCTCAAATACTCTGGCAAGCCACAATTAACATCAAACAACAATGACAGCTCATAAAAGAACCTTGCCAGTCTGTTATACTTATAGCTACCAGGCTTTACAAACATCTATCACAGTGGCTCAAGTAGTATGGGTGTTTGGCAGTGCACTTGATGCTGCAAGCTGGCCTGATGCTAATATCCTAGACGGTTGAGTGCCCTGCCAGTGCTAGGTCTTTTTTCCCCATTTCCGGTTGCGCAGAATTGTGCTCAGTTGTCTGGGGAGTCAGATGATCCCCTAAGGTAGCAAGTGCGAGCATCAGGTGAGATCCTGTATCGGTCAGCATCCTTGAGGTGCTCTTAAGCTGGAAAAGTGCTAGATGAGAACACTAAATAAAGATATAAAATACAGTGAACAGCTTACTTGTAGGAGAAATTTAGGACTTTCTGGCATAAGCACAAACATGGCAGCAGATGTCAAGCTAGGGATGGTACACAAGGCTACAAAAATTCTCCAGCTGTCGTATTTAAACTCTGATGAGTAGTAACCCAGATGTGTCTGTGGTATCACCAGCCACGCCAACCCTAACACAGATGAGCCGTTGAGTCATTCATTTATCCCACTCACCTCAAGCACAGTATAAACAAATGAAAATTGTTTTCATTTTAGTTCGGTACATACTATTGCTGCAGGCATGCCAGCACAAAATGCAGCTGTTCTAAGTCAAGTTTCACACATACATTAGTTTCATTTGATGTAATAACTGCATCATAATTACCCCGAGCTACAGCAACATACTGATTGGCAATTATGATTTAGTTATGGCAGTATTCCTTCCCAATAGCAATACCCTGTGAAAAAAGGGTCTTACCAGCAGCAATAATATTTCCAGCCATCCAAAAAGTGGCCAGTACAGATATCATGGAACCTCTGCGAGCTTTGCTCTGAAACTCTGTGAAGTAAGTGAAGATGACGGGTATACTGCCACCCACCCTAAAAATCCCAAACCAAGCAAACAATAAATGAATAAATGAACCAACCAACCAATCTATTCCTTCATCAAAAGAGTTCAATTGTGTACCGAAATCTGTGGCTATGCATGTCAGGGGCCAATTGGTGCATCATATACCCTCTGTAATGTGCTGCCCTATAGGTATTTTTGCCCACCAGCATAATTTTCATGATTAAAACACTTCCACTTTCCTGCTAAAGTGAGGAATATTTCTAGGAATATTTCTATTTGGAAACAGACACATTTCTTTAAGCAGCAGTAACAGCTTTGAACCGGGTTGGCAGGGGAACTTGAGATCTGATTACTCTTTCTCTCTCAATCACCATTATTTAATGCAATCTGTAGCGAAAAACTGTCATTGCATTAATTAGTTAATGGTAGTTAGTATGTTTTATAAAGATGTTCCATTTCAGGTGGAGACTGTTGATTTCAGGCTTGAGGGGAAATGTTGAAAAACATTACTATGATAAGACACTAAACATGCAAACACACACACACACACACACATACGTTCAAAACTATAATAGTGGGTTTATGTTCAAAACAAGGCAAACTGGGTTCCATCCTTTCCCTTCATTACAGACCATTCCTATTCACTCAACGGATACAATAGCCTCTTGTAAGGTTATCTGTCACAACCGTTTTCATTTTTGACAAAAACAAAAGGAGAAATTGCGCTATGAAATAGTGGGTTCATTTGATACTAGTGGGTTTTTACACATGCATATTGGACATCTGGGTTTCTGTGGAAAAACTGGGTTTATCACACACACGGACACAACCAAAACGTATAAATGGCCAAGGTTGCATTTGCAAGATTTTCAGTACGTGAGTGCAGTACACTGACACTTTTAGTTTAATTCAACTAATAAAACAACTTTTACTATTGCTCAGAATTTCCTCTGATTTTGTTTTTATAATTTCAATTACAATATTTTCAGTTGATATATAGGCTACTGTACAGAATTAGAGCTGTTATTGAAGGATAGACTTTTGCCATTTACTTTAAGAACTGGGCGGTAGCTCAGTGGTTAAAGCATTGAACTGAGAACCGAAAGGTCTGAGGTTGTTACAGTGTACCTCTGGATAGGTCAGTGCATGACCCTCTTTTTCTCCCCATAGCCCAAAAAATAAATTATTAGCTGGTGTCAGTAAAAATCGAAAAGAAAAATTCGGCATTAAGCAAACATTTTTGTCATATTTACTTTGCTTACATTTACTTTGTATTGTATGGTTTTAAAGTTTTTTTTAATTTGAATCCAGACTGGAAGATCTGCAAAAAAAAAGATATCTTGTCGTTCTCAAATGTTAACTGTGGATAATTTTTTCATGTTCAATTTATTACTTTACTTCCAGATTTAAATCAAATCATTGAAGAAAAGGCAAGAAGGAGAAAGAAGAAAAAGTATGAGGAGTATGAAAAAGAATTAACAGAAAGAATGAGGAGAAGCGTGGAGAAAAAGCATAAAATCTCCAGAGGAAAAGAAAGAATGAGAAGGGTGGAAAAGTATACAAATCTTCATTGGAAAAGAAGAGGAATGGAAAAATAAAAAAGCAGAGAATTGGTAATGTAAAACAAACATATGAACAACATAACACAGACATAATTTGTTAACATTTTTATTTTGAAAGTGTCTAGTAGAGCATAATTTGTATATATTATTATTACTTTTTTATCAACTTCATATAGTTAAGTTTTACATACATTGTTTATGGTTTCCCGTTACGTTAATATATTCTGAATAAGGATCAATTGAGTGCAACCACTTATAATTCGTTTTTTTTCCAGCACCTCAAAGGTATAATAAAACCATGTGAAGAGCAGAATATTATTATATAGTCATTAGTCTTGACATTGCTTTTTGATGAACAAGAACCCCGAGAATAACATATGTATTAACTTGGCAAAGAAATATAATTTGGTACTTTGCCTGATTAATCCACGCTTTCTCTTAAGTTTAAGACAGAAATCTACTACATAACAAAACGGGCCTAAAAACTAGTCTACACAATACAGAGCAGTAAATTTCCATTACTTAATGACAAGTAGCACCTCAAAAAGCTTTGAACATGATGAACACCATCAATCACTGGAAAGGCAAGTCCATATGACTCACATGCTCCTTATGGAACTCCCAATAAATAACACAAAAATGAGATGCCAGAAAAAAAAGTCAAATGATTGAAACGGTGGGTTTAAAATGCAAAGTAATACAAGCTTTGATATTTCGATGCTCTTGGCCTTGACCTCCAGCTATAAATGCACTCATGTACGATAAAATAAACTACAGCAAAAGATTTTATTATTTTGGACATCTCCAATGACCTTCACCTTGGAGCAAGGTTGACAAAATATGCATGTGCGTCTCACTGATACCTATCATGCATCAAACAAGCTGAAGTTTAGTTAATATTAATAACTTAGGATTAACAAGAAATTTTGTGGAAAATTGACATAGCTTGACTAACATTTGTTGAACCTGTGACCTTGACCTTGAAGTGTAGTCATTCAATCACTGATAATTTTCGAGGTCTCGTGTAATTAGCCACTTTAAAGTTTTGCACAGATGGAAGGCAGACAGACAGACAACATTAACTGAAGGTCCCGGGTTCAAGCCCTGGCCGGGCCATTGTGTTGTGTCCCTGGGAAAGACACTTTACTCCTGTTTTCCTTCTCCTTCGGATGAGAGTATAAACCGAGGTCTAGTCTGTGTCGCATGCATTCCATCATAACGGACTTTAAAGATCCTGACGCTCATGTCCTAGACGGGTGAGTGCCGGTAACAAGAACACACCCAGCATGCACTTGGTCCTTCTCCTCCATCCCTGGCTGCCCAGGATTGTGCTCAGTTGTCCGGGCGTCAGACCATGCGCCCAAAGGCTGCGGGTGGCGTCTCGGGCGGTTTGAGTTAGATCCTGTATCGGCCAGCGCCTTGATCCTTAGGCTAAGGCGCCTTACAAATGACGAACATTATTATTATTATTTAAACATGCAATTTTTTACTATTTAGGACTCATCTTGAATAGATTTGCAAACAAATTTGAATATATATTCTATATCTAAACGATTCATGGCACTTGGTTCACACCCTGGAGAACGGGGTAGCACTGATGGCAGCAACAAAGCTGATGGGGATGTTGTATGCATTTCGGTCTGCTGGCTTTGACGCCTTTTTCTAGCTTGTTTCTTGACTGAACCTTCCGATGAATTAGAGTCTTTAGAATCCTCATGCTGCTCTTCAGCCCTCCTGCAAACAAGTAGCAGCATTAGAACACAGGGTTTAAACAACAGAACAAATTCAGCGGCATAAGAACATTTTCAAACCAAGGGATGAGGATGGTCAAAGGGTGGGGTGGTGGGCCTGGGGTGGGAGAAGGGAATGGAAGTTGAAAAGAGTAGAGGCTTGAACAGGCTCAACTACAAAAAGGGATTGACTGACAATACTGTCTACTGATTCATCAATGAAATATTATATTCGGGACTTTAATTTTCTTGTACATGAATGTACTACTCACCCTCTTTAAAGTGTAAAAGAAACAAGCAAAACACATTTAAAGTTTAGGGGGTAGAGGTTGGGGAAAAAAGGGCACAAAAGCCCGGAGGAAGTGGGACAGCATTTTTTCCCACTAACCACTTCGACACACTAGCTACTAGCAACCAAGTTATAAAATAGTTATAGAAACTCTTATGCTTACTAGCTACTCAGTAAATAATAATAAATAATAATACAGGATGCTATGTACGCGCCTTTCCCCAAGGCTCTAAGCGCGGCGATCTATACCAACATACACGCTCACCTGTCTCATTTACCCTCTCACACACCAAATACACATACATCACTCAAACAGGTGGTGTAAAGGCAGGGAAATCGCTATTAGAAGACGGAAGAAAATCGAACTTTTTATTTTTGAAATTTTTATATTGACTGCATCCTGTACCATTATTGAAGGGATGGAGGAAACCGGAGTGCCCGGAGAAAATCCTCGGTGACCTCAATAGTCTCGTACCTAAGTCACATACGTTCGCCCCTTGCGGGAATCGAACCCGCGACCTTCGGCATAGGAAACCGGCGACTTATCAACTGCGCCACGAGGCCACCCCATGAAAGCACAAGTACAAAGGTTCCTCAACATGCCTGCTTTTTAAAATCCAAAGCATACCTACACAACCTGAAAAGCCCAGAGCGAATTGTGTACATTATAATAATGTAATCTGCATTTCATGTGCCCCATTAACAACTGTAAAATTGAGCTAAAACTTTGATCTTATTCAACAAGGATGTCTAGCTCTGCCATGTACACTAATGTTCCCCCCCCCCATTCTCCTCCCTCATCCAAGCTCTCCTCACCTCCCCCTTTGCAATGTAGAAACAATATACCACCAACACCTTGTGTTAGCAGGTCACAGTTTGATCTGAGGCGTGGAGCTGCCAGTTGTTAACTGCTTTGCTGTGGCACCGATTTTATACAGCAATCAATGAGTGTTTTTTTCAAAGCGAACAACAATATTATAAAATTCAATAAGTACTGACACACACCAGCTGTCACCTGATGAGTACAATGAAGGCGATGAAGATGTTGATGGTGATGGAGTGGGACGTCTTCCTTCCAAACGCCTCCTGGGTCGTCGTCGGACTACAGCGACTTCTCCGCAACCGGATAAACTCGAGGCATAACAGGATGTTCTGGGAAAAAAAGGAATAACAGAATTTATTAAAATAATTATGCTTACTCAGAATTACAGCTAACAATTTGGGAAATGGAGTAGATGCAGATCTGAAAATGGTGCTCTAGCTATTAATGTGGACCCCACTGCAACAACGAGACAAATGACAGGGGTCTGAGACTGTTGGAGTTTGCCAGATACAACAATTTGATACTGGCAAACACGCTTGGTCTCCACAAAAAATCCAAATGTTAAGCAGTTTAATGCATCAATCAGTTTTCACATATTCTATTTCCCTTCATCCAAGGAAAACAGACAGGTGAACCATAAACCAAAAGCTATAACTTATGTAGGTAACGGCAGCCAGAATTTTGTATTTTACTGTTTGTTGCAACATGTGGTTTTTTTAAATTACATCAGAACACAAGGAAAATACATAAAAATAAAAGTTGCAGTATAATAAATGGTACACGTTAAAAGCTTATTGTTTTTTATTCTGATAACATTGCATTTTGCCTACTAAAATTGTTATTCTGCAAAAATATTTTTAAACATTTATTTAATCAATCTACATATGAATAAAATAACACATCAATACCTCCCTTATTTACTTCTTGTACTATCTTCACTGACCGTCTTTTTTGTAAATGAGAAAAAATGCAAGTTTTGAAAACCCCAGTGTGAACAAAGGAGACATACATTTCTCATGGTAACTGTTTCAATGTTCAAGAGACTTCACAAGACTCTTCATTAATATCAGATACAAGGACGCTTAAAATGCAGCAAATTTATTTTTGTGTTCTTCAAAAAGTAACAAACAAAAATGCAGACCCTGTGTTGACAATCGACCACAACATCCACACGAAAATTGATATGATTTTAAAAGTACAAAAGCACACCGAAAAAGCTTGAAATTTTAACAAGGGAACATTTTAAAGCCACATCCTAGAAGCACAAAATATAGATTAAAGAACAATTTACAGAGACAGAAGGACAAAACACAACTGAATAAAACGAAAAAACACGTACCTCCATCTTGCCAGCCGGCTCGTAGCGTGTGGCGTTCCGAGTTACTTCCCCTGACAGTGCGTGTATTCGACTGGTTGACCAGCGGGAACACACATCGCGGCATGTTAACTGGCTCAAACTCAAAGTTGACTCAACCGCAATTGTGGGTTTCACCGCTCAGACTTTGCGTATACACTTTTTTTGTTATTCCTATTGCAAAGCCGGTTTAAAAAAAACTGAGTTTCAGAGTTTGGAACCCAGTATTTTTTTAAACCCAGTTGCACGTAAGTGTAACCTATGCATAAACCCACTGTTATGGTTAGGTACGTACACACACACACACACACACCCACACACACACAAACACACACACCCACACACAAAAGCAAAACATACATAAACACAAAGACAGAAATTAACAACTAAAAATTGATACAGCCATGATATAGAAACACACACAACACACAGTATAAAAGAAAAAATGAAAAAGGATGAACGTACCCTATACCACTAATAAAGCGGAAAAGCAGAAACAACCAGAAGACTTGAGACACTGATGACAGAAGTCCACCAAGTCCATTCACTGTCAAACTCCACATCAAAATGGACCGTCGCCCTGACTTGTCTGCCATCGACCCCCAAAAATAACCACCAACCATCATGCCTGCACGATGGAATTCAAACTAAATTATTGTTGTTATAGAGTGCATCCACCAGCTCAAAGAGCTGCTGAAGCATGTTGAGAAGACTCCATCCACAAGTCAATACACAGCCAAATGGCTGTAATCTGGCTACAAAAAGCTCCTTCTACACAACCATGCTGATCTTGTGACGTCTTATGTTCTGTTTTACATCACAGATAAACAATAAACTGTCCTTTATGCTGAAAGGATTTGGAGAAAAGGGGAAGGGATAAGAGAAAAAAATCATCCCCTGGACAAGTGAATTCCACGTTTCCGGTCACCCACACCATTTTTGACTGACATATTTGGTGACCAGACTGTGTGTTTTCAGCACCCCTGCGCTACTGCGCTGAGTCACTACCAATCCTATCCTATCCTATCCCATAACTTGAACGTCGTTGAGGCACCACAGATGATTGTTTAACCAGCATACTCCATCTTTCTCTGTCCTCAGCAACCCTCATGGTTTCACTCAGTGTCAAGCCAGTCCATTCTTGAATGTTGTACTCCCACCTCTTTTTCTGTTTCCTTCTTCTTCTGCCTCCTTGCCCCATGCCTTGCAGGATGGTCTTTGCAAGGCCTGATGCTCTGGTGACGTGGCCATACCATTGGAGTTTCCCCGTTTCCTCACCACTGTGAGCATGTCATCATGTTGTCCAATGGCTTGTGTGATGGTCTGTCGGACTTCGTTGTTGGTGATGTACTGGGTATAGGAAATGCCCAGAAGTCTTCTGTAGCACCTCATCTCCATGCTTTGTATTCTTCGTTGTAGATCTACTGTGAGGGTCCATGTTTCGCCAGTGTATAGGAAGATGGAGATGACAAGGGAGCGCAGCAGCCTTACCTTGGAATGTAGACTGATGGTCCTGTCTTTCCAAATGGGCTTCAACCTTGTCAGGGCAGCAGTTGTTTGTGCAATCCTGTGGAGGACTTCCTGTCGGGACCCATTGTCTGATACAATGGCTCCTAAATGTTTGAAGCTATGCACGGTATTGATGGATTGACCCTGGTCTTGGACTTTCATGTCCATGTTGATGCCTTAATAACAAATCAACACCCTTTCTTATCCAGCATGGAGCTGCAGAAAAAAAACGCAAAGGAGATAAGCTACTAATGGAAACTAATAGTACTTAATAACAAGAAGTATGACTCGCCTACAAGACTCTAATAATAGGTACCACGCATCCATAACACTAAAAACAAGAAGTACGACTTACCAACAAACACGATAGCATTGAGCCAGCCTTTGTCATGAGAAGAAAGTTTAAGGTCGCAGGTGGCAGAGGGCAAGAGGAAGGACACGGAGAGGACTTCAATAGCATCGCTAGACACCGCCCACCCACATAACAACAACAGGTACACGTGGAATTTCCCTGTACCTATGGACAGCAAAGTACACTTCTTTCGGTCATCACTGAGGCTGATTCACTATATAAAGAGCAAAAAAAATAAGTTTGTTAGGGGTTTTCATACCTCACTCTAACACTTTTAAGAGTATTCATGCCTCTAAAATGTTTAATTTGGGGTACAGTACAGATCACAGCCAAGTAAGCTATATGGACTGTGGTAAGATGTGACTAAAGTACAAGGCTTTTCACTGCTATATGTTATGCTATGCATCTTGAATCACTTTCTCTGAGATATATGTGTGCCAGAGTTCAAGTTAGGAATTTTTAGAACCAGTCCCATCATCGCCCACCTCAATCCTCATGCTTAGCAAATATGATTCAGATCAAAACCGGTCCCAGGGTCCCACTAAACAATCCTGCATCTGTAATAATAATAATAATAATAATAATAATAATAATAATAATAATAATAATAATAATTATAATAACGATAAAGGTATTTATATGGTGCTTTTTCCTAATAATGGTGTCGGATAGTGCAGTGGTTGGAGCACTCGCTACTGTGTCGAAAGTGAAGCACCGTCCGGTGCGGTTAGCACTTGGATGGGTGACCGCTAAGGTGTGAAGCGACAAACAACAACGCCCCCAGTTGACTCAACTGTGATTGAGTACCTACTCTCTTGAGGGTGGGGAAGGTAAAGCAGCGAGGGAGAGAGTTGGGCATCACCCTCATTACGCTGGCCCAAGATAAGTGTGATCTCCAACATCACGCTCCCCTACGGCCACAAGGCTATGGGACTACCTTTACCTTTACCTTCCTAATAATATCAGTTCAAAGTGCAGTTCTCACGCATTTATACTTTAACATTTACATCTAAACACACATGAAAAGAAGTGATAGAAAAATGATGAGACACTAATAATTTATGCAATGACATACAAACATAAAAAAGAATATTTACAAGTAAACTATAAAAGATGAGGGAGGGATGGATGGGGAGGAGGTGAGCAGCTAAGGAGTGTGGGGTTGGGGGCATGCGGTGTGATGGTGGTGATCTGAATCAGAAAAGAAAGAATGATGGTGGTGATGGGAGGCGAGATCAGACATTTTTAAGGAAAAGATGAGTTTTTTAATTGGACTTGGAAGTAGCTATGTTCAGAGAGCTGCAAAGAGAAAGAAGAGAGTTCCAAGTTGAAGGGCCACACACTAAGAAGGATCAACAGCCTGCAGAGGAGAGTTAAAGCGGGGTATTAGTAGCATGAGGGTGTCAGAGGAAGAATGAAGAATTCTAGATGGCTTGTAGAAGTAAATGTTCTGGATGAGATAGGAAGGGGCTAATCCATGGACACACTTGTAACAGAATTTACAGATTTTGTAGGTAATCCTCTGAGATACAGGAAGCCAGTGGAGAGAATGTAGGAGGGGTGTGATATGATAAGATTTTTTTCATTTTGAGAACCAGACTAGCAGCTGATTTCTGAACATGTTGGAGTTGATAAACAGAAGAGGAAAGAAGTCAAGCCAGAAGAGACTTACAATGGTCAAAAAGTGCAAACTTACCAATTGTCTCCAGACATTCCTCATAAGTAAAAACTGTTCCATCGTTCACTCCACTCCTGCTGCATGTAGCACCTTGTACACATTCCAAAAATGATTTGTCCAACAAACAAAAATTATTACTAATATTAGAAAGCTAATATATCTGATCAGTGCCTTTGGTATGAAGCAATACATTTTTTAAAATAAATAAATCAGTAAATAGATAAACAAATAAGTTTGAAAAATAATTAAAATAAGTTAATAAGTAACTAATAGCACTTCAAAGAAGAGAGAGAGAGAGAGAGAGAGAGAGAGAGAGAGAGAGAGAGAGAGAGAGGACGGAGAAAGACAGAAAAAATAAGGACAATTATTTGCAATCACACGACATAGAATTCTAAGTACTTGGCCCACTGTCTCTGCCTCTGCCCAACAGTTTGGATTCCTCAGACTCAAAAAGACCATCGTCTTCGTCGTTGTCATACATTTCGCCTGTTACAGCTCTGCTTGCTCCCGAACTGTACACACGATTTGGGAAGTTGTCGCCTGCTAAATCATTCATGGCGATGTTTTTGTTTTCTAATTCCGTACAACCTCGCGATTAATATTAATGAGATTCGTCGGCCAGACCAGTAAGGGTTGTTGTAACAGTTGGAATGTAACAGATATTCTTAGATTGAGCGCAATATATGCATATTTACATAAAACATTAGTCATAAGACCATCTAGTCCGACATGTTTGTTGTACTGTTGGCTTGCAAGCCCTACTTCCGGTTTTTCGTTGCCCTGTAAAATTTTGTCCCACTTACTACG
Source organism: Oncomelania hupensis (assembly GCA_036898135.1). Classification (NCBI taxonomy): domain Eukaryota; kingdom Metazoa; phylum Mollusca; class Gastropoda; order Littorinimorpha; family Pomatiopsidae; genus Oncomelania; species Oncomelania hupensis. The sequence goes on along the minus strand of CM072522.1, from coordinate 2,853,452 downwards.
AGCGGCAGTAGTTTACAAAATATATTTTATTCAAAAACCCTTAATAACGAATAATCTGTTTGTTCCTTCTTAAAACCACTGAAAAGTAGTAGTAGTAGTGGTGGTGGTGGTGATAGTAGGAGTAGTAATAGTAGGAATGTAAAGGACGAAACAGGCCGTGAAGCCTTTCTAAGGTCCTTTCTCCTTCAAACTTTACATTGGGTCTATAAGTTTGCATTTTACCTAACAGATCATGCATCAAAATCTGTCTGTCATTTTGTGTGTATACCTCCAACTGGTGCTTAAATATAGATCTATTTGCGCCGATCTCCTCGAAAATGTGATGGGCGTGACAATATGATTAGTCATGCATTAGCCAAGAGAGAGAACTCTATACTACATGATGGCGTCTGTGTTCCAGTTTTGCATGCCGGAGGTGAATGAGGCACGCCTCTTTCAGAGGCCAACGTAATATTGTATAGTAGTATCAGCTATGCAGTGTGTGATTTTAAGTGCACAGATCATGCATCAAAATAATAAAGTATGTCTGTACATTTTTTTTTTTAAAGTTCCGGTTGGGAAGAAAATTTATGCTCGGTGCAAAAATGTGTTAGGCGTGACAATATGATTAGTCATGCATTAGCCAAGAGAGGGAAATCTAAGAGAAACCACGCAACGTATAATAGATATATAGAATTAGCTAGAAAGTGTGTCAGTATAATAAAACACACCTGTGAAATCTTTTTGATTTGTTGCATTCAACTGGTTTTCTAAATTACTTCTGCTCATTGGGAAAAAAAAATGTGTTGGGCGTGACAAAATGATTTGTCATACATTATCGAAGAGAGATAACTCTATATAAGAGAAACCACGCTAAATAATGCTGTATAGGTTCTGGTTCGATCGATCGATCTAATCTAATCTTATCTATCTATCTATATACATCTTTTTTCTTTTTTACCTTTCTGCACCATCAGGCATAGCGATTTGGGGCCGGGCACTGTACCTTGTAAACTAGGCAAGGTCAGGGCTGTCAAGAGAGATAACTCTTAAGAGAAAGTTCAGATCAGGTCAGTTCAGAAGGACTATTCACAACTTTCCGGCACCTCTCATAAAAACTCGTGGGTATCGCCATTATAAATTAAAACGAGGTTTTATGAAACCAAGTTCCGGTTTGGCTTGTTTTGCTTTTATCAAAGCTTGATGCGTGACTTTTAAATATGGCAAATTGCCGAAAACGACGATTGTTAGAGCCAGAAAACGAGTGGGATAAGTATAAAAACGGTGGAGGAAGTACATGCTCAGTGAAAGAATGCAAAAAACAATCGTAGAGGCCTGTATTTGTGGCGACTTCGGAGGTGCGTCGATCATCGACAGAAAGTGAAACAGGACCTGAAAACTCTTGTAGTTTTCCATAGCTTCGCCGTCGCAACCTTCACAAAACACGAAGTAACTGACTATGTTAGGCTAGCGTTGTGGCCAAGTGGGCTAAGGCGGGACTAACTTGCCTTGTCCACAAGCCAGAAACCAATGGCGCCTGACAGGTGTGGGTTCGAGCCAGCATCTGGGCGTTATGTTTTTCCGAATATTTTTCAAAAATTCACAAATAATGTTAGGTAGGTAGGGTTTAGGCGCGCCACTGGCGATAGAAAGGGATAATAAACTGCAGCAAAAAAAATAAAAATATAAGTGAGGGTACGATACAGGTGGCCAGTGACACATGTTATTATTCTTGAATATTTGGAAATAACTCACTAAAACACGCGGAGAAAAAAAACCGGAAGTATTTTTCATAGAGGGGATTCCCGTTGGTGCATAGGATAGCAGAAAAGTGTGATAAGACCGGTTTTTAAAAAAAAAAGTTTGTCTCCTTCTATGTGTCCTGGGACGTTAATTTACCTAATGCCAAAAAAACAAAGTTTGTCCCCTATACGCACTGTGTCCGGGGACGTAAATCTATCCACTGAACTGAACTGAAGTCCCCTATATTTTGTCCCCTATACGCAATGCGTCCGGGGACGTTAATTTACCAAAGAAAGAAAGAAGAAAGTCCCCTATATTGTCTCCTATACGCAACGTGTCCGGAGACGTTAATCTACCTACCATACCATACCACCAAGTCCCCTATACGCTTACGTGTCCGGGGACGATAATCTCCCCACTGAACTGAACTTTGAATTTTTTAACCCCCTATACGCTTAATGTGTTCGGGGACATAAATTTTACTTGAAATTTTTTTCTTGTCCCCTACACGCACTGTGTCCGGGGAGTCCCAGGGCCGGACCTGGGAAAAATCGAAGGGGGGGGGGGGGGGGTGTTACAGATTCAGCGAAGGCGCGAAGCGCCGAGACTTCTAGGGGGGTCCGGGGGCATGCTCCCCCGGGAATTTTTTTCCAAGGATGCAAAATGGTGCAATCTGGTGCAATCTGAACCTTGAAAAAGCCATTTGTGATGGTCTGGGACTTTGAGCTTTTTGAACAATTGAACTGACAAACTCTGGGGTACAAAAATTATCCTCTGCCGCTCCCTTAAAAAAACAACAACACACACTCACACACACACATTTATTTATCAGCAGAGATGTTTTGTATACTATTATTATTCACTACTTTTTGTCGATCGTTAACGGTATAAAGCTTTGCCTTGTAGTTTATGAACATCACCGCCCTGCTTTCACTTTCAGTCTTGCTGCACTAGTTTCTCCGGCATTAGTACCATTTGTGAACTGTATCTTCTGGCAAAACAGTTCACTGCCTCTTTGAAGTCAATATCAACATCCCTGTGCACTTTCAGTAAAGCAAGTCCATTGAGCCTCTGTTGCCCCATTGTAGAGCGCAGGTAGTTTTTCAGGTTGCTCAACTGACTGTTTGAACGCTCACACTCGGCAGTAGTGACAGGCAGGGTGCAAAGGTTCCTTAGCATGATGAACAGGTTGGGATAAAAATCCCTCTCACAATGTTTCAGTGCTTCTGATGCCGTGGATGGGATGATAGCTGTCCCATTCTCAGCAGCACTGCGCCATTTGCAAACCCACCGTTGGTATTCTGCATCAAGGGTAGCGTTGTCTGGTAGGTCAGACTCCCACAACATTGCCAGTGTCTTCACCCCTTCTGGAACCTGCATGAAACCATCCTGGTTGTCTATTAAAGTGCTTGGCACCAGACAGAGACCATCAACTGCTAGACCAGCATTTTTGAACCTCGAGTCCAATTCGGTTGACAGGTATTCCAAGAAAGGAATGGCAATGCTAATCTTGAAATATTCTTCTGGAGTGGCCGCAGGTTGGTTGTCACGGAGAGTCTGTCAATATGCTTGACGAGGAACAATAACATCAGTTGTCAAAGCATTTGCCAATTTGCTGACTTCACCAAACCAGGCAACGAATCATAGTTCATAATTATCAACTTAGCATCTTAATTAATATTTCTAAAAAGTCGTTTTGGGGGATTAGGGCAGTATCAAGGTGAAGGTGCTGTAAGAGGCTTGCGGCCAGAACAGGAAAATATGGCTGCATTTACTCATTTAGGCTTAGGGGTTGGGTTACTTGGTCGTTTCAACGGGAAAACGCTTTGGACGTTTTAAAGGATCCCTTGAAATGGATTTCCGTTGAATTGTCTATAAATAACTCTTTGTACCTTGGACCAAAAGTGACTAAAAACTGCAATGTTTTAAAAACAATTAAAAAATTGAAACTCTTTGAATTAAAAAAAAATCGTTTTTTTTTTACTTTGGAGGGGGGGGGGGGGGGGGGGGGGTCCGCAACCCAGGTAACCCCCCCCTCCCCCCCTGGATCCGGCCCTGCGGGACGTTAATCTAATCACTGAACTGAACTGAACTTGAATTTTCTGTAAGTCCCCTATATGCTTTTAGTGTCCGGGAACGTTAATCTGTACACTGAACTGAACTGAACTTGAATTTTCCCTTTGACTGAAAAGCCCTCCGCCGTAGCTCAATTGGTAGAGCGTTCGCCTGGCACACCGATGACCCAGGTTCGAATCCCGTGGTGGGCGATATAAAATGTGGCCATTTTTACTGTCCATTTTGGCAGTATGATTGCTTGGTGGTTCAGTGTCTATTCAGGTTCCTACCCCTCTTTGGTCTCCACAAAAAATCCAGACGATGGACATGGCACAGTCCCGGCGGGGAACATCACAACCAGATCGACTACATCATGGTCAAGAAACGCTTCAGATCAAGCATCAACATTGGCAGGACACGCACTTTTCCAGGAGCAGACATTGGAAGTGACCACGATCTCGTGATGATGTCTTTCCGGCTCCATTTGAAGAGAGTAAATACAGCAAAGTGCACTAGGCTGAAGTTCGACCTGGACAAACTGCAAGACCCGGAGGTGGCAAAAATATTTCAGGCCACAATTGGAGGGAAATTTGCACCACTGCTTATTTTGGGGGCAGGCGAAGTAGATGTCAACACCATGACCAATACCTTCAACTCAGCTGTAACAGATGCCGCCACTGAGATCCTTGGCAAGCACCGACCAAAGAAGAAGCCGTGGATCACACCTGAACTTTTGGATCTGTGTGATAAACGAAGAGAGTTAAAAAAGAAAAAGAACACCTCACAGGGAGCTGATGTCTACCGAAAAATCAACAATGACATCCGAAAAGGCATGCGCACAGCAAAGGAGAACTGGATAGAAGATCAATGCCAGGAAATAGAGAACAATCTGAACAAGAACAACAGCAAGAAGGCCTACCAGACGGTGAAGCGGCTGACAAGTGTTAAACAGCCCAAAGTCTCCACTATCCAAAGCAAGTCTGGCATTTGCCTTACAGAAGAACAAGAAGTCTTGGACAGATGGACAGAGTACTGCTCTGACCTTTACAACCATACACCAAATGGAGACCCATCAGTTCTAGCATGTCCCGAGAGCAGAGAAGAAGAAGAAATCCTCCCAATTCTCCGGGAAGAAGTTGAGGCAGCAGTGCAATCGCTGAAGAAAGGGAAGTCAGCGGGAGTGGACAACATACCAGCGGAACTGCTACAAGCAGGAGGAGAAGCGATGACTGATGCTCTCACCATTATCTGTAACAAGATCTGGCAGAGTGGGGAATGGCCTACACCATGGACCCAGTCGCTTGTCATCACTCTTCCCAAAAAAGGTAACCTTCAGGAGTGTGAAAATTACCGCACCATCAGCCTCATCAGCCATCCCAGCAAGGTCCTCCTGAAAATAATACTCAACAGGTTGAAACCACAAGCTGAACAAATCATAGCTGAAGAACAAGCAGGATTCATGGCAGGGCGAAGTACCACTGAACAGATTTTCAACCTCAGAATAATCTGTGAGAAATACCTACAGCACCAACAACATCTATATCATGTGTTCATAGACTTCAAGAAGGCATTTGACCGAGTCTGGCATGCAGCTCTATGGGCAACCATGAAAGTTTACAACATCAGCCCTAAAATTATAGAAGTCATCAAAAGCCTGTATGACAAGGCTACCAGTGCAGTCCTCCATAACAGCGTCATCGGGAACTGGTTCAGAACAACAATCGGTGTGCGTCAAGGATGCCTACTCTCTCCAACACTCTTCAACATCTTCCTAGAGCGCATCATGTCAGATGCTCTTGCAGATCACGAAGGCACAGTCAGCATAGGGGGCAGAGCAATCTCCAATCTTCGTTTTGCGGATGATATTGATGGATTGGCTGGAGAGGAACAAGAACTTGAACAGCTTGTACAGAGGCTTGACACCACCTCCAGAGCTTATGGAATGGAAATAAGTGCAGAGAAGACCAAAATGATGACCAACAACACCAATGGCATCAACACGGACATCAAAGTACAAGGCCAATCCCTCAACACAGTGCACAGCTTCAAATATTTAGGAGCCATTGTGTCAGACAATGGGTCTCGACAGGAAGTCCTCTCCAGGATCGCACAAACAACTGCTGCCCTGACAAGGTTGAAGCCCATTTGGAAAGACAGAACCATCAGTCTACATTCCAAAGTAAGACTGCTGCGCTCTCTGGTCATCTCCATCTTCCTATATGCTTGCGAAGCATGGACCCTCACAGCAGATCTCCAACGAAGAATACAAAGCATGGAGATGAGGTGCTACAGAAGACTTCTGTGCATTTCCTATACCCAACACATCACCAACATTGAAGTCCGACAGACCATCACACAAGCCATTGGACAACACGATGACCTGCTCACAGTGGTGAAGAAACGGAAACTCCGATGGTATGGCCACGTCACCAGATCATCAGGCCTTGCAAAGACCATTCTGCAAGGCACAGTGCAAGGAGGTAGAAGAAGGGGGAGACCGAAAAAGAGGTGGGAGGACAACATTCGAGAATGGACTGGTTTGACACTGAGCGAAGCCATGAGGGCTGCTGAGGACAGAGAAAGATGGAGTATGCTGGTTAAGCGATCATCTGTGGTGCCCCTACGACCTTCGGGTTATGGGACAGGATAGGGATAGGATAGGACCCCTCTTTCCCTGGGATGGTTATTCCCGTCTGCCATATCGCCAATGGTGGGTGTAGACGTTAAACCTCAATGTTCATTTGATTGAAAAATTACACTATTACACTACTTCTTTGGTAGATTAACGTCCCCGGACACATGAAGCATATAGGGGACAGCCATGTACTATTACACTAGGCAGGCATGTGGACGTTAATCTACATGCCTGCCTAGTGTAATAATACATTGCTGTCCCCTATACGCTTCATGTGTCCGGGGACGTTAATTTACCAAAGAAGTAGTGTAATAGTGTCATTTTTCAGTCTCCTATATGCTATCGCGTCGGGGACTTTACATTTCCATAAGCAAGCAAGTAGTGTAATAGAGGGGCCGGATAGCTCAGTTGGTAGAGCGTCTTACTAGTAACCGAAAGGTACCTGGTTCGAATCCCGGATTGGCCAATGTGTGACCATATTATTTTCCCCTTACCATCAACTGGTTCGCTGGTGTCAGAATAATGTGACCAGTAGTCGCCTATACGCTTCGGTTTCGTGTGACTATAATCTACAGTTACATTTAGTGTAATACGCTTCATGTGTCCGGGGACGTTAATTTACCCACTAACTAACTAACTAGTGTAACTTGTGGAAAAATGCAATCTTTCTCCCCCCCCCTCTCTCTCTCTCCCTCTCTCCTTATTAGTGGTACAAGCATGTGTACTGAAGGTAGCCCGGTCAGTCCAAGTAGTTAGGCATATCTCTCTCTCTCTCTCTCTCTCTCTCTCTCTCTCTCTCTCTCTCTCTCTCTCTCCACCCCTCTCTCTTTCTCCAGTTCTGTTAGTGCAGCTGGAATGTTGATACTATTAGGTAGGGTTCATATATGGATTATTTATGATGTAAGAGTAAAGTTATAGTTAGAAGGAGGATGTGAATTTTATGTTAAGGAACCGGCTCAGTGATCTATGAGTTTTTTTCTTTGTGGGAAAACATCTCTCCTAGTATGAGGATTTGCCGGCGCTGAACCATTGCAATGTATGGCTAGATATGCCCAAGACCACCATGGGTAGTTAAGGGTCCATCATTCTGAGGTTGCTTGCTTGTTTGCTAATTTGCTTAAGAATAACATGGGCCAAGAAATGAACCAAGAGGGCTCAGTGATTCTTCCTTCTTCTCCTCCTTCTTTCTCTGCGGACCCCTTCCGCCGCACCATCTCTCCCTCTCCTTTCACAAATGGCGTCATCGACAGGATGGAACAAGCAACCTCAGGGCACGGGAAAGACGCGAGCCACGACATGCTACGGACAACCGAGACCCATTAGTGATGTACTTGTAGTGTTAAGGAAAATAGATGTCAGGGAAATAATTTTTGGATTTTGTACTTAGCTGTTTTATGTTAGACGCTAGCATACATGAAAGTTATTATGTTAGAGTAAGATCAGGTTGGGGTAATGCACTGATGATTGTGATGATTTTTTTTAAAGAGTAAATAATCATGGCGGAAGCCACCCTGCAGGATCTGGCTGCAGAGATTGAAAGGCTGAAGAAACAACCAGAGCGGATAATTATTGTCCCAAGAAAGAAAGTAAATTTTAAAAAGTTTGTTGGTTCCCATGTTGACCGTTGGCTGGAAGATATTCAGGGGTTGTGGGAGGGCAGGAGTCTGTCCACCAAGGAGAAATTAGATACCATCTTCTCCAATAATGGGAGAGCACATCCAGGCCGAACTTTGTTGCCATCCCAAAGACGCGCGGGATGGTCCCGGGGAGGTCCTCGGGGCAATGGAGGCAGGCAGACTGTTGACCAGCTGCTTAGCCATGGGTACTCCTTTAAGCAGCGAGAGGTGTTTTGGTTTCTAAATGGATCACCTATAAGCAGCTTAGGGGTGGCTCATGACAAATTGGGGGAGCAATTTGTGTGTGCAGGTTATCTTCCTCTGTAGTTATGTAACTGTATTCTAGCTATGAATGTTTTTTTTTGTTATTTGGTCCTATGTATTCATTTTTAAGTTGATTTCTTTTGTGATCAGTTATACATGCAAATTGTTGTTTTTGTATGTTTGACCATGTATTATGTTTTATTCAGTTGTATTGCTTAATATGATATATTACATGTATCTAATATGATTAAGCACCACTTTTATGGACTTGAAATATGACGACGTGTTTGAATTGGTTTGGTGCAAATTGTACTTTGGTTTACTTGGTTTTGATGTTGATGATGTGTTGGCAGGAGGCCACAGGGTTTTGTTTTCATTTGGAATTTTGGCCTGTTGGGAATATTGGCTAGGCATATGTGGGATAAGAACACTGTGTCTACAGTCAATGCGTAAAGCACCCAGCATCCAAATGGTGTCAGGAACAAGTGGAGTTACTTGTTAGTTGATAAATGGATTGAATAGTGCACATTCAAGGTTCCATTTTGAGATTTTTGGCCTAGAGCATCATGTCATTTTCTGGATGATTCTTACTATACCCATCAAAGGGCAGTAAGTTTCTCTGTGGAGTAAAAGCACAGATTATGTCATTGTGTGGGTCTGGCCGGGGTTGGTGTTCTACTTAGAGACTGGGATCCTGAATACTGTGTCATTTTCTGGTCGATTCCTACTGTAGCCATCAAAGGGCAGTAAGTTTCACTGAGGCATAAAGCTCAGATCATGTCATTGTGTATTGGTGACATGGACTTGTCACTGAGCATGGGTGGGCTGATTTTTGTGTTTTGGTGGAAAGGTTGGATACTTTTTGCTTTTTATAACTGATTGACCTTGTATGTGTTATTGCTAAGAAGAAAACTTTCAAAGTGTATCCTATCTCAGCAGGATGGTCACTTAACCAAATATGATTTTTTAAATGATATATACAAATGGTGATTTTGTGTGTGTGTATTTACAGTAGACTGTTTTGTATGCCTATGTTTGAATTGCATTTCTATTGACACAAGCTGTGTGTGTATTTGGGTTGATGCGGTGTACGACATTTTTGGGACAGTGATTGTTGTCCCCAAGGGGTCATTTATGTGTTGCTATTTTGGTTTTGGTGTCATCTGAGCTCAAGGGACAGTTTTTGTTTGCATACGGCTCCGGGCCATATTATACTACTCAAAATAATACAAGGGCCACTTGGACATATGGGTCTCTCTTTAAATCAGAAACACGAATTCAATTTATTAGTTCATCATATTTTATTGCAATCATTTCTGCATCAATAACAAAAATGATTTTAGACATCAGTCGCTTAAAATTCGAGTAAATTCAATTTAACTGGACATACCCCTCATTTACAAAATCAAAACTTTAAAAACCAAAAATCTATAGAGTCAATATCGGGTGTGGCCACCGTTTGCATCAATGCAGTCTTGGCATCGTTGTCTCATGGACCGTATCAGGTTATGGAGGATGTTTCCTGGGATGGCCAACCACTCTTGCTGGAGAACTTGGGCCAGAACTTCAAGGTTAGCTCCTGAAGGGCGGTTTGCCCGTGTCTGTCGACCCAAGGCATCCCACAGATGTTCTATGGGGTTCAAATCGGGTGATCGAGCCGGCCAATCCATCCTTATGACGAGGTGTTGCTGCAGGAAGTCATTGAAGATTCGCGCTCGGTGGGGTCTGGCATTATCGTCCTGTAGTATGGTACCTTCCCCAATGACGCCTCCAAACATTCACTCGACGGTCGTTGAAAGACGAGAACCGAGACTTGTCTGTAAAGAGCACCCTTGACCAATGTTGCCTAGTCCACACCAAATGACGCCGAGCCAGGCCAAACGCGCTGCACGGTGAGCTGGGGTGAGCAAAGGCCGTACTGCTGGTCGTCTTGATCGCAGGTTTGCCTCGTGTAGACGGTTGCGAATTGTCTGGTCGTTGACGTTAACATTGCTGGCTGCGTGAAGCTGTCTTCTGATGGTGTTTGCTGTAGCGGACCTCATCCTCAGAGCTGACAGGGTGACGAAATGGTCTTGTCTTGCAGTGGTAACGCGGGGGCGTCCGGACCTTCTTGGTTCTTGGACGCTTCCAGTGTTGTTAAAGCGCTCCCGCAGCCTTTGGACAACGGAGTGGGACACTCTTAGTCGCCTGCCAACTTCTCTCACCCCCACCCCTTCCTGACGCCATGCAATAGCTCTGCCTCTACCCGCATCAGTCAATCGTCGCCTTGGGGGCATGGTTAGAAAAGCAGGAAAAGCGCTGCCATTTATACCCAGAAAAAAGCGCCGATTGTTGAACTGAACTCAGAAAATGTAAGCTTTTCGCGTGCAAATCACTTTTTAATGTTGAAAATTTTGCTTTATTAGCAAGACAACAGTAAATTAGGGTCATTTTTTTTGTAAAAATTGGGTTTGTTTTTCAACTCAGTGCAGAAAGTTCAAAACTCACACAAGTGATTACTTGTCAGAATAAGATTGTCTTGAATGTTACTGTACAGGATAAGTTTTGAAATAAGCAATATAAGCGATATTATTGATAGCAGCAAAAAAAATTAAACTAAATGAAATATGAGAGTGGCCCTTCAATTATTTTGAGTAGTATATATTTTTCTAGCATTAGGTTACTTTTGATATTTTGCAATTTTCCTAAGTTTCGACTCTGGGCCCTATATTCATGGAGATCATGACTAGTAAGAGAGGGAGATATGTAACCTGTGGAAAAATGCACTCTTTTTTCCTCTCTCTCCCGCTCTTCTTATTAGTGGTACAAGCATGTGTACTGAAGGTAGCCCGGGCAGTCCAAGTAGTTAGGCCTATCTCTCCCTCTTCTCTCTCTCTCTCTCTCTCTCTCTCTCTCTCTCTCTCTCTCTCTCTCTCTCTCTCTCTCTCTCTCTCTCTCTCTCTCCATCCCTCTCTCTTTCTCCAGTTCTGTTAGTGCAGCTGGAACCAGATAGTGGCATGACTGGCCTAGCCAGCTGAAAACCAGATTGCGCCCTTTGAACAAGTCTTTGTGTGGGTCAGTCTGGTGTAGTAATTCCAGTTGTAAATTGATAAGAATTATGATTTGGCCATTAAATGCAAGGTGTTGATACTATTAGGTAGGGTTCATATATGGATTATTTATGATGTAAGAGTAAAGTTATAGTTAGAAGGAGGATGTGCATTTTATGTTAAGGACTATATTTTGTGTGGAGGTTTTCCTGGTAAGCGATGCGGCCTCCTTTTATTAGCCTGAAGTACGAGAACTTCTTTCCTTTCCTCTCTGGCAACCCCACATCTAGCACACGGTCCCAGAAAAACACCATATTGTAGAAACCGGCTCAGTAAATTATGATTTTTTTTCTCCTTGGGGAAAACATCTCCACTAGTATGAGGTATGTACAATGTTAATTGTGTGGCATTTTAGATGATTGTTATAATATAAAAACAGTATGAGTATTTTTATAGAATTGACTTTTTTTGTAAGATGAACAGTTAAAAATACTAGTTAAGGGCTTAAGATGATGGTGCTTAATTGTTTAGTTTGAGTTTTATTTGCCTTTGTCCTTGTATTCTGTTGTTTATAAAACAAAATAAATAAATATTTATCTTTCAGCTATAATTTGTCCAGCTTGGGGTTTCAACCTGTTGAGTATTATTTTCAGGAGGACCTTGCTGGGATGGCTGATGAGGCTGATGGTGCGGTAATTTTCACGTTCCTGAAGGTTACCTTTTTTGGGAAGAGTGATGACAAGCGACTGGGTCCATGGTGTAGGCCACTCCCCACTCTGCCAGATTTGTTGCATATAATGGTGAGTGCGTCAAACATCGCTTCTCCTCCTGCTTGAAGCAGTTCCGCGGGTATGTTGTCCATTCCCGCTGACTTCCCCTTCTTCAGCGATTGCACTGCTGCTCCAACTTCTTCCCGGAGAATTGGGAGGATTTCTTCTTCTTCTCTGTTCTCAGGACATGCTAGAACTGATGGGTCTCCGTTTGGTTTGTGGTTGTAAAGGTCAGAGCAGTACTCTGTCCATCTGTCCAAGACTTCTTATTCTTCTGTAAGGCTTGCTTTGGATCGTGGAGACCTTGGGTTGTTTAACACTTGTCAGCCGCTTCACAGTCTGGTAGGCCTTCTTGCTGTTGCTCTTGTTCAGACTGTTCTCTATTTCCTGGCATTGATCATAGCTGAAGAACAAGCATGATTCAGGGCATGGCGAAGTACCATTGAACAGATTTTCCACATCATAATAATCTGCAAGAAATACTGACAGCACCAACAACATCTATATCATGTGTTCGTAGACTTCAAAAAGGCGTTTGACCGAGTCTGGCATGCCGCTCTGAGGGCAACCATGAGAGTGTACAACATCAGCTCTAAAATTATTGAAGTCATCAAAAGCCTGTATGACAAGGCTACTAGTGCAGTCCTCCACAACAGCGCCATCGGAAACTGGTTCAGAACGACAATCGGTGTGCGTCAGGGGTGCCTACTCTCTCCAACACTTTTCAACATCTTCCTAGAACGCATCATGTCAGATGCCCTTGCAGATCACGAAGGCACAGTAAGCCTAGGGGGTAGAGGAATCTCCAAACTTTGTTTTGCGGATGACATTGATGGATTGGCTGGAGAGGAACAAGAACTTCAACAGCTGGTACAGAGGCTTGACACAAACTCCAGAGCCTATGGAATGGAAATAATTGCAGAGAAGACCAAAATAATGACCAACAACATCAATGGCATCAACACGGACATCAAAGTCCAAGGCCAATCCCTCAACACAGTGCATAGCTTCAAATAATTAGGAGCCATTGTATCAGACAATGAGTCCTGACAGGAAGTCCTCTCCAGGATCGCACAAACAACTGCTGCCCTGGCGAGGTTGAAGCTAATTTGAAAAGACAGGACCATCAATCTATATTTCAAGATAAGGCTGCTGCACGCCCTTGTCATCTCCATATTTCTATATGCTTGCGAAACATGGACCCTCACAGTAGATCAACAACAAATAATATAAAGCATGGAGATGAGGTGCTAACGAAGACTTCTGGGTATTTCCTATACCCAACACATCACCAACGACGAAGTCCAAAAGACCATCACACAAGCCATTGGACAACACGAGGACCTTCTCACAGTAGTGGAAAAACGGAAACTCCGATGGTATGGCCACGTTGCCAGATCATCTTGCAAGGTAGAAGAAGAGGGAGACCGAAAAAGAGGTGGGAGGGCAACATTCGAGAATGACACTGAGCGAAACAATTAGGGTTGCTGAGGACAGGTAAAGATGGAGTATGCTGGTTAAACGATCATCTGTGGTGCCCCTACGACCTCCGAGTTACGGGATAGGATAGGATAGGACTTATCTTTCCTCTGTGTGTTCCCTGTTTTTGATTAAAAATCATGGTGGTAGGTTGAGACCACGTGGTCGGTCAGTCATTGAAGTTAAATAAGTACCGGACTAGCAGTGATCCCAGTAGTTAAGAGATTGTGGTGTGTTTTTATTCTTTATTTACTTGTACACGTTTGTGTAGGAAGACGTTATGACGTCACTATGTTATTTATGATCGAAATGACAATTTAGTTTTGTGAGCTGTTGTTAGCTCAGAGATGTCATATCAGCCGAGTTGAGCGGACGTGTTCGTCGGTGCTCTACGAAAGCCTGATTCTGCTAGGAAATACTATAGCTGTATATAGAATACAGGTATTTATTATTATTATTAATATTATTATTATTGGTATTTATAATGAGCTGTAAAGCTATATTCATACGGAAAGGAAAAGTATTGCTTTTTATAAATTATTGTGATTAGAGTGCAGAAGAACCCATGTTTGAAAGAAGTACGATAACTCGTGTCAATACTTATTTGATCATATAATTACTATGTGTGATTCAGTTTGTAACTATGATGCCATATACATTCATTCATATGTGAAGATATGGGGCTGAAATAGGAATGTAATTCAGTTGTATAATTTGTATATCTAATGATGAATGAATGTACAGTAATATGTTATAAATTGAAGGTGAGCTGTGAGTGTACTATTTGGCTCATAATCCATTGTTTGTAGGCTACGCAATGTGTGTACAGTGTTAAAGTGGCTATAGGTATTGTCACAAGAATGGTGACAATAGTGACTGTAGTGGTGTGGTGGCATAGAGAAGACATTCTACAAAGGGAATGGTCTTCAATGAGAAGTTGAAACAGGAACTACAGTTCTTGAATTGGAGTAGGTACAAAGATGATGGGATAATCATCATATTACCTGACATCCAGCATGTGGTCCAATTTCAGGAACAACTGCAACTGTTGCGTCCTCAGAATATTCGCTGGACGATATCATATGGCAAAGAAGTAGACTATCTTGACGTGAAGGTACAAATTACAGAAGAAGGGATAATAGAGACAGATGTATTTATATAAAAAAAAAAAACCAACTCACACAGCTACCTGCCCCCTCACTCTTGCCACCCGCCTTCAGTTTTCAAAGGATTAGCAATAGGTATGGATGGAAGACTGAGAAGGATTTGTTCAGATGATGAAATACTACAACTAAGAATAAAGAAATATACCCGTTATTTGGTCATCTCGGGATGGGAGGAATGTAGGGCTCTTGAAAACCTTAAACAAGACGCGAGCAAACCTAGAGAGCATGTTTTGAAGCTTGAGAGTAGGAACAAGAAGAAGGAAGGCAAGAAGATTGCTTGGGTTACGAAGTATGACCCAAGAGTACCTAACAAAGGGAAAATCATGCAGAACAATCTCCCGTTGTTATACAAGAACCCTCAAATCAGATTATTGTTCCCTAAAAAGTGTTTGATAGGAGCAGACAGAAGAAGAATGAACTTGGGTGAAATCTACAAACCAACAGTTCCCCGTATTGAGGTCCTGCATGTGCCAAGTGAACAAGGGGGATTTTTTCCATGTTCGAGAAAATGCGATACTTGTGCTCATTGGAAGTAAGTCCGGCAGTTTGATTTACCTTGGGATAATAGACGTTGGACAATAAAACAACACCTGCCATGTATAGTACCCCCAACACAGTGTATTTTGTGTAATGAGCACAAGGATTTTATTTACTGTACAGTGGGTCTACTGTAAATTTGAAATCTATG
Source organism: Oncomelania hupensis (assembly GCA_036898135.1). NCBI lineage: Eukaryota > Metazoa > Mollusca > Gastropoda > Littorinimorpha > Pomatiopsidae > Oncomelania > Oncomelania hupensis. The sequence continues at coordinate 2,838,028 of CM072522.1, read as the reverse complement.
TGGGGTGGACACAAAAGTGATACCTAGACAGGAAAATCCCAAAAATGTAGGGTAGCACGGTACTTTAATTCCATGCGGCATCCGGATGATCCAACCTTGTCTTATTTGACCATATTTGCTATCGAACATGTCCAGCAGGAAGAACAGCTACTACAGAGAGAGATTTTTGGCAGGCTAACTTGTGCACATTACTCCGTGGGGGTAATGAGAGGCGGGATTTCGGAGTGTTGTTGAGAAGTAGGATTCATTACCGGGATTAACGATTCTTGTTAGACTGGATATTTAGGTGTTATAAAGAACTGTAGATCCTTAAGTTCAACATTATATGTAGGGTAGATTGACAATGTTAGTATGTATAGATTGTGCAGTGCTTTGTGTGTGTGTGTGTGTGTGTGTAGGTGTGTGTGTGTGTGTGTGGGTGGGGGAGGATTGGAGAGAAGGGGTTTGTTAGTTTGTGAGTTTGTATGTTGTTACAAGCTGTTTTCGTAAATGGTATTAAATCTACCGCATAACCGCTTGATTTTAGCGTTCCTCAAGTCTAAGTGCTTGGCCCTGTTCTGTTCATACTGTACACCTCTCCTCTTTCACGTCTCATTAATAATAATAATAATAACGGATTTTTATATAGCGGGTACTCCAGCCTATGACCAGACTCACCACGCTTTACATAGTCATTACATATAAATACATGCACTCGATAAAACATCGCTTTTTCTAGAATACACCAAAAGACTGAACAGTAAGGGTACAAACTATTTACAACTATGTACACAAATTACAAAAAAAGACAGAAATAGAATATTTACAACTATGTACACAAATGACAGAAAAGACAGAAATAGAATAGCAAAAACCTATTCACAGCTATTTATATGCCCGGTTAGGCCCTGGAGGAAAAACAGTATAAATATGTACAGCAATGTATACACTTACGGATCAGACAGAGACAAAAGAGGAGAGAATGGCAGCGGGATACAAATCAGTCTGAATAATGCAGTTTGAAGAGGTGGGTTTTGAGGGCCTTTTTGAATGCTTGTGTTGATTGTATGTTGCGGATATGGGAGGGAAGGGAATTCCACTGCTTAGGTGCGGAGTAGGCGAATGCACGTTGGCCGTATGTCTTAGTGCGGGTGACGGGAACCTTGAGTGTGCGAGTGTCAGCAGAAGATCTTAAAGTGCGTGAAGGGGAGTAGACAGACAGCAGGTCAGCAAGGTAGGAGGGGCAAGAATCTGTGAAGAAGTTGTGACAGAGAACAGAGAGTTTGTACTCTGTGCGTGCTTGCACAGGAAGCCAGTGAAGGGAATGTAGTAGAGGTGTGATGTGATCGCGTTTCTTAGCTCGGAATAATAGTCTAGCAGCTGAGTTCTGAACCTTTTGTAGCTTGTCAATGATGTGTTTTGGGGAGCCAGCGAGGAGAGAGTTGCAATAGTCAAGACGAGAAAGGACGAGAGCGCAGACTAGGGTTTTGGTGGCAGTGAGTGTGAGATAGTGGCGAAAGGAGCTGATTTGGCGTATGGCCGTGTATGCAGAGCGACAGACGTTGGAGATGTGGTTGTTGAGGGACATGTCATCGGAGAGAATGTTGCCGAGATTTCTTGCTGAGGATGAGAACTGAATGTTTGTTGTCCCTACTGTAAGCGATGTTGGGAGAGGCGGGAGTGAGGAGGAGGTGTTGTGCTTGTGAATGAGGAGGGCTTCGGTTTTATCGTCATTAAGCTTAAGCTTGTTGAGTGTCATCCATGACTTAATGTCTGTGATGCAGTTCTCCAAAGTCTGAACAGTGGAATTAATGAGAGAGGGGGCAGTGGATTTATAAAGTTGTGTGTCATCTGCAAATGACTGACTCTCAACAGCATGCTTTCTAAGCAGGAGAAGCAGTGGCTTGGTGTACAGAGTGAACAACACCGGCCCTAAAACGGAACCCTGAGGCACGCCGCACACCAAGTCTGCTGTGCTGGAGAAACAGCCATCGACAGTGACTGCATGATCTGTCAGAAAGATATGAGTGGAACCAAGCCAGGACCGAGCCGGAGATTCCAAAGTAGTGTTGAATAGTGTTAAAGAGAATGTGGTGGTCGACTGTGTCAAAGGCGGCTGAGAGGTCTAGTAAGGTGAGAACGGAGACGTTACCATTATCTAAGGCCAGCAACAGATCATTGGTTACCTTTAGGAGGGCTGTCTCAGTGCTGTGGAAGGGTCGGTAGGCAGACTGTTTGGGGCAAAGTAAAGCGTTATCATATAGGTAAGCAAACAGTTGTTTGAGAACAATTTTTTCTATGACTTTGGACAGGAAGGAGAGGTTTGAAACAGGTCTATAGTTCTTTAGATTATTTTTGTCTAAACTTGGCTTTTTAAGGAGGGGTTTGATGACAGCCGCTTTGAGCACAGACGGAACAACACCAGAGGACAGACTCTCGTTGATAATGTGGGTAATGGTCGGGAGTAGAGGGTCAAGATTCTCTATCAACATGGGGGTAGGAATAATGGGGTCAAGAGAGCAAGATGTTGGTTTTGAGCTTAAGATGACTTTCTTGACTTCTTGCTCTGTTATTGGTTGAAAAACTTCCATCTTTGCGGTAGTGAGGGAAGGTGAGAATTGGTTAACGAGTGGGATCTCATGGCTGTCAAGAGCGGCCCTTATGTCAACCACTTTTTGTGTGAAATAATTACAAAATACATCTGGGAGCTGACATGGTGGATGCGTGGATGGGAGTGATGTTGCATTGCTCTTACCCCTTAGCTGATTGCAAATGTTGAACAACTGTTTACAAGTTTCGCTGCTGCTAATTCTGTCGCTAAAGTACCGGATTTTGGCAGTCTGGACTATTTTAGTGACCCGTTTTTTTGCAGCAGTGAAAATCTGCTTGCTGACTTCTAAACCCGACTTAAGCCACTTTTTCTCTGCTTTGCGTCGGTGTTTCTTCGCCTCGTAGAGCTCGTTTTTAATAGACTCGTACCAGGGTGCTGAGCGTGTTGCCCTGACCTTTTTCTGGGCCACGGGGGCGTGTCGATAAAGCACCGCATGAAGTGTACTATTCAGCTGATCCACAGTGGGGCACAGTTCTGGGATCACTTTAGCGGTAAGCTCTTGCTTGAAAGCATCCCTATCCATGGTACGCAGGCTGCGAGCCTCCCCTCACACTCTGTCCGCCACGAAATGTATGCTGATGAAACCCAACTTAATCACGCTGACCCTCCTTCTAACAACAATCATTTAGTTCGGACCCTTCAAGATTGTGTTACTGAGGTAAAATCGTGGATGTCAAACAACCGCCTCAGACCCCTCTTCTCTTCCCTCAACTATCACTGTTGGAACTACTTCTATTTCTTTTTCTGACACTGTTCGCGACCTTGGCTTTTTTCTCGATCAGGATCTCTCCATGCAGCAACACATTGCAAAAACTTATCAGATTGCATACATTGAACTTAGACGAATAAGCTCCATTCGACAGTATCTCACACAAGAAGCAACAAAAACACTAGTTAGCGCATGCATTCGTTCTAGATTGGATTATTGTAATTCACTCCTCGTGGGTTGCACACAGAAAGTCTTTAGACCTCTTCAGCAAGTCCAAAAACTCTGCAGCTAAACTCATCTTCAAAGCAAGGAAATAACAGCATTGCACGCCTCTCTTTTAAGAACTACACTGGCTCCCAGTTGAACAACGAATGAAATATAAAACCTCATGTCTTTGCTACCACATTATCTTTGGAACTGCTCCTAGCTATCTTTCCGAACTTTTGACTATGCTCCTTCTCGCTCTCTCCGCTCGTCTGCAGTTGAAAGGATGTTCCGTGTACCAGAATACCACAGGGTGAGACACGGTGGTCGAGCCTTCAGTTTCTTCTCCGTTCAGACCTGGAACTCGCTACCTCGGTCCGTCCGTCACAGTCCTTCACTAGCGTCTTTTAAAATCAATTTGAAGACGCATCTTTTTAGAGAGGCATTTTCTTAGGCGCCATGAGTGAGTGTTTTCGGGTGTTGGGGTGTGTATGTGGTTGCGTGTTATTGACCAATGTACACATGTTGTGTTTACATTTGTTTGTGTAAAGAGATTTTAAAGGGAAGTTGTGGTCTTGGTTGTGTGGTCCTGATTCCCATACTGGTCCTGATTTGGCTCGGAAGAGTCCGCTGGACCTAAAGCAATAATCATGTAATGTAATGTAATGCTTTGTGATTTTGGAAAGCGCTGTATAAATTGCCTGTGATTATTATATTGTCATGTTTTGGCAGTAACTTTGGTCGTAGTTTTGGGGAGATGTAAATTTTATAGATCTTATTCTGTATGTGTATAAGTGCTGGTTATGTGGTTATAGTGTAGTGGGAAATGTAGAGAATGAAGAATTACTCCAACATTCTGGAATCATGCCACGCGACAAGCCTACGCGCAAGCGAGGTAATCGGAGCGGGCTGCTTGTACGCTTTCGCCGTCGCTCTCTACGTCCTTATCTCCCCTGCATCCTTCTCTCCAACGTCCGTAAGCTGACCAACAAGTTCGACGAACTATTGTATCTATTCCGTACTCAACGCAACTTCAGTGACTGTTCTATTGTATGCCTCCCTGAAACCTGGCTTCAACCCTCCCACTCCGATGCTGCTTTTCAACCCCAAGGCTTCTCGATCTTCCGTGCCGACCGCAACCTCGTACTATCTGGAAATATGGACGAAGACGGCGTGTGCTTCATGATTAACGATTGCTGGTGCACCGACAACACTGTTCTATCCACCTTCTGCTCCCCCCACCTTGAAACTATCGTCCTCAAGTGTTGCCCCTTCTATCTCCCCCGTGAATTTTCCTCCATTGTGCTAGTGGGAGTCTACATCCACCCCGCTGCCAACCCCCACCATCGCTCTCAGTGAACTATTCAAACAAATCACTGCCATTAAAAACTCAGACCCCGACGCCCATGTCATCGTCCTTGGTGATTTTAATCACAACTCCCTCAGTAAGCCCATACCCCGCTACAAGCAGCATGCCAAATGCAAAACAAGGTATGAGAGAACCCTCGACCTGTGCTACAGTACCATCAGTGGCGCCTACAGCGCAGTAACAAGCCCCCCTCTCGGCAACTCCGATCACTACTTCATCCACCTCCTCCCCGCCTACCGCCAGAAACTCAAGTCCGCCAAGCCCTAGCAACGTACCATCAAGCGCTGGGACCAGGAGTCCATTGAACAACTACAGGGCTGCCTGGACTGCACGGACTGGGACGCGCTGACATACCACTGCGCCAACTTCGACGAGCGAGCTGATGTGATAACAGCGTACACCAGCTTCTGCGAGCAATCCTGCATCCCCACCAAGCAGGTCAGGGTGTGGCCCAACGACAAACCCTGCTTCATCGGCGCCCTCAAGGCAAAGGTGAAGGCCAAGGATCGAGGAGGCACACAGGAGCGGAGATCTGAGAACGGTCTACCGACACGCCAAGCGCGAACTGGAGAAAGCAATCCGCGCGCTGGAAGCACAGTTCCAGTCGGCAGCGCTCGCGCAGTCTGGCAGGGCCTGCAGACCATCACCAACATCAAGAAGAAGGCCCCTCCTGCTGACGCAGACAACAAAGACCTTCCTGACCAGCTCAACGAGTTCTACGCTCGGTTCGATCGGTAGAACACCACCCCCGTCACCGTCACGCCCCCCGACCCTGCCTTTCCACTGCCCCCGCCTTTCGTCATTGAAGAATCGGATGTGCGGCGGCTGTTTAGCCGGCAGAACTGCAGGAAGGCGGCTGGCCCTGACGGGGTGTCGTGCTCCATCCTCCGCCACTCTTCCCTCAACTCGCCCCCATCTTCACCTCCCTCTTCACCTCCTCTCTCGAACTGTCCACTGTCCCCCTCTGCTTCAAGACTTCTACCATCATCCCCGTCCCGAAGAAGGCCAAAGTGGCGTCCCTCAACGACTACAGACTGGTGGCGCTGACCTCCGTGGTGATGAAAGTGCTGGAACGACTAGTCCTACGGCACCTGCAGGCTCTCACCACAGAGATGATGGACCCTCTACAGTTCGCCGATCGCGCCAACCGGTCTGTGGACGACGCCGTCGCCTTGGCTCTGCACATCGTCCTCCAACACCTCGAGTCCCCCGACCGCTACGCTCGACTTCTGTTTATTGACTTCAGCAGTGCCTTCAACACTGTCATCCCCCAGAAACTCTTCGACAAGCTCTGCTTTTCGATCTTCCTCTCTCCACCTGTCACTGGCTCTTGAGCTTTCTTCTCTACCGCCCTCAGACTGTCAAGATCGGCTCCAAACTTTCCAAAACCCTCATTCTCATGTGATGATTGGGGGTCGTGGTGTGTGTTGGTCGTGTCCGGTGATGGTGATAGATGTTAAGGGTGGTTTGTTAGACCATTGTCCGGAGTCACACCACATATTTCACCAAATACACTCACAAACATAAATAAAACACGCAGGCTGGAAGGTTGTGCGTTTTAGCAACTTTACTGGACACAGGCACAGAAAACACTCGTTACTAACTAAATTGACAGTCTTCACAAATATATATTTAACTCTTTTACCATTCACACACTCTCTATTTTTTGACTACAACATTTGTTTCTACTTCCCTACAGTCTATGTTCCCGTTCTAACTAACTCTAACTACACTCCATGTCTTCTCTCGGGACCGTCCTAGTCTTTCTATCTTTCTTTTCTGACCATCTCTCTATCTAATCCTTTTCTGACTACCTCGAATCCCTCTTGCACTCGTTTTTTATCCTCCTCATCCCAGAGCAGTTGAGCTCTACAAACTCGACTATTGGTCATAACCCTAATTCCCCCCTCCCCCTTTCCGTCGCTCAAACTTTGTCTCTTCTAAATAATGTATTCCATCCGTGATGGTAATTCCCTCTCCTAGCTTTCCTTTAAGCTCCTCCTCTAACATTCCAAAACCCGGATTCCCACACACCAAGGGACCACTTCTCTAAAACATCAAACCAATGAACCATAATCATACCCGAAAACATCGGCATGGCACATACTCGTTGACCTCGCTGCCTAAAATCAGATCACAACCCATTGTAAAGAAAACAGTGAAAGTTTGGTCTTCTGAAAGCATTGAACAGTTACAAGGATGTTTTGACTGTACTGACTGGAACATGTTTTTGGAATCTAGTGATGGTGTAAATGAAGCTGCTGATGTTATTTCTGACTATATTAAATTCTGCGAGGATACTGTCATCCCTACCAAAACTATAAAAATATTTCCAAATAACAAACCTTGGGTCTCAAAGTCACTCAAAGCCACGCTAAACGAAAAGAAAATTGCATTTCAAACTGATGATAAAGCTGAACGCAGGCGTGTTCAAGCAAAACTAAGAAAGGAAATTCAGGATGCTAAACGGCAATATAAGGAAAAGGTAGAATCACTGTTCGAGCGTGGTAACCTGGCTGATGCTTGGAAGGGGTTGAAAACTATGTCCGGGCAAGCGAAGCTTAAGTCAACTAACTGTGACCTTCCTTTCGAAAACCGAATTAAAATGTCAGAAGAACTAAATTCATTCTACTGCCGTTTTGAACGCGATGACACAAAAGACGACGTTGATAATATTATTTCTCGTTTAGAACAAGACGTGGTTGATGGGGATGCTGACTTTGAGATCGATGGTGCCACAGTTGAGTCCATGTTTAAAAGACTGAATCTGAGAAAGGCCACTGGCCCTGATGGTATAGGGGGGTAGGACCTTGAAGTGGTGCGCTGCACAGTTGTGCTTAGTATTCAGTCAGCTATTCTCGTGGTCAGTCAGGGATTGTGTTGTACCTAGTGTATGGAAACACTCTATCATCTGTCCAGTGCCCAAAAACAGTAAACCCAAAGAACTCAACGACTATCGCCCTGTTGCCCTGACATCCATAGCTATGAAATGTCTCGAACGGATTCTTCTCTCTCGTCTTCTTTGTCACACTCAGCCTTTTACTGATCCTCTTCAATTTGCATACAAACCCAATCGTAGTACCGACGACGCTACTCTGACGCTTCTTCACAATGCGTATGGTCACTTAGAGACCTCTGGTTCCTTTGTCCGCATTCTATTTATAGACTTTTCTTCTGCTTTCAATACCATACAGCCACACCTCATGGCTCAGAAGCTTTTGTCTTACACTGTCCCTCCTAGACTCGTCCTTTGGATCGTTCACTTCCTCGTGTCCAGATCTCAGGTTGTCCGCTTTCACTCTGCTGTCTCATCTCTCAAACAAACGTCCACAGGAGCTCCTCAGGGTACGGTTCTTTCTCCGGTACTTTTCACGCTCTACACAAACGACTGCAGAGGAACTGATGCCTCACCGGTCATAAAGTACTCGGATGACTCTGCCCTTGTGGACCTGTCCAATTCAAATGCTGTGTATTTCTCTGCAGTTGATAGGTTCAGCTCCTGGTGCAAACAAAACTATCTGGACTTAAATGTCAAGAAAACTAAGGAACTGGTCATTGACTTTCGTAAAAACAACACTTTCATTCCAGACCTTGTCATTGATGGTGTTACAGTCGAGAGAGTCACCCAATACAAATACCTGGGAACCATCATTGACGAGAACCTGAACTTCACTGCAAACACCCAGGCCATACACAAAAAATGTCAGTCTAGAATTTACTGCCTTCAAAAACTTCGAAATCTCCAAGTCAGTAGCCGCATCCTTCAGACCTTTTACTCTTCTTTTATTGAGTCCGTTCTTACCTTTTCTTTTATCTGCTGGTATGGAAGTTTGTGTGTAAAAAACAAAAGTATTCTGGATCGAGTAGTGAATGTCTGTGGGAGGGTTGTGGGAGTGAAACAAGAGAGTCTGCAGGTGTTGTATGAAAGACGTGTTGTGCGGAAAGCTATTTGCTTTGTGCTGGATAGCACTCATGTGCTTGCGCACCACTTTCAGCTCCTGCCTTCTGGAAGGCGCTACCAAACACCAAGGGTCAGAACTCTCAGAACAAAAAACAGTTTTATTCCAAAGGCTGTCTCATTACTTAATAAATGACATGTGTGTGCGTGTGTGTGTGTGTATGTGTGTGTGTGTGTGTTTTGTTTGCCCAAAATAATCTCATTTCACATTTGCTGTCGTTTAATGTTAGCATGCATAAGTGTAATTCTATTCATATGAGACTGTGCATTTTTATCCTCATTGTCATTATGATTGTTGTTATTATTATTGTGATGTTTATTCCTTGTTGATTGTAATTGTACACCACAATGTAATTTCTTGTAAAAGATAATAAAGTTGTCTTATCTTATCTTATCTTATCTTACCTCGTTAACCTCTGAAACGCAAATTGCCCTTGAGTCTGGCACTTGCAGACACAAACTCCCCCACTGACTTTCTCACAGGCTATTGTATCATTTCTATCCTTCGTTTATCTGTTCTGACAGATCAGGTATGACACCTTCATATGCTTCACATACTCCGCTACAAACTCTCCTCTACTGACTGCACTTTATGACCTGTATGTAACATTGATGATGACAATACGGACAAGTACAGCAATCCAAAATCACACACATAGTCTATATGGAGAATGGACAGAAACCCATACTCTTAATGAGATACATGACAGAGTCACAGAGAGAATACAGAATATGCATCACATCAACTACATTCAATTTAATACCATATAGTTTGCACACATATACTATAGCATGGAAATAATTCCATTCCTAAAAAAGAATATCAAATAATGGTTAAAAGAACTCTATAACCTTATTAACTAAAAAGTATCTCTTCATTCATTATTATCATTCTATATTTAAGTCTATGCACCGAATGCCCAGAGTGAGTCTAATGCGAACATCATTGTTGGTATGGACTGTCTGTCAACTTATATTTGCAGTACCATGAGCCTGCCATATCACGCCTTGCCATTTGACATTCTACAAATTCTCTGGACTTGCGGCAGCTACTAATCTGCTGTCTAAATCTATTAACTGAAAGGTGAAAGATATGGTTGAACCAGTGCTGCTCTCATTGTCCTCTCTGTCTGATAGCCCCCAGCACTCCTGGTCAATTATTATCTACGGGACACTCGGATCCGCACTGCATATAGGGTCTATCCTAATAAATATCTAACACGTTAGCGTTTATTTAGATGTACGTATCGTGTCTGAAGAAATAGCATCAGTGATAGATCAAACATGCTTATTAATCAAGGCTAGGCCACTTGATTACACTCAGCACAGGCACGCCGCAAGGCTGTGTCCTCTCACCTCTCCTCTACTGCCTCTTCATCAATGACTGTGTGTCCCATGCTGACAGTGTTCGGCTCGTGAAGTTCGCCGACGACACCACGGACGAGGGCATCATCTCCCATGGCGAGGAAACAACATACCGCTAGGAAGTCGACCGCTTGGTGTCGTGGTGCGAGGACAACGACCTCGAACCGAACACCTCCAAGACTATCGAGATGATTGTGGACTACGGCAGGAACTAGGACCCCAAAGACCCACTGCTCATTAATGGACAAGCCATCGAGACAGTAGATTCGTTCAAGTTCCTGGGTTTTCTCATCACCGACGATCTCAGCTGGTGTGCCTACATTGACACCATCGTGAAGCAGGCCCATCAGCAGCTGTACATCCTCAGACAGCTAAGGAAGTTTGGCCTTTCCAAAGACATTCTCCTCCAGTTCTACCGGGCCGTGGTGGAGAGCGTCTTAACGTTTTCCATCAAGGTCTGGTTCGGAACAGCAACGCAGGTCGACAAAGACCGGCTGGAGCGGGTCGTGCGCACGGCAGGCAGGATTGTCGGCTGTGAGCTCCCCTCTCTGGCCTCCATCTACTGGAACCGCTCTCTCAAAAGTGCCGACAAGATCCTCTCTGACCACTTCCACCCTGCCCACTCCCTGTTCGAACTTCTCTCCTCTGGCCGCCACCTTCGATCCTTCAGATCCCACACTTCCAACTTTAAAGATTCCTTTTACCCTCAAACTGTAAGATCTCTAAACGCCGCATCCTCCTCCTACCAGCTGCGCGGCCGCTGATACCCCTGCCGTGCGCACGCCTTGCTTCTACCTACATAAATCTAGATACTACAGCGACTGTTATAATCCAGATTGTTTTTGTGATCACTTTAGACTAGTCATCTGTGTTTTACTATATATATATATATATATATATATATATATATATATATATATATATATATATATATATATATATATATATATATATATATATATATATATATATATATATATAATCCGTTTATGCATTTCAGTATGCTATGGAATAAAATGTAATAATGATGCTCTCACTGTGAGAGTGTGTGTGTTTGTGTGTGTGTGTTTGTGTGTGTGTGTGTGTGTGTCCGTGTATGTGTTAAGTATTAGTATAGGCGATGACTGTGTGCGAACATTTGGGTATGTTTATGCGAGTGTGTGTGGTTGTGCATGCATGTATGTATTTGTGTATGTAGGTATGTGTGTATGCGTGCGTGTGTGTAAGAGATAGAGAAAGAGAGAGAGAGAGATGTTAAATATAAAACATTCTGTCATTGTCCAACACCAAATAATATTCCGATTGTTGTATCTATTACATGTCAATTGGCGAAATAAATTCCTGTTATCCTGTTTCTCTTAAAATATGGGCTTTTTGATTAGTTTAAACCACGCCTCTCCATCATTTTTAAAACCCTTTTTTAAAAACTTTTCTCACAAATACAGAGAAAGAGAAAAAGAGAAAAAGATAGGGAAAAAGAGAATGTGGAAAATTTTAAAAAAGCACTTAACAAGCCAATTGTAAATTAATAGACTGTCCTACAGAATAGAAACCAAGTCTTGGACAATTTGTGTATTCTTCTCCTTTTGTATGCGTGCGTGCTAAACTGGTTTTAATAATACATACATACTACTGTGTTTACAATCTCCAGCTGATATTTTATCACGTGCTCAGAAAGCCTTTACACACAAACATTACTCGGTGATATTTGAGCACGTGCACTTATTTTTAACTATTTGTAATCTGGGGTTTCCTAAATATTTTCAAATCAAAAACAACAACATATTTTCTCATGCACTCAAGTAACCTTAACACTCATTCATTTTTTTCCTGTAGCACTATAAATAATTTGGGGGGCTTTTTCCTAATATATATATACTGTGCACACAAACACACAAACACCACTCGCACATACACACTTACAAGTAAATTAATTTTATAACATAAGAAAACATTGGATGAAACACATCATCTAACCCACAACTCTTCAGCATAACGGGATTGTGAGGCAACGTTCTTAACCATTCGTCTATCCCTGATAGTTAATCTTTCAGTAAAAAAAAAATTAAACATATATCCCATTGACATTGCACTGATTCATGGATAAGCATGAGCCCTACCATTCTTTTTGTATATTTGAATAGGGGGATTAGCAGCAAGTGGTCATGAGAGATTGTATGCCAATATTTAGTCAGGTAGCCTACTTTTGAGAGCCCTGTGTATTTTTTAGTTATTTTCTCATAGGAACGACAAAATGTATTGGCTTATTCTTGTGTGACTAAAACAATTGACTCAAGTATTGATTTATTAAATGACTTTGTTGGTTTGACATTAGATGATGTACATGTTTTAAACAACTGTTTAATCTGATTTTTAACAAAAAACAACAACATGATAACATTTAGTACTGTCGCGTCACCCGAGCGGGATCCGCGACGTTCAGCTCAAAGAACGAGTGCAAGGATAGAAACTCAAATAAAAAACTAACACAAAATGCCAGATGAACAATCACACACTTTTATTCAACAATTCCACACACACACGCAGGATATGGGATACTAAACCACCCTCAACCCCTATCAAGACCCCTAACCCAGTATTACTAAACAATTACCTCCCTTGTCTAACTGAAAACCCCAGAACTATACAAACATAGTACCCACAACAGTATGCAACAACAATGACAATCAGTTAAATTTCAAATAACCACAATTCAACATTAAATCCACAATTAGAAAAAAGTCTTGAAATTCAAACGTATGGAACTAGCTGGCTTACAGTTCAAAGTCAATGTTCGAAACCTAACTATCGATTAAATGAGCTCGGAGTAATACTGCAGCTAATTACTCCAGTAAGAAAGTAATTTACCATAGATATGTTTTTAGGTGTGTGAATGCGAATCTGTATGTGTGTGGATGCGGTGTAGCTGAGATCCTGTAGCTGTTGGAACGTCTCGTCCGAAGCAATGGTAGGTCCGGCAGTGATGGAGGGTCACTCCCCAGCAGAGGCGCCGACAACAAAAGTGGACGTAACGGTGGTGGCGGTGAGCCCAAGCAACATCACGGTGATACCGCAGAGACACGTAGGCGTCGCAGAATTACACCAGTAGTAGGGCGTAACAGTAGTGGTACCAGTAGATAAAACAGGAGAGAACTACAATCGAAGCCCAATCCTGTGGACAAATAAGGAATCTCACTAGCTTGTCCACAAAAACTTAAACTCTTCATAACAGAATACGCCTTTCGCCGTCCGCCATCTTGACCTGTTTATACATGCATCTCAAAACACAATGCATTTCTTGATTCTATAATTCTATCTCTTCCATGATACAATATATAACTATACATAATTATTACAACTGCACTCCCATTCACACCGTGGCAATTCATCTCAATCACACCTTCATCTTCATCATCCCTCTTCACGTTATAATACATTATCTTTGCCCATTCACAATTGTTTCTATCACACTTTAATACAAACACGCTTCCCTCATATTCATCTCCTTCATATCATCCCTCTCCAACGCAGTACATTGTCTCCCTTTCATCACATTCATCACCCCTCTCTCTCTCTCTCTCTAACATGCATACTTCGTTGTCGCCCTTTGACCCACTTGGCAACAGCAACGACATTATTTATACAAACGTTAAACCAAGAAAATCTTATGAAAATCATATGAAATCGATAAACAACTATTTACCAAAATACATCCCTTTCCCCCTCATTCACCATCATTCATTCACGTACGCAGACTCGGAGCACAGCCACTAAGGAAAAGAATTAAGGAAAAGAATTGCAGGATTCAACTCACCTTCTAGGTTCTTGGCTTGTGACACACAGTACACTGCACAACACAACACTATAACACACACACAGCACACTGGTTAGTCTAAGAGTTCAAATCCGTTTCTGGCTAATGTTAGCTATGGCTGGGACATCTCAATACTGGCGAAGTACTTGAGCATTAGCAGGTGCCCAATAGAGGGCCACACAGCTTTAGAACAGAACTCTACACCTATATTACACAATAGATGCCAGTCACAGTTCTCCCACTACAGACCTTTTAACATCCTTGTCCCGACGAGGGCAGCAAGACCTTGGGTGGTTCGAAACACTTCGAATAAAGACCCTTCCAGAAGACGTTACGCTAACCTGACACACAGTCACAACGCTACTTCTGTCAAAAGTCCAACTGCATGCATAAGCAACCAAAATGACTCTGCTAGCTAAATCGCATACCAGCACACAGGACAAACTTGAGTCGAGCTCAGTAACCCCATTTCCTAATTCCGCATATGCCCTATCCGCGTTATGCACGTGAAACCACAAATACTTAAATCTTTCATAGCAGTAAAAGAAACTGCTGATATCTATGTACACTGTATATTAGAGATGTGCAACTATGCACAATATATAGCCGTCTCTAGTAGTGTTGAAAACTCGTGTCGTCACAAGTCCTAACCTCCCACTCCTCTCCCCTCACCATTCTTACAGCGATTTGTATACGCACTACTGGAGTCACTACGATAAGATACGATACCGTGATAATGACCTTTTTAATTTACATGCTTGAGTGCATTTCAATAGCCCTCAACCACCCCAACCAACATGTATCCAACTTTAATACCAGTCACTGCCATTGTGACACTGCTCTTTTCAAATTACAAGGTTGGCCGGAGTGACATTAGCCTTTTTGTAGTTAAAGATTGGTGGGGTTAGTGTGGGGAGGGACAGAAAGAGAGAAAAAGAGCGAGAGAGAGAAAGAGAGCATTTATAATAAAATTGTTTGTAGTATTTGAAACATAAAAAAGATTACATACTTATAATATTCTTTTTTGTTGTTATAATATTTATTCAACATAGTTCAGTTACTGAACAGAATATTAGATCAAAGATTAGATGTGTAGGTCTAATGGAAGTATTTTTTGATAAAGTTGAAATTCCAACAAGCTTACCAATGTCTGCAAGATCCATTTTCCCGAATTCAACAGGCTTCATTTTAAACAGAGATTTTGCAGTCATTGAATATGTTGTATTCGGTACAACAGGAATACCCCTTTGGTAGACTAGATTTACAATGGCATGCTCATTTTTATATATTAAAAATAATTTTAAAAAATATTACTGCATTGAAAATACATCTAATGATGGCTTTGCTTTTGATAATGGAGATGATTCAATGGTTTCTTTTGTATTTTTGGAGGCCTTTGTTTTTGATTGCTACCTTTGTAATAATTATACATCAAGTAACCAGAAGCCCTCAGACCAGCAGCAGCAACAAAATAATAAACTTGTTTGCTTGAAGAAGAATTTGGCTCTACTGATTCTTCATGTTTTGTTGCTTGTTGCGTTATTGGTTCTTCTTTTGACTATTCTTTGCTTAATATGCTTTTGTTTACTTGTTCCATCTGTGTAATTTATTGTATTCTGCTTTCTTCCACCTGTGATTCACCCAGGACTTTTTTCTTTAGTCACTCTTTCCACTGGGTTCATCTACTGTAGCACACAGCAACTCTACTGAAGCTTTTCAGATTTTGAGGTCAGGTCAGTCAGGCAAATATAAATAGTTTTGCTGATGATCCTTTCTCTGGAAGGGAGGTGCCGGCACACTATATATATCCTGCAGCATGTGAAATACAGAGGCACTGAACAGTGCTGCTCACACAGGAATTAAATTGGTGTGAGCACAGTCTTCTGTGCCTCTGTATTCCGAATCAAATTCAGATTGGAAGAGCCATGTTTAATGGCAGAGAAATTCACATGTTGAAAAGTAATTAGTCCAGCTGAAAATGGTACCAACAAACCTCCATACTTGTAATACAGAGTTCTTGGCATTTTACTAAGGCAATTATTAATAACTGGATCCTGATTCAAATTGTGAAATAAATCTTCAGAATCTAAAACAAGGAACACTAATGCAGTTTTTGTATATAGCTTTATAATAGGCCTCCCCAAACCTTTGACCATTTGAGCGCAGAGCACTTTATCATATCCATCTATGTAAAGTAATGATTTCTTCAGGTTTTAGTCTTAGTGCTTGTTCAGATGTGAAGTCAACACTTAAATATAATTTTGATTTTCCTGAAGCAAACAAACTCATCAACCTCTCTCTTTTCTCTGCATAACCCTCAACGCCGATGGCTGTAACATTAATTGTTTCTATGGTGAGCAACTCATTGTAATTCATTTTTAATAGGAACCAAATAAAAACTTTTAAAAAACTAATTAAAATATGGCTGGTGCTGCTGTGATACTTGGCACTGCAGAATAGACTACCTCGCATTTTGAGAGAAATGAATTCAGACACACACACTACAGGTTTGAAACCAGTTGAAGCTATTAAACTTAAAAAATCAATACTCCTAAGCTAAGTGAAGGTCGCCCCGATTTAAGTTTTCTAAATGCAAAAGTAAGATATTTATATCAGATGGGGGAAATTGCCAATGACGTGAAAAAAGAGCAACTGATCCAGTGTGGTCATAAAGTATTTATGAAGTTGATAGAGTGATGTCTACCAATCCACCAGTTTATTATTTAAGACAAAGAAGTGATCGCAAAACACCACAAAGAAACTTTGTAAACGAGGAATTACAGATAGTTTCTGATGACACTGAGCCATTAAAGCTTCCTATTTAAGAACATAGGTAAGAATAAAAATGACACATTAAGAAGCTTGGAAAGTATTTTCATGGCATATTTTGCTACCCCACACATGACCATGTTAAATTATGAACGTTGGAAACTTTTTTTGAATGCATGCTTCACTGGACAATATAAAATTGATGAAGAATGCAAATTTATATGCAAAAGAACCTTCACAAAAGTTTTTAAGAAACGTACAGAAGAGGAGTATAAAGGATGCAACTTGAACTCATACACATATTACTTTGATTGTTTATGGGCAAGATTTATGAGGCAAGTCCGTAAAATAAACCCACATGCAGTCAAATTATTTGTGATTGTGAGGATGAATGCTATTGTGATAATGACTGTGAGGTTGACTGTACCTGTTGTTGCAATTGTGACGGTTATAAAGTTTAGAGTTAGGTTTAGTTCTCTTTTTTAAGATTTTTAAATTCTATTTAGGATTTTGGAATCAATTAAAAAAATGATGGACACAAAAAGTCCTACACTTATGTTTGACGATGATTTCAAGACCTTAACTCTTACAATTTTTGAATGCAAAAATGTTCTTAAATCTATTAAAGATAATTACTAATTTGTGGAGGATAGCTTGATTTCTATTAAACCACCTGTGAAAATTCGAATACGCGCTCAGGTGACTTTTGTTAAAGCAGAAAATTCTTATGAATCTTTGACTGTGGATTTTATCTCCTCAAATCGAAGTGTTAAAACTAGCAGATGTAAGCAATTCTTATAATGCTATTTTAATTCAAAAGTTTCAAGACAGTGTATAATGAGCCCAGGTCATGACATGTTTTTATGTGGTGTGTATTGGCAAAATTATTTCCTATAACTTCTAAAGCACACCCAGAGAAAGGAACACATAACAAAATTAAATTTTAAGGACATCAGCTTTCCTGTTACCCTGGAAACCATTGATAAATTTGAATTAAAAAAACTCACTTATAACAGTCAATTTATATTCTTGGGACCCTGAATCAAAATTTGTACCTTTACGAAACTCTTTTAATGCCCCATCGTTTTCAGATTTAACACATCATGTTGATCTGTTACTAATTGCAGACCCTGAAGATTCCAGCATTTAACACTACACTTTAATTCAAAACATGCTTAGAATTATTTGGGCATAGAGTGGGGAATGGCCTACACCATGGACCCAGTCGCTTGTCATCACTCTTCCCAAAAAAGGTAACCTTCAGGAGTGTGAAAATTACCGCACCATCAGCCTCATCAGCCATCCCAGCAAGGTCCTCCTGAAAATAATACTCAACAGGTTGAAACCACAAGCTGAACAAATCATAGCTGAAGAACAAGCAGGATTCTTGGCAGGGCGAAGTACCACTGAACAGATTTTCAACCTCAGAATAATCTGTGAGAAATACCTACAGCACCAACAACATCTATATCATGTGTTCATAGACTTCAAGAAGGCATTTGACCGAGTCTGGCATGCAGCTCTATGGGCAACCATGAAAGTGTACAACATCAGCCCTAAAATTATAGAAGTCATCAAAAGCCTGTATGACAAGGCTACCAGTGCAGTCCTCCATAACAGCGTCATCGGGAACTGGTTCAGAACAACAATCGGTGTGCGTCAAGGATGCCTACTCTCTCCAACACTCTTCAACATCTTCCTAGAGCGCATCATGTCAGATGCTCTTGCAGATCACGAAGGCACAGTCAGCATAGGGGGCAGAGCAATCTCCAATCTTCGTTTTGCGGATGATATTGATGGATTGGCTGGAGAGGAACAAGAACTTGAACAGCTTGTACAGAGGCTTGACACCACCTCCAGAGCTTATGGAATGGAAATAAGTGCAGAGAAGACCAAAATGATGACCAAAAACACCAATGGCATCAACACGGACATCAAAGTACAAGGCCAATCCCTCAACACAGTGCACAGCTTCAAATATTTAGGAGCCATTGTGTCAGACAATGGGTCTCGACAGGAAGTCCTCTCCAGGATCGCACAAACAACTGCTGCCCTGACAAGGTTGAAGCCCATTTGGAAAGACAGAACCATCAGTCTACATTCCAAAGTAAGACTGCTGTGCTCTCTGGTCATCTCCATCTTCCTATATGCTTGCGAAGCATGGACCCTCACAGCAGATCTCCAACGAAGAATACAAAGCATGGAGATGAGGTGCTACAGAAGACTTCTGTGCATTTCCTATACCCAACACATCACCAACGTTGAAGTCCGACAGACCATCACACAAGCCATTGGACAACACGATGACCTGCTCACAGTGGTGAAGAAACGGAAACTCCGATGGTATGGCCACGTCACCAGATCATCAGGCCTTGCAAAGACCATTCTGCAAGGCACAGTGCAAGGGGGTAGAAGAAGGGGGAGACCGAAAAAGAGGTGGGAGGACAACATTCGAGAATGGACTGGTTTGACACTGAGCGAAGCCATGAGGGCTGCTGAGGACAGAGAAAGATGGAGTATGCTGGTTAAGCGATCATCTGTGGTGCCCCTACGACCTTCGGGTTATGGGACAGGATAGGATAGGATAGACTACAAAACATGATGGCCAGAAGTATTTGTACAGACGTTAGTTAATTAGTTAGTCATTCATTGCTTACAGGGTCCAGCGGACTGCAAAGAGCCGAATCAGGGCCACAAAATCAAGACCACAGCTTTGCTGAAAGAGGACTCACCCCTAATCCGTATAAAAGATCTGCCGAAACAACCCTAGTGGTAACACTGAAGGCAATCCACCAGCCGGTCACTTTACAATAAAGACATCCCACACAAGGGATGCTGAGGCTGTAGTCTAATTTATCAAACCCCCATTTACAAAAACAAAATAGAATACAAACATCATTAGGCAATATCAACAAAACACATACATATAAAATGCCTAAATTGCCAAATAATAACATCATAGGAAGCCCCAGTGACCATTTGGCAGAAAACGTCCAATATTCCAAAGCTGATCCAACAGACCTCACACACAATGAGGAGTTTTGTCCTGGAAGAGTTTTCAAGAAAAAATGTATGTGACTGGTCTAGCTAAGAAAAAGATCGTATAGCAGATTGATAGAACAGAGTAGGAATGAGAAAGAACAAAGGAGAAAGACAGCGATAGTGGGAATTTAAAGCATTACATTTCCAGAAAGTGGGGATACAATTTATACTGAAACCCCCGGCACCCCCGGCCCCATAAGGGATTGTACATGTTGTTTAACCTGAGTTACTAGTCTTGAAGTGACTGACAAGCACAGTAAAATATGTAAGACTATGACTAATATTCAAACCCGGCTCATTTTACCCAACCCCGGTTCTAAGATACAATTTAAAAACATCAACAAACAGTTCAAACAACCTTACGTAGTTTACGTAGACTGTCACCGCCACGACTCCCCCTGGGTAGACACCACAAACAAACACCTTACACACGCAGACAACCCAGACAGAATGACAGTTTCCCGCAGACGTGAAGCGATGATAACACAACAATTATATATACAACTTTCGAGCTATTTATTCATTCATACCACACACTCATACACATACAACATTTACACATGAAACGAGAAAAATGGTGATGGAACAATCAATGGATCAATGAGCAATGAAATGGAAATGTCAGATGAACGGGGGTTGCTGATCAACCACGTCTAACTAACGACTGTGCAACGCCAATGTCCGGGCACAGAGGGGGCAAGTGTCAGAGGGGGACAAATAAAGAACGAGCCGACCTGATAGTAGGGTGT
Source organism: Oncomelania hupensis (assembly GCA_036898135.1). Lineage (NCBI taxonomy): Eukaryota > Metazoa > Mollusca > Gastropoda > Littorinimorpha > Pomatiopsidae > Oncomelania > Oncomelania hupensis. The sequence continues at coordinate 2,817,459 of CM072522.1, read as the reverse complement.
CCCCGTTGACGTCTCCGAAAGGTAGCTGCCTCCTCGTTGTGGTTGTCGCTGGACTGTCGCTGTTAAGTCCGGCGTAGTGGTGTAGTCGCTCCCTCCGCCGCCGACGATGACGATGATGATGATGATGATGGTGACGCTGTAGTTGCGGCGGCCCTGCCGCCGTCGACGCCTCTCAGCCTGACTCCTCCTGTCGGCTACCTTGTAACGCCGAGGCTAGGTCCCGCAACGGACGTCACAATCACGCGGGAAAGATGGGGTGGTGGAATGATGAGGATGTCAACAAACGTGGACGTGGACGAATGGGTGGTGATGATGATGTGGGTCCAACGACCGGATGTCGTCGTCGTCGCACTGAAGAGTTCGACGAACTTCTGAGCGACGAACAAAGACTTTCGATGATGAACCTTCGAACCCAACGGCTCGATTGTAAAGGTACCTGTAGCCAGCTTTCACTGCTTGCCTAACACAGTACTCCAAGTAGGGTAAATCCAGTGCGTAGTTTCTATTAGTGGACAATGCCTCACACTAAATTACCACACTGCACAAACTTTGCTATATTATAGCTGCACTCCAATCTGAGAGTTAAACTACAAAACACAGCACCATTTCCAACTAGTATACTCTTTTTGGAACCAGTTACTATTATTCGTTAATAACTGTCCCCCCTACTTTTCCAGAACAACCAAAACACCCAGAGCAACAAAACAACCCGGTCTACACCGTAGCTCTGCCAAACCTGTTCTGACTAACAGTGAACACTTTCCTAACACTTCCTAACACTGGCTGGCCAAACTATGCTGTTCAAAAATCACGCTTTCCACGTATAACCATACATTCGACACCGCGCAGTTACTACCCCAACTCATTAACTCTCCACCCACACTTACTACTCGGTTTCCACACAGGCTGCCCTGTGACACCCCCCCCTCCCAAGACGAAACTACGGAGAGTTCAAAACTTAATCTTCCACAGGGTCAGATCTGCTGAGGAAATCCGCCTCTATGTTGTCTCTTCCTGGAATCGGTCGAACTGTGAAGACATAGGCCTGCAACTGCATAGCCCATCGGGTGAGTCTGGCACTGTTGAGGTGCGTTCTCTGCAAGTATTGCAGCGGTCGATGGTCTGTCTCCAGCCAATAGTGCCGTCCAAACAAGTACGGTTCAAACCGTTGTACCGCCCACACGACTGCCAAACACTCCTTCTCGATGGTGGAGTAATTCCGCTCCGCTGGCAACAGCTTCTTGCTGGCAAACCCCACCGGTTGCACACCCTCACCGGTTTCTTGCATCAGTGCAGCTCCTAGCCCCTGCTCAGATGCATCTGTCCTCAGGATGAACTCCTTGTCCAGGTTCGGTAACTTGACCACTGGCTCACTGGTCAGCGCTCTCTTCAAGTCGTCGAAAGCTTTCTGGCAGTCACCCCTTCTGTTGACCTCTCCCTTCTTCCTTACTCGCACGATCGGTGCTCTGTACGGCGATGTACACGACTCGGTAACCCTCGACTCCGGCATCGGTTCCACTTCACTCTTGGCGACTTCCATCTGCGGAAATGGTAGCGGATGCCGTCGGTTACGTTCAGGGCTGTCGTCGGTCGCCACCACCTCGCACTCGTCCAAGTTGGTTAGCGGCAGTGCTCTCTCTTGTAGTGCAGACAGCTCCGTGTCTATCCGTATGTCCACTGGCCCTTCGCTCGCTTGAAGCGGTATCGGTGGTACAGCGCCCTGGTAGCTGATATCTGTGGTTCTCTCTGTCTCAGTTTGGTCCAACACGACGGCCACCGTCGGTCCTGGTTCTGCCCCGCGTACTATGTAACGCTTCAACTTCCTGATGCGCCCCTTGGGTGTCGTTCGCTGGCATATGTCGCACGAAGTACAGTACCTCCGGACATCGCGGCACATCCCTGGCCAGTAGTACTTGGTCCACACCTGATCTAGGGTCTCCTTGGTTCCTCGGTGTTCAGCCCTAGGCGTGTCGTGTCCCACGCGTAGCACCTCCGACTGAAGCTTGGCTGGTACCACCAACTGTCTGCGATCCACTTTGTCCTGTCCTGTGTATTCGCGGTACAACAGGCCTCGCTTCCAGACGAATGCCACTTGCCCTTTGCCTCGTTGCTCCTTCCCTGCCTTCCGGTCCGCTAGCTGTCGTACTTTCGCAAGTTCGTTGTCTTCCAACTGTAGTTGGCGCATCTCCTTCGGCGTCGCGACGATGTTCTTGCTCGGTCCGACCACCAATGGTTCCGTAGCGACTTGGTCCTTGGCCGCTTGCGCTCTGGTCTGCACCGCGCAACACTCAGCACTCCCCTCGGCAAACACTGGCAGTGCTGTATCACGTTGCTGTTCTGTCCTCGCCCAGTTGCCGATCACCACTGGGTAGATCAAGTCTGGTACCACCACTACCTCCACTTTCCCGGTGTAGAATGGTGATTCCAGTTGTACCCATGCTGTTGGCAGTGATCTGGATAACTGGCGAATGGCGAATCCTACACGCCGCGTGCGTCCCGTGTACACAAGGTTGGCAACCTCTCCCTTCCGCAGGCAAATCAAGTCGGTCCCCGTGTCCCTCACAGCCGTCAGCGGAACACCTTCCACTACCACTTGGCTCTGGAACCGAGGATCTCCCTCCTTGCCTGCCTCCTTCAAGATGCGCAACGCTGCTCCACTTCGCTCGCTGCGTTTCGGACAATCCCGCTTCAGATGCCCTTTCTGTCCGCAAGTGTAGCACACCCGCTTGTCCGGCGAGTTGGGTCGTGGTCCCGCTGGCTGGCGACCCTCGCTCTTGTCCCTGGGTGTAAAGGGTTGACGGGGTGGAAAACGTAGGTTGGTCCCCGCCCTGGCGTCGACGTACTGCTGCGCCAACGTCGCGGCCTCCTCCACCGTTGCTGGGTTGCGCTCGCGCACGAACGTGACGAGCTCTGGCGTCAAACCGTTGACCATCTGCTCCATCAGCACTAAGTCCAGTAAGTCCGCATACGTGGCCTTCTTGTTCGCTAGTCCCATCCAGCGCTCCAGGAACAACTCTGACTTCCGCAGATACTGTTTGAAAGTCTCTGGTGGCTCCCTTCGTAGCTGGCGAAACTTCTTGCGATACGTCTCGGCCGTCAGGTTGAAACGTACCAACAACGCTGCCTTCAGGATCTCATAGTCGGCAGAGTCGTCCTCGTTCAAGCCAACGTAAACTTCCCTCGCCTTCCCTTTCAGCAAGGTCCCCAAGCGAATAGCCCACGTGTCCTTCTTCCAGTCTTGAGCCTTGGCAAAACGCTCGAACTGGCACAAGTAGGTTTCTAGGTCGTCCTTATCCTCGAAGAAAGGTAACCTGAGCTTGACCGTCTCGAACTCGGGTTGATGATTCCTGCGGTTCCCGGCGCCTTGCGACGTCAGCTGCGCCATCGCTAACTCGTGTGCCATCTCTCTCTCCCTCTCTCTCTCTCTCTCTCCGGTCTGCATCTTCCCGGCTCGCCCGCTCTCTCCGGTTTGCGTCTTCCTCCCTAGCCGCTTGGTCTATCGCGTAGTCTAACGCTGCCTGACCCTTCAGTCCTTCGCGCTTGGCGAGTCTCAAGATCCGCTCCATCGGCGTCTCGTCCGCGAATGGTCCCGTCCTCGGCGTCAGTGCCGCCTCGACCTTGTAGATCGAACGGTAGGGGTTGGTCTTGAACCTCTTCGGTCTCGTCGCGTCGCTCAGGCGATCTTGGTCTCCGTAGAAGTCGGTGCCTGCTGACATCCCGCCAGTCGCGCCAAATCCCGTCACAAAAGGAACACTCACTGTGTCTCTGGCCTCGAACGTCGTCAACTCCTCGTCCACTGACCCACGACGCGATGACCTAACCGGCGATCTCCGCTGCTCGATCGTAAAAGGTAAGTCGGTGACTCCCGTATCAGCTGCTGCCGCCGTGCGCTCGTCCATCGTGACACCCACGCGAGAACGCGTACGAGCCGCGATCGGTGACACTCCTTCAGTCTCCTCGATCGATGCCATCCTGCTTAAGGAAAGCAACAACAACCAACAACAACAAGTCAAAGTCCTACAACCCTACCTAACCTAGCCTAGCCTTAGATACTAACTACCTACCTAGGCTATCTTCCTACCTATCACCCACCTCCTCCCACTCAAACAGTGGAAACTGGCCTGCAAGGTAGCGAACCGGTTGGAGAGTGCAATGGCCCCCTCCCTCACGTGTGGTCGAACCTAGGCCGGCTGTGAGCCTCCGCTGAACAGCGACCTGACTCCCTCCAACCACCCGCTGGGGTGCACACTCTCACCGAGTCACGCCTCACACACTCGGACACCACAAGACAATCACAAGACAACTTCACGTCTGGGCACACTCACACCTACCCTGCATCTCCACCAAATGTCACCGCCACGACTCCCCCTGGGTAGACACCACAAACAAACACCTTACACACGCAGACAACCCAGACAGAATGACAGTTTCCCGCAGACGTGAAGCGATGATAACACAACAATTATATATACAACTTTCGAGCTATTTATTCATTCATACCACACACTCATACACATACAACATTTACACATGAAACGAGAAAAATGGTGATGGAACAATCAATGGATCAATGAGCAATGAAATGGAAATGTCAGATGAACGGGGGGTGTTGATCAACCACGTCTAACTAACGACTGTGCAACGCCAATGTCCGGGCACAGAGGGGGCAAGTGTCAGAGGGGGACAAATAAAGAACGAGCCGACCTGATAGTAGGGTGTCCCCGTTGACGTCTCCGAAAGGTAGCTGCCTCCTCGTTGTGGTTGTCGCTGGACTGTCGCTGTTAAGTCCGGCGTAGTGGTGTAGTCGCTCCCTCTGCCGCCGACGATGACGATGATGATGATGATGATGGTGACGCTGTAGTTGCGGCGGCCCTGCCGCCGTCGACGCCTCTCAGCCTGACTCCTCCTGTCGGCTACCTTGTAACGCCGAGGCTAGGTCCCGCAACGGACGTCACAATCACGCGGGAAAGATGGGGTGGTGGAATGATGAGGATGTCAACAAACGTGGACGTGGACGAATGGGTGGTGATGATGATGTGGGTCCAACGACCGGATGTCGTCGTCGTCGTCGCACTGAAGAGTTCGACGAACTTCTGAGCGACGAACAAAGACTTTCGATGATGAACCTTCGAACCCAACGGCTCGATTGTAAAGGTACCCGTAGCCAGCTTTCACTGCTTGCCTAACACAGTACTCCAAGTAGGGTAAATCCAGTGCGTAGTTTCTATTAGTGGACAATGCCTCACACTAAATTACCACACTGCACAAACTTTGCTATATTATAGCTGCACTCCAATCTGAGAGTTAAACTACAAAACACAGCACCTTTTCCAACTAGTATACTCTTTTTGGAACCAGTTACTATTATTCGTTAATAACTGTCCCCCCTACTTTTCCAGAACAACCAAAACACCCAGAGCAACAAAACAACCCGGTCTACACCGTAGCTCTGCCAAACCTGTTCTGACTAACAGTGAACACTTTCCTAACACTGGCTGGCCAAACTATGCTGTTCAAAAATCACGCTTTCCACGTATAACCATACATTCGACACCGCGCAGTTACTACCCCAACTCATTAACTCTCCACCCACACTTACTACTCGGTTTCCACACAGGCTGCCCTGTGACATAGACTTTGAATCACTGATTTTAAAATATCAAGGTCCTCAAGGTTTTAGTAATTCTATTCTCACACACTTGCACGAAGTCTGTAGTTTTTGAGTTCATACCCGTTAGAACTGATGGACAACACAGAAAACCCGTGATTTACAGGGGCCCAGAAGCAGCACAAACATTTTTGGATGAAATTAATAAATTATATAAACTGTGCTTATTACAATTACAAAATCCTGTTCCTAATTACTGAATCTGATTCAATAGTCTTTGAAGCAGCCACACGCTATGGGGCGCCATGTGTCCATTTATTCTATGTGACCATTCTATACATAGAATAAATTCTATGCACATAGAAAGAATTCTATGCACACAAAAAGCATTCATTAGTTGAAATTCCATTTATAAAAAAAGAAACCAATATTGTAAGTCATAGAATAAAATTCTTTATATTGAATAACATTCTATAATATAGTGTAAAATGCTATGTCCATAATAAAATTCTATGTATAGAATAACATTTTATAATAGAGAATAAGATTCTATGTATGTAATACAATTCTATATTATAGAATGCACTTGTATGCATAGAACTATATTCTATAACATAGAAAGAATTCTATTACAAAGAATGAATTCTATAACATAGAATTAATTCTTTAACATAAAATAAATTGCATGACATAGAATTAATTCTATGTGCATAGAATAAATTGTATAACATAGAATGAATTCTATAATAAAGAATGAATTCTATATGCATAGAATGAATTTTATAGCATAGAATGAATTCTATGACATAGAATTCATTGTATGACATAGAATGAATTCTATAGACATAGAATGAATAGTATAACATAGAATGAATAAGATTACATAGAATGAATTCTATGACATAGAATGAATTCTATAACATAGAATGAATTCTATAGCATAGAATGAATTCTATGACATAGAATTTATTCTATAGCATAGAATGAATTCTATGTTACAGAATGAATTCTATGTCATAGAATTCATTCTATGCTATAGAATTCATTCTATGTTATAGAACTCATTCTATGTCATAGAATTCATTCTATGTTATAGAATTCATTCTATGTCATAGAATTCATTCTATGTCATCTTATTCATTCTATGTTATACTATTCATTCTATGCTATAGAATTCATTCTATGTTATAGAATGAAATCAATATAAAAACCTTTTTTTTAAATAGTAAAAACTGGGGCACTGTCAAGGTATAGAGAACATTTTGTATGGCATGGGACTGTATTGCAGAGATACACATTGCCACATCCCATCACCACACCAAATCACTCTACATCAATGGCTGACGTACGTTCCTAATGCTATTATGCTATCCATTTTATTAACGGAAGGAACTATACATAAATGTGGGTGTTCTCACAAAGGGTGGCCAAATTCGCAACAGAGGTATTTATCTGAAAATAGGTTATGGGGGGACGCCTGGGGTGAAATAGTTTTTTTTGCAATAATTATTATGTCTCAGAGTTGTATCGCAATATTCGACCTTTAATTATATTAATTATTGCTTTTTATGAGTGTACAGTACGGTTATTTCTTCGATATTGAGCAAAAAGAACTGATTATTTAATTAGATTTTGTCACTATAAACCCTTACAGAACCTCAGCACATTGTAATGAAAAGTAAGCACGCAGGGGCGGAAGGGGGGGGAGGGGAGGGTGTGACGTCAATTATTTTTATTGCTACGGGATCTACTCACATTACCTTCGAAGTCGTCTGCATCAAGAAACCTAAAGGCCCCGCCACACATGCCGATTGTGCAAGGATTTTGTTTGCGATCCGATCGCGAGTGCTACGTGATGACGTCAGAACAACTGCTTGCGATTTGCAATTGGCTCAGTATCATGCGATTAGAGCCTGTTCTAATGTCTGATAAAGCCCGCAGAACGCTTGGCACGTCAGACATTTCTTCAGTTCTTGCGCGCGTGCACATGTCCCTTTATTCGTCAAAGCCTTTATTCGTCAATTTCACAAAGAATGACCTAGTTGCGCATAGAATGAACATTCTATATTATAGAATGCATTCTATGTTAAAGAATTCACATTCTATGTTACAGAATGGATTCTATGTTATAGAATGAACATTCTATATTATAGAATGCATTCTATGTTAAAGAATGCACATTCTATGTTATAGAATGGATTCTATGTTATAGAATGAACATTATAAGTTATAGAATGGATTCTATGTTATAGAATGAACATTCTATGTTATAGAATGAACATTCTATGTTATAGAATGAATTCTACGTTATAGAATGACCATTCTATGTTATAGAATGAACATTCTATGTTATAGAATGGATCCTATGTTATAGAATGAACATTCTATGTTATAGAATGAACATTCTATAACATAGAATGCATTCTATTTGCACCAAATGTTAAAAAATAATTCTATGAAAATAGAATGTATTCAGTGTTGCGAATAAAATCCATTTTATGTAAAAACAAAAAAGGTATTTTATGTCATACAATTCTTACTGTGTAATACAATTAATTATATATACATATAATTCATTTCACTCACATAAAATTAAAAAAACACAACTAATAAATTGTAACGAAATTTAGAATTTAAAAAAAGATCTTGTATGACACATCACCACATCGCATCATCACCACATCGATCACATCATCACATCACATCACTGCATCACATTGCTTCATCACCATCATCGTGAAAATGCACCACCACATAAAATCACATCACATCAACAAATCATCACATCACATCAGCCGACATCACAGCAGCAGCACATCTTCAGATTGCAGCAGACAGCACATATCATGGCATCAGTGAATCACATCACATAATCTAATCACCCCACCCCTCCCACCCATCACATTTGTGGTGCAGTGTGGTGTGATTTAGAGTGATGTAGTGTGGTGATGTGATGTGGTAATGTGTATGTATGTATCTGCAATACAGTTCTATTATGCCTTAAACGCGAGTGAATCAGACCACATCATCACATAACCTAATCACTCTACCACACCTACCCATCACATTTGTGGTGCAGTATGATGTAGAGTGATGTGGTGTGGTGATGGGATGTGGCAATGTGTATATCTCTCTGCAATACAGTCCCATGCCTTAAAAAATGTTCTCTATACCTCGACAGAGCCCCAGTTTTTACTATTTTTAAAAAAGTGTATGTATTGATTTCATTCTATAACATAGAATGAAGTCTATGACATAAAATGAATTCTATGACATAGAATGAATTCTATAGCTTAGAATAAAGAGGATAACATAGAATGAATAAGATGACATAGAATGAATTCTATGACATAGAATGAATTCTATAACATAGAATGAATTCTATAGCAAAGAATGAATTCTATGACATAGAATTTATTCTATAGCATAGAATGAATTCTATAGCATAGAATGAATTCCACAACATAGAATTCATTCTGTAACATAGAATTTATTCTATGCTATAGAATTCATTCTATGTTATAGAATTCATTCTATGTCATAGAATTCATTCTATGTCATCTTATTCATTCTATGTTATACTATTCATTATATGCCTATAGAATTCATTCTATGTCATAGAATTAATTCTATGTCATAGAATTCATTCTATGCTATAAAATTCATTCTATGCATATACAATTCATTCTTTATTATAGAATTTATTCTATGTTATACAATTTATTCTATGCACATAGAATTCATTTTATGTCATATAATTTATTTTATGTTAAAGAATTCATTCTATGTTATAGAATGAATTGTATGCACATAGAATAAATTCTATGTTATAGAATTCATTCTTTGTAATAGAATTCATTCTATGTTATAGAATATAATTCTATGCATACTAATGCATTCTATAATATAGAATTGTATTACATACATAGAATCTTATTCTCTATTATAAAATGTTATTATATAGATAGAATTTTATTATGGACATAGAATTTTACACTATATTATAGAATGTTATTCTATACAAAGAATTTTATTCTATGACTTACAATATTGGTTTCTTTTTTATAAATAGAATTTCAACTAATGAATGCTTTTTGTGTGCATAGAATGCTTTCTATGTGCATAGGATTTATTCTATGTATAGAATAGTCACATAGAATAAATGGACACATGGCGCCCCATACACGCTGCCACATTATGTGAGAGATCACACAAAATTACGGAGGCATTTAGGAGGTGCTGCACATCAAAAGTGTAACTTAAGACTATGGACTCAAACATTTTACTCTTCCAATCTTTATTCACAATCTCCGCAATTACGACTCTCTTTTAATCATGCAAGCAGTGACGAACGCATACAGAGTGTCATGTATTGCCGAGACAGAAGAAAAATATAAAACATTCGCTCTGAATAAATAAAAGTTTTATGACAGTTTTCAACACTTGGCTTCTAGTTTAGAAACACTTGCTAAGAACTTACCCTGTGACCCTTGAGGCTATTATGCAAAAGGTGTGTGAAAATAATAGTGTGTTACAAGAAGTGAAAAGGTAGATGAAGGAAATGTCTACAGCAATAATTGAGCTGCAAAGGGAAAATGAAACTCTCAAAAAAGAAGTGGCGGGTTTGAAGAAGATGGAGAAGGCATTCAGTGAATACAAGGAGAAAATGACAGAAGTACAACGTGTGGCAGAGCTGGCACGAGTGACAGCAAATGAAGCGGACCAGTACAACAGACGTAATTATCTTCGTACTAGTGGTTTTTGTACCCTGGCAAGCCAGGGTACACAGGTCGCTGTTTAAAATGTAGACAGAGAGACAACTGTTGTCTGCAAGTTTCATTTGGACGATGATACCTCCCCATATCCCCCTTGATACCTCACCATACCCACCCCCCTCTGATATCTTCCCGTCCCCCCCCCATGATGCCTCATCATACCCCCTTGATACCTCCCCGAACCCACTTGATACCTCCCCATAACCCCTTGATACCTTTCGTACCCCCCTTGTAACCTACCTGTACCCTCCTTGATACTTCCCCGTTGATCGTTTCGCAGGTATGGATGAAAGGAATCGACCATCACCATACCCCCTTATATATACCCGTATCCCCGTTATGCCTACTCATGCCCCTTTAAACCTACCCGTAGCCCCCTTTTACCTACACGTACCACCCCATCCCGATCCTTGATAATAATAATAATAATAATAATAATAATAATAATAATAATATTGAATAATACAAATAGAAATCATAAAAAACACCAAGGTTTTAAAATAAAATTTAATATAAGATATTATAATTATAATAATAATAATTATTATTATTAGTTTATAAATAACAATAATAATAATAATAATAATACAAATAATAATAATAATAATAATAATAATAATAATAATAATAATAATAATAATAATAATAATAATAATAATAAAAATAATAATAATAATAATAACGTACCACCCCATCCCGATCCTTGGTAATAATAATAATAATAATAATAATAATAATAATAATAATAATAATAATAATATTGAATATAGAATAATACAAATAGAAATCATAAACACTAAGGTTTTCAAAAAAATTTGATATAAGATATAATATTATAAATAATAATAATAATAATAATAGTAATAATAATAATAATAATAATAATAATAATAATAATAATAATAATAATAATAATAATAAGCCTAAATTAAAAAGAAAAATATCCATATTGTAGTGGAAAAAAAAACATAAAAAAAAAAAATATGGCCCGCATCGGATTCGAACTTGGGTCGCCCTAAACAGTAGGCGAAACTGTTACCAACTGAGCTATCAATGCTTCGTAACAAAAACAATAAATTTTTTGGTCTATATGGGAAAACATCCTGAAACCTCAATTTGATTTTGAATGGAAGCGCGCGGAATGAGGCTATTGCAGTTTGTGGACATTTTGTTTATTTATTTATCTAAAAAACGGTTACATGTTCGGTAAGGAAATGTCGGCTATAACGATTTGGTGGGTTTTGAGCACACAGCAGGCCGATCGGCGGCCTCCAGCACCTGCCCAGATCAGCGTCCATAGGAGACAAACTTTATAGTAGTGGCGAAGAAGGACTTCCGGCTAAGCAATTTATATATATAGATTTATGGCTTACCGGAATCCGCGGAAGCTGGAGGGAGCAGAGGAAGGAATAATCAAGAGAAGACAGAAACGGCACTTCTGAAAGTGTTTCAAGATATTGGGGTCATGTTGCAACCTAATGATATTGAAGCAGCTCATCGTCTGCCCAGACCAAAAGGTGTCGGCAATGATCGATATCCCAAGAGCTACTATAGTTAGACTAGTTAATCGTAAACACAGAGATTTGGTGATCAAAAATAGAAAACAGCTGAAAGGTTAAAAAATTGTAATTGTAGAAGATCTCACAGATGCGAACTACAGACTATATACACGAGTTAAAAAAGATGAAATCTGTGATCAAGCGTGGACAGTGTATGGTAGGGTGTACATGAAATCAGTCAGTGGTACGGTGGTTGCAATTCAATCAATTTCAGAACTTGAAGGAAAGAAGCAGATGTGGTCTAAATCTCGTTGATTAATTATACATGGGACATATTTTTGTGTGTGTGTTTGCGGTGCTTGGTTTAGTCAAGAGGTTCCGCGGCTCATGTGATTAAAAAAACAACAACAATAATTGAGTTCATTTGTTTACCTAACAGGCCTATGGCCATGTCTGGTCCTGATTTGGCTCGGAAGAGTCCGCTGGACCTAAAGCACTAATCATGTTATGGCCATGTGGCAACACGTGCTTATAGCCATGCCAAATAGAACCTACGGCGGTGTAGGCCGTGATAATATAATGGGCGCATCGTGATAGTGTGTTGGGCCACGCCGCAACAGTGAGTGGGTGACGGCAACTGAGTTTTGCACTGTACGCTCTCTCTCTCTCTCTCTCTCTCTCTCTCTCTCTCTCTCTCTCTCTCTCTCTCTCTCTCTCTCTCTCTCTCCCCTCTCCCTCTTCTTCTCTGGCTTTCTCTTTCCTACTTAAACTTAAAATGTGCTTTGGTAAACATTGTTTGCCACCATTGAAGAATTTATTTTATTTGGTTTTGTAAATGACACGTGGTTGGAGGATTCCTCTTCCCACCCCCCCCCTCCCCTATCTTTCTCTTTGGGTGTGTTGTTTTTCTTAACTATACCTTTTTTGAAAGAAAAATATAACGATTGTGAATGAGTATGGTTTGTAAACTATATTATTTATGATTGTTGCCTTATTATTTCAGCTAAGTAGTTAGCTTAAACTTACCTTTTGTTGTTGTTGTTATGTATAGCTGGAAGTTTTTAAAGGATTTATTCTGTTTTTGACCAAAGATTCCTTCTAACAAAAACAATATGAATATGATTGTCTGACTTATTATTTTATATTAATTTGACTTATTCTCTTTCTTTGTCCAAAAAATGCTAGTACATGTGTTTATAATTGGTCCTGTATAATTGGTTTGTAAATGTGGAAGTCAGTCTTTCTTTCAAAGCAGTAATATTCGTTGATTGTACTCCTTTGTAGTTTTTTTTTTAAAAATTCACCTGTTTTTCATTGGTGGTTGCTGTTGTGTTCTGAAACTGAGTCGTGCACTTCTATTTGAAAATATTGAGATGAAGGTTGTTATGTATTTATTTATTTATTGTTTAACCTTCTTTTGACTACTTATTCCCCTCGAGGTAAATACACCTTTGAATTGTCCAACCATTATGATTAATTCAATTATTCTGTTCTTGCAAATGAAGCCTACCGATGTCATTTTCTGTGTTATTTGTGAGTGTGGTACTTCAGTAGTGGATTTTATCAGATTTAAGTGAAATGTTTAACTGACTAATATTGATTTCTGACATTACTGAATTATTCTCTGAAAAAGTAAGGAAATTCTTTTCAAATTGCAATTTTTTTATTAAGTAAATAGTCTCAGAGCTGTTTATTTTGCCATCTTATATTTGGTATCTGCTATTTTGTCTTGGTAGTCACGCCATTATCTTCTTCACCCAGTTTAAGCATTGACGCATAAACATAATGTATGAATCGTTTATTGTGTATGAAAGAAGTTTGAACTATATGGGTCTGTTAAAGTTGATTGCTCTGGAGGTATGTACTCAATCCATTTTTGTGTCAGTTGTGATAAAGACAATTAGGGTAAATTTACAAAATGATTACATGATCAGGAATAGTTCTTTAAAGGGATTATAATGAGAAAAAATGACAAATACTCGTAAGGATAATTTTTCTATATGTACATATAATTGTAATGGTCTGGGGGATGCAAACAAACGTAGAGACGTGTTTGATTATTTAAGGAACCTAAAGTGCAACATCTATATGCTTCAAGAAACACACTGGAAAACAGAAAGTGAAAGCTGTATTAGGGCGGCTTGGAGATATAATATTTGGATTAGGGGTGAAGAAACAAACAAAAACGGTGTGGCAATTCTGTTCAATAATAATTTTGAATATAAAATATTCGATGTATTAAGAGATCCACATGGCACATTTTTGATTATATATGTAGAAATATGTGACGTGGGGTTTTATTGTTGCTGGGCTTTGCACAATGGAATGCTATTACCCACTCGTCTATTGTTGAAGGGGATCGCTAGTAATCTCCCTGTGACATAACTTAATACATTTATTTGTTTAGCTCGGTCTGTGTTTAGGCTGGGGTACAGAGATAGAAATAAAAATGGTAAAAGATCACTGTCACACTAGCTTTCACACGGCTATGATACATATGTAGTCCAGCCACTTGATAACAGTAAATATCACACATTTATTTCCTCTCGTTCTCATCGGCCGGAAAATCCGATTGGCCGTAAAATCGGCTCTATCCTTAAGCTGGATGATGTCATTGCCTACTTGGCTATCGTCAGCATACAACTGCTACGCATGATCACTTCTGTCGTTTGCTTCAGATTAACAGTAACCTTCTAATGCTCCACACTGACTAAACAAGGCAACAGCTTAGGGCTGTGTTTAAATCTCGGCTCGTATTACAAAATAATGAAAAAAGAATACTTCTTGTAAACTTATATGGCCCTAGTGTTGGCGATCATCCAGAATTCTTTGAAAAAATATGGGTTCATATTGATCATTATAGCAGGGATAATGTAATTATGGCAGGCGATTGGAATTGTCCTCTTAATATGACAATTGATGTTCGTAACTATGTAAGCACATCAAGCCGCCCTAGAACAAGAAAACTGCTTGAAATGTTTGCCAAATATGGTTATTATGATGTTTTTAGGCAGATTTACCCATATTAAAAATTGTATACATTGAGAAAATATAATACAATCAAACAAGCAAGACTAGATTATTTTATTATGAGTGAAGAAATCATGAACGAAACTGTTGATATAAAAATATATCCAGGCTATCGTTCAGATCACTCCTTAGTAGTTCTGTTCATTAAAAAAGAACAATTTCAGAAAGATAGACCCTTATGGAAATTTAATAATTCACTACTTAAAGATAAAGAATACAGTTTAAAAATTAAAAAAAGTTATTAGTAATCTTAAAAAACAGTATGCTGTTTTGGTATATAACTTTGATGGAATTGATGGTATTCCAGATGATCAGCTTCAGCTTCAAATAAGTAATCAACTCTTTATTGAGATGATTTTTTTAGAGATAAGGGGAAAAACAATATGGTATGCTAGTTATAGAACAAAGAATAATAGTCAAAAGGAAATGGATTTGGAACAAAAAATTAAGGGAGTAGAGGAAAATATAAAAGAGGAGAATCTGGAAGAGTTGGAAAACCTTAAGGTACAACTTCAGGAACTTAGAGATATTAAAATGGACGGGATTACGGTTCGGTCCAGAGTCAAATGGCTAAATGAAGGAAAAAAAAAGAGCAAATACTTTTGTAACTTAGAAAACAGAAATTATCTAGATAAAGCTATGCCCATACTGGAAACAGAAAATGGAGAAATCATTACTGAACAAAAACATATTTTAGAAGAAGTGCAAGATTTTGACGAAAATCTTTACAGACATAAAGATGTTAAAAATAGGGATATTTGTGTAGAGTTAAAGGAAGTACCTAAACTTCAAGAAGAAGATAGAAAAAAGACAGAATGTGTGATTAAATTTGGTGAAGCAGTCACGGCTCTGAAAAAAATGAAAAATAATAAAAGCCCAGGACCTGACGGATTCACGGTAGAATACTTTAATTTATTTTTTTTATAGATATTGGTACACTTTATATTCGTTATATAAATGAAGGATTCCAGAAAGAGCAATTGTCTGTTACACAGAGACGTGCTACTATTGTTTGTATACATAAAGAAGGAAAATCTAAACCTTTGGTAAGGAACTGGAGGCTAATATCCCTGTTAAACATTTCTTATAAAATTGCTTCGGCTTGTGTGGCTGACAGATTGAAGACTGTTTTACCTAAAATTATTGATGAATCTCAAAAGGCTTTTATAAAAGGACGCTATATAGGTGAACATATTCGCTTATTGTATGATACTATAATATATGTACAAAAAGAGAATATTCCGGGACTCTTATTTACCGTGGACATGGAAAAAGCTTTTGACAGTGTTTCCTGGACTTTTCTATTTTCTTGTCTTAAATTTTTTGAATTTGGACCAGATCTAATTCAATGGATAAAAACATTTTATTCTAATATTTCATCAACTATATTAGTTAATGGCCAATATTCGCAGTGTTTTTCAATAAAGAGAGGTGTCCGACAAGGTGACCCATGCAGTCCTTACTTATACCTTATCTGTGTTGAAATATTATCTTTAATGAACCGTAAAAATAAATTAATTAAAGGTATTCAAATTAAAGACAAGAAAAAGTTATTGTCTTAGTTTGCTGATGACACAATCATTTGTCTTGATGGTTCAGAACGATCTTTTAAAGCAGTAGTTGATGTTCTGTTGGCATATGCAGAAATATCTGGATTGAAGGTAAATTTTGAAAAATCACTTGTTAAATGGATAGGAAGTATGAAGAAGTGTAACATCCAATATATGAGAGATAAAAATTTTGTTTGGGACCCAGCAACCTTTAAAGTTTTAGGGGTTTTGTTCTCAACGGATATTAATAGTATTGTTCGTATTAATTATGAAAAAAAACTCTCAAATATGAAAAAGGTCATGGCTGCCTGGTGTCGAAGGCATCTTACCCCATTGGGGAAGATTTTAAATTATTAAAACGCTGGTACTTTCAAAAATCACTTATTTATTAACGACCCTACCAGATCCGTCTGAGGAAATTTTACTTTTGTTAGAAAAGGAAATTTATTCATTTTTATGGGATAAAAAAAAGAAGTAAAATAAAAAAATCTATTGTATGTAAGTCCTATGAAGAGGGTGGATTGAGAATGATTAATGTCCGAAACTTTCTGACTTCGCTTAAAGTTCAGTGGTTGAGAAATGAAACATCCTGGAAGGAAATGGTGCTTACGATGTATCCAAAGTTAAGTAATATTTATAAGTATGGTGCGGAATATGGTAATGTGCTCAGTACAAAGGTGAACAATCCCTTTTTAAAGGATGTTTTGAAACACTTTAGGAGGATTGCTATTAAATGTCAACTTCGGATAGTAATGAATTTATGTCTGAAAATATTCATTACAACAAAAATATCTTGAGTGATCAAAAGGTTATTTACTTAAAGGAATTGTGTGATTGTGACATAATATTTCTTAAGCAGCTTGTTAATGAGGAGGGCACTTAGCTTTCATTCCAGGAGTTTAAAACAAATTTTCCCAATGCGACAAAAACAAATGTTTTGACATATCAAGGAGTGTTAAATGCGGTTAAGAACTTTCAGAAGAGGTTAGGTTTAGAACTAGGCATTACATATGAGGAATCAGTCCCAAAAGTATGGACATACATTAATAGGGGTAAAAATCAAGTACGAGCATTGTTGGCTGAAAACAATTTTTCTCCGACCGCAGTAGCAAGATGGAATACTTTTTTTGAAAATCTACATTGGGAAAAGATCTTCCCTCACTGCTTTAGAACAACACAAGACACGCAGTTAAGATGGTTTCAAACTCGACTATTACATAGGCTACTTCCAACCCAACAATATTTATTCAGGTGTAAAATTATAGAATCACCCATATGTATTTGTCTGGATAAAGCATTAATTTTATTCGGTATAAAAGAGGATGTCCATACAAATATCACGTTTGACTTGATCATACTGCTTGCTAAATTCTATATACATAAATGTAAGTTAGGTAACTCTCAACCACAAATTCAACAGTTCAGAATGATTCTTAAAAAGCGTTTTTGTTTATAGAAATATGTGGCTATTATAAATGATAAATACCACAAATTCATTAGTGAATGGATCTTGTACTTACCACTCGTTGAAGATTGAATTGTTTGTTGTTGGTTTTTTTATGTACGTCTGCTCATTATTTTCCTCCTGAGTAAAATTCCAGGGTGACCCAGAGCAATAAGTATAGAAATCAGAAGTAATGCAGTTTGCACAAATGAATGCGATAAACGTATAATTGTGTGTATGCGTGAGTATGGGTGTGTTTTTGGGGAGGGGACCGCTCGTGTTTATTCTGTTAAACTTTTTTCATTCATCAATTTTTGTTAAACTCATTCTCATTTTGCAGAAATAAACATTAACAACAACAAAAAAAGAACATTTTGCAGAAATAAACATTAACAACAACAAAAAAAAGAACTTACCCTGCTATCCTATTACTAATAAATATTTTCCAGACGTTACACCAATTAGGAAAGGTGTGTATCATCAGAGAGAAAGGAAGAAGAGAGAGATCACTTAGCGATATCGCCTCTAAGAGAAGTGATGTACGGTGGAGGAGTTACGTCCCTTCAACCTCACATGGGCTTGCTTTCGGTTCTTAGTCTCTTGTCTATATATGGGGGTTTTTAATTATATTTTAAAAAAATGTTTTAGACCGCGATTTTCACCTTTTACTGTTAAAATGGTTGAAATAAGGCTTTTCAAATTGAGAATTTTTTTTTATGCACATCTGTTTATTTTTTCATGACTTGCTGCCTCTTGACCGTAAGGGTGTTATGAGCGCTTCCTAAACTGTAACCCGTGATATAGGTGGCTTTTGCATTGTTTTGTTGCTTGAAATAAACAGTATGTATAAGATAAATTGAGTTAAAATAAAAATAATAATAATATTATAAAAAAAAACACACTAGTCCGTATGGGGTTATACAGCATACGGATTGATTGGCAGTTTTAGTGTGTATAATTTGTGCGGGTGTGTGTGTGTGTGTGTGTGTGTGTGTGTGTGTGTGTGTGTGTGATATAGAAAGAGATGGAGATCGAAATATAAATAAAGATATTGACTAATTCGAAACGTAAATCTAGTTGTGCACACGGAAATTCATTTATTTACAAAAATATGCTTCGATTGATTTCAACATAATAATTAGGGTACGTAATTATTATACTCTCTCTCTCTCTCTCTCTCTCTCTCTCTCTCTCTCTCTCTCTCTCTCTCTCTCTCTCTCTCTCTTTCTCTCTCTCTCGTATTTAAAAAAAGGTGAACAAGGCAACTTTTTGTGATCATAAATGAAACCATCCTGCAATCAACCCTATACCCTATATAGTTCATTCAAATTGAAAATACATTCAGTGAGTCCTGTGACAAAATAAAGGGTTGGCATCTGTGTTTTATATTAGAATATTCTGCCACAACCTAATTTAATTATAACAGGATACGAAGTTGAGGAATTACAGACACAGTTTGGTGGACAGCAAATAACAAGCCGCTGAAATTTTACTTTTCTCATACTGTCTTACAATCTTTTTTTTTTTTTTTTAGGGCTAATCCAAACCGTTTCTTACACGAAACATCACCTTAGTTCCAATCCGTCTTGTATCATTGACAACCATTCATTGACCAGTCTTGGTAATCATAATTCTTTTATATCACGATTCTTGTCTGTCAGAATAGATCTACAATTTCTTCAAGAACTTACCGTTCTTCTTCCTTTGGGAAACCAAAAAAACTCTTCCCCTTGCATGCTGCCTTTAATCTTGCGTTTGTGCAGTTCAAAGCTGCACAGTGGTCACCGTAACTCTTCCTGCGATTTATTTTACCTCTCTCCATCAGATCTTCGCTCTGTGACGCAGCCATTTTCACACATGTTACAATCAAGTCGCATAACTCGTGACGCGTCATCACACCAAAGGCGTCACTGCGCGGTCTAAGTATTCCTGGTCTATGGTATCATTATGAGTACAATGACTCTTGGGAAGTGTTTGAAGAACTGGGACTGCCACCTAAAGAAAACTTTTGTTCCTCACTCAGTAAAATCTGTATTAGCGATACTGATTACCAACACCTTCAGAATGTTTTTGTTTAGTAATGTGTCTTACCATTGAACTCAAAGACCTAGCAGACACAATTGACTTTGATGCAGATGAAAATGTTGGGGATATTTAGGGTCTCGAATTTACACCAACTGGTTATTATAAACTAACTCTAATACTGGCAGGATAAAAGAAACCAAACCTATCAACAAGCTAAAGGACTTTAATACTGGTGTACTTGATCCTGATTTAAAGTATAATATCACCAAACGAGAAAATATCTTATCTTTAACACTGGTGAATATATTGGCTTATTAAATTTAAGTGTAAAAGTCCTTACACATTCATAGGCCCAGGCAATAAATTTAAGAAGATTATTAACGCTGTGCCTCTGTTAGTTAGTTTAGTGCCAGATGAATTTAATCGAGAAAACATCGAAATCAAAGCCTACCCCCAAAAAAGTACGTTTTACATAAGCGTGATACTGCTGGGAAAACCGTTAGAGTTGTTCTTCAGCCTCCTTTTCAACTAGTTAGTACAGCTACGATAGTACTCGACATAATTGCTCACAGACCTACACAGTGAAATATTACTGCAATTCCACAGGTGACTTTAAGTTAAACTGAATTAAACGAGGATGACAGACATATTGCAATATTTATAAGGAAAAGAGACAATGAAATTCAGTACGCTGTACTTGCTTCTTCTTCCAAGATTATCGCAAGTCCTGTTTTAAATCCTACTGATAGAATAACACAAATTAACCTAGACAATGTAGATCTGGTGGCATTTTATGTGAGCAAACAAATATTTCCTGATAAACAAATAGAATATTTTGTAAATGAATTAAAATCAAGTTGAGTAAAATAATAAAAAGTTTTTTTTTCACTCATTTAAAATGACTACATTGTACTGTGCAGCAGTGGAACCATAACCAATGCAGATGAGTGCCCCAACTTTAGAATAAATTAATAAAGAACCAGCTGACAACAATCAAAACTATTATCATCAAAGAGTCAATCACAGGCTTAACTAACAACACAATGACAATGTCTGGCTGACAACAAATACTAGTACTAGGAATAGAATAATAGACTACCAGTATTGAGTAGGCCTACTAATACTACTCTAGTACTTAAACTAACTAACAACGCAATGACAACGTGGAAATACCATCGGAGTTTCCGTTTCTTCACCACTGTGAGCATGTCATCGTGTTGTACAATGGCTTGTGTGATGATCTGTCGGACTTCGTTGTTGGTGATGTGCTGGGTCTAGGAAATGCCCAGAAGTCTTCTGTAGCACCTCATCTTCATGCTTTGTATTCTTCGTTGTAGATCTGCTGTGAGGGTCCATGTTTCGCAAGCGTATGAAAAGATGGAGATGACACGGGAGTGCAGTAGCCTTACCTTGGAATGTAGGTTGATGGGCATGTCTTTCCAAATGGGCTTCAACCTTGTCAGGGCAGCAGTTGTTTGTGCGATCCTGGAGAGGACTCTCTGTCGGGACCCATTTTCTGATACAATGGCATCTAAATATTTGAAGCTATGCACTGTGTTGAGTGATTGGCCTTGGACTTTGATGTCCATGTTGTTGCCATTGGTGTTGCTGGTCATCATTTTGGACTTCTCTGCACTTATTTCCATTCCAGAGACTCTGGAGGTGGTGTCAAGCCTCTGTACCAGCTGTTCAAGTTCTTATTCATCTCCAGCCAATCCATCAATGTCATCCGCAAAACGGAGGTTGGAGATTGCTCTACCCCCTGTGCTGACTGTGTGTAACATAGTTTTTTAAAATGTTAAATTATATATATATATATATATATATATATCTAATGAAATGAGTGTGTGTGTGTGTGGCTGTCTGACGTTCAGTCTAAAGGTGCATGCTCTATCTCTGTTTACTATAGACTTGCATCCATCATCGCACACGTGCTTACAATCAAGGACAAAGACTACACAGTTTCCTCTCTTTACCCTTCTGTTACGCTATTTATCATTCAACCATATACATATATATATGTAACGAAAGGGGTTATTATCAAGAATTGCGTGTATGCGTGCGTGAATATTCTGCGTGTTCTCCCGTCTCACACTCCCTAACTCTCAAGAATTCTTTTGTTGTCACTTCCCCTTTCTATTACTAGAAAATAAACAATAATCAACAAAGTTCACATAAGTACAAACAACTCAATCAATAATATGGAAAAATATGTATATATATAGTTTTGTACTCACGTACTTTGTAGAAACAATCCGTGAATTAAATATACCATTCACAAATCACACACATAAAGTTCCAAGGAGATAATCTGGGAGATTGTACACTGATCTCACAAACCCACAAATAATATTCCAGAAAGACAATCCAAGAATCACCAGTCACAGTAAACACCAATATCGATCTGGTCACCGTCGACAGAGAGAGATTCCCCCAATAGTCTCATGGAGGTTAGGATTTGCTGTGTCTTTCTTTGTCTCTAATCCTCTGTCTCTGCCGATATACTATCTGCCTTCTCCTTATCCTTGTTCTTTCTCTCTATCTACTCTGGGTTTTCTCCTCTCTCTATCGCCGCTGTTGCTGCTGCTGCTGTGGCCGCTGCCGCTGTTACTGCTGCTGCTGATGTGGTAACGGTTGCTACTGCTGCTGATGTGGTAGCGGTTGCTACTGCTGCTGATTTGGTAGCGGTTGCTGCTGCTGCTGATGTGGTAGCGGTTGCTGCGGATGTGGTAGCGGTTGCTACTGCTGCCGATGTGGTAGCGGTTGCTACTGCTGCGGATGTGGTAGCGGTTGCTCGTCTTCTTCTTCGTCTTCTTCTTTGGCTTCTTCTCTGGCTCCTTCTTTATGCTTCCACCCTTCTTCCTCCTCGGCTACTTCTTCCTCTGCTTACTCTCCTTCTCGTTTTCTTCTTCTTCTTCTTCTTCTTCTTCTTCTTCTTCTTCTTCTTCTTCTTCTTCTTCTTCTTCTTCTTCTTCTTCTCGTCTACTTCTTCTTCTTCTCCTTCTTCTTCTCCTTCTTCTTCTTCTTCTTCTTCTTCTTCTTCTTCTTCTTCTTCTTCTTCTTCTTCTTCTTCTTTTTCTTCTCGTCTACTTCTTCTTCTTCTTCTTCCTCGTCTTCTTCTTCGTTTTCTTCTTCTTCTTCTTCTTCTTCTTCTTCTTCTTCTTCTTCTTCTTCTTCTTCTTCTTCTTCTTCTTCTTCTTCTCCTCTCTCTTTCTTTGCCTCGAGGCCCCTCAGCCGGAGACTTCTGAAAACATACAAGTTTTTCCCCACTAAATATCTCGATACATAAACTTCTCTGTATTTCCACATATACCTTTCTCTCTCTCTGTGACGGACCAGACCAGCAATATATAATTCAAAACTCATATGTGTAGAACACAGTTCACACATACGCAAAAATTGTAAAACTAATTATAACCACTAATTATTACATTCTTGCCGCTAATTACTTTCATTCACAAAAATAAATATAGTGCTATACATTGCAAGTTGAGGTTTCAACTACAAATCAAATACTAAACCAGCTTCAACTCATTAATCACAAATATACAACGATCCACTATCTCCATCACCTCCCTAATCCATCCTTCATACTAATAACAAAAATTATTTATTACCAATTCTTATTCCACAATAAGTAGAATATAATCAGGGTTAAATTATTATTATGTTCATACTACAATATTTCAATGATAAACAATATATACCTGCAGACGCAGCTGCTAGAAGTACGACACACACAACGACCACTACTTGGTCAAGTCACAAGAAGAATGCAACATTTTTTTGAATACATGTAATTGGTGAACCGTCACATGACTAGCTCAACCAATCAGAAATTAGTAATCAATAAAAATATTATAATTTATATCCTCACACAGGAAGATACTACAACACACAAAAAGTCACCGGACTAGTATAAACCCGGTCCGTGACATACAACAATAACATTAAATCATGCAATTCGTAGCATCACAATCGCAAGTTTCAGATAATCAATAAGTGGCGTATAGGCTAATATACAAATCCAGCACTTATTCAGTCAATTGCTAACAGGGAGGTCGTTGTCTCTTTCTTGAGACGTCACTCGTCTCTACACATTGCTCTGGTGTCATCACAGTCAATAATGGCACACTGTCGACTTGATGGAGATTCCTGATCTTTCAGTATTAATTATTATTGATTGTACTCACATTCTCACAGACCATCACTAGACGCGGATTTCTCAGACGCTAGGAAACAGAGGCTACCCTTGTGGAACACTGCAGGTGATCCCGTAGCTTGGGTCTGGAGATTTACTTCGCTCATCGTTGCTGCACGTCTGCACCGGTGATGGTTGTTCGAAGGAGAGATGAAGGCGTTGATAGTGTCCACATCCAGTCTTGTAGACGATGTCACAAGGACAGCTCCATCAGCCACACACCAGGAAGTTTCACTCCGAACCGGCCACTGTATACAACATTTATACAATCATAAATTTGTGCTCTTATACTTAAAGAGACTATATGCCTCTTTGACACATACTGCTCTGACCTTTACAACCACCAACCAAACGGAGACCCATCAGTTCTATCATGTCCAGAGAACAGAGAAGAAGAAGAAATCCTCCCAATTCTCCGAGAAGAAGTTGACGCAGCAGTGCAATCGCTGAAGAAGGGGAAGTCAGCGGGAGTGGACAACATACCCGCGGAACTGCTTCAAGCAGGAGGAGAAGCGATGATCGACGCACTCACCATTATGTTTGACAAGATGTAGCAGAGTGGGCAGTGGCCTAAACCATGGACCAAGTCGCTTGTCATCACTCTTCCCAAAAAAGGTAACCTTTAGAATGTGAAAATTACCGCACCATCAGCCTCATCAGCCATCCCAGCAAGGTCCTCCTGAAAATAATACTCAACAGGTTGAAACCCCAAGCTGAACAAATCATAGCCGAAGAGCAAGCAGGATTTAGGGCAGGGCGAAGTACCACTGAACAGATTTTCAACCTCAGAATAATCTGTGAGAAATACCTACAGCACAAACAACATCTATATCATGTGTTCGTAGACATCAAAAAGGCGTTTGACCGAGTCTGGCATGTAGCTCTGTGGGCAACCATGAGAGTGTACAACATCAGCCCTAAAATTGTTGAAGTCATCAAAAGCCTGTATGACAAGGCTACCAGTGCAGTCCTCCACAACAGCGCCATCGGAAACTGGTTCAGAACAACAATCGGTGTGCGTCAGAGATGCCTACTCTCTCCAACACTCTTCAACATCTTCCTAGAGCGCATCATGTCAGATGCCCTTGCAGACCACGAAGGCACAGTCAGCATAGGGGGAAGAGCAATCTCCAACCGTCGTTTTGCGGATGACATTGATGGATTGGCTGGAGAGGAACAAGAACTTGAACGGCTGGTACAGAGACTTGACACCACCTCCAGAGCCTACTGAATGGAAATAAGTGCAGAGAAGACCAAAATGATGACCAACAACACCCATGGCATCAACACGGACATCAAAGTCCAAGGCCAATCCCTCAACACAGTGCATAGCTTCAAATATTTAGGAGCCATTGTATCAGACAATGGGTCCCGACAGGAGGTCCTCTCCAGGATCGCACAAACAACTGCTGCCCTGGCGAGGTTGAAGCCAATTTGGAAAGTCAGGACCATCAGTCTACATTCCAAGGTAAGGCTGCTGCGCTCCCTTGTCATCTCCATCTTCCTATTTGCTTGCGAAACAGGACCCTCACAGCAGATCTCCAACGAAGAATACAAAGCATGGAGATGAGGTGTTACAGAAAACTTCTGGGCATTTCCTATACCCAGCACTTCACCAACGACGAAGTCCAACAGACCATCACACAAGCCATTGGACAACATGATGACCTGCTCACAGTGGTGAAGAAACGGAAACTCCGATGGTAGGGCCACGTCACCAGATCATCAGGTCTTGCAAAGACCATCCTGCAAGGCACAGTGCAAGGAGGTAGAAGAAGAGGGAGACCGAAAAAGAGGTGGGATGACTTTAACGTATGGATATTTTGAATGGGTGCACCTGTTTATACTAGCTAACTGAATGCAGAATATATTTGACTCCTAAATTAGCAATAAGGGTGCATGCAAGTTCTCTGTTTACCACAACACCCACAAACGTACGGACTCCTCTCAACACAGGCAAACACCAACACAAGATATCCGTTCCACGTTCTCAAAATTTATATAAATAAACAACAATAATTCTTATCAATCTTTCACTCCAATTCCTTCATACATAGATTCTAACACAGCTAACCCTAACGCATGTCTCTCTCAACACCAGCTTCACACAAGCTTGAAGAAGTCGAACCTGAATGGTTCGAAACGGATAAACGAAGCCCGGCAATCGGTTGTCCGTGGCTAATTCAAATACACGAAACTACAGTACGTTGTTAGTCGTGAGAAGCAGTGTTTCACACAAGCTGGCGCCAAGATGCCATTAACGTTGCGGCCAGAGATGTATGCTAATGATGTCTTCGACGGGTGGAGGAGCGCTTTCTAGCCCCAGTCCACCCGACCTTGAAATCGTAGTCTTTGGTCAGCGACGGAATATGACCGACCCGATCCGATGCCCCACGGACCGCTCTATCCCCGTTGCACGGGTCACTGCCGTGTCCAGGCGCGTGGGTCCACGTTCGCTCCCAGGTAGGCAGCTACACAATAAATATACACAAACGTCAACTCTCTGACCTTTATAATTTCATTCTTCTTCTTTTGTTTCAACCTTGCTGACCTCCCTTTGTTTATTCACTTTTCAACTTCCGTTTCGTATGCGATCGTCACTTTCCTTCCTCCACCACTATAATATCCATATCCAGGTAAATACTTAATGAATGAAAATTACTATCAAACATGCTCACGCCTTTCATTCATAATTCAATATCTACTACTCTACAACTATCGCCCCACGTATATTATTACATCAATGAAAATTCAATATTCCATCTTAGTGGACAACAGCTCACCATCTTTCAATACAATAAATGCAATACAAAAACATACTTCTCCGACATTTCACAATCATGAAAAACATTATAAATACCTGGACATAATCTTTACAGCACAAAATTTATCAACTTCCAGAGAGAAGGTCCCACTGAATCCACACTTACAAATAGACTCTCAGTGCCTTCTACCTGTTTACTTTTTATACAAGAGTTCTTTTCTCTTTTCTTTTATAATTTTTTCTCTGTTCTTTTATAATCTTTTATCTTTTATAATCTTTTATCTTTTATAATCTTTTATCTTTTTCCTGGCCTACACACTGACACAGCCACATACGACCACGTCGCCTGACATACACAATTCGACTGAGTAACTTTGCCCCTATTTCGAACTATTTCTTCTCTCATTGGCTCAAGAATTTTAGCCAATCAAAAATACTGTACCATAATAAAATTTTAAGAACCCGGAAAAATCCCGTTCTCTACATTGACAACATTCGAGACTGGACTGGTTTGACACTGAGCGAAACAATCAGGGTTGCTGAGGACAGGGAAAGATGGAGTACGTTGGTTAAACGATCATCTGTGTGCCCCTACGACCTCCGAGTTATGGGATAGGATAGGATAGGATAGGACAGGATATGTTATTTACTTGTAAGATTAAATTATCAAAATAATAATTACCTCCTTTGCTCCCAAAATATGTACTGAGCTTTGCCACACCTTTCAAATCGGGGGGCTTCAACGACGGCGTTCGCGGCATTTTGAAGCGCTGGCGCGAGTCGGAATAAGCAAGCAAAGGGACGGAACTTTGACTATTTGTCTTTTTGCTAAAACGTCAATGTAAGCCAGGGTTGCCCACACTATGACTTTTTCAGCATGCGAGGTACTTTTAAAATGAACAAGCCAAAATGATCTACCTACCACCAAAATGCAAAACATATATATAGTCATATAATAGGCTGACGCCAATTTTTTTTACTGCTACGCGATCTACTCAGTCACACTGCCTTCGCGATGGACCAGTTGATCGCGATCGACGTATTGGGCACTTCTGTCGTAATCCATTATATTATCCATTAGGAATATCGTTTTCTTTCTTTTCATTTCTTCCGCTCGTGGCGCCCCCCTTCCCTCCGCCACTCACCCCCTCCCCTCTTAAAAAAAATAAATAAATAAATAGAATGTCGCCGAAGACAGGAAATATCAGCTTTGCTCTTTGTGGAGCACGAAAGACGGTGTTCGTCTGGAGATTGTTTAGAATGATTGCAATGATTGAAGTTTTTAGGGAGAAGATTGCGAGGGCTTGCATATTGTGGGAGAGGTCAAATACTCGTACCCCCCAAAAAATTAAAAAAAATAAAAATAACAATAATATATATATATATATCTATATATATATATATATATATATATATATATATATATATATATATATATATATATATATATATATATATATATATATATATAGATAGATAGATAGATAGATAGATAGATATATCACACACACATGCATATATGAGATATGGAGGTTACCGTTTCCAAGTGATTGATATGTTTCCTTTAAAGTTTTGTCTCTCTCTCTCTCTCTCTCTCTCTCTCTCTCTCTCTCTCTCTCTCTCTCTCTCTCTCTCTCTCTCTCTCTCCTTCTTCTTCTTGTTTTCCTCTTTTTTTTTGGGGGGGGGTTGGGGGGCTTGGGGGGTCCGGAAACCCCGGAACCCCCCACCCCCACCCCTCGTCCGCCCCTGCACGTGATCGTACGAATCTCTCACTTCAGTTGATAGTTTTGATTTTGCGTTCTCCAAACCTACTACGCTTTCGTCGTTTTTGCCTTCATCTCGGTTAGATTCGCTGTACCCCTCCGATGGGACTTGTGCTTCAAAAAGACCAAAAAGGTTGTAGTTCCAGTCATCTACCGGTCTTGAACTGCCACTCATCACCCCTTCAACGATTTCCCAACTGCTGAATATGTTATTTGTGTTCTCGTGGTCGTTGTTGTTGTCTTTGGTGTTCATGTTACGATTTTGCAGCCGAATCAACTCTCTGGTTTCTGTTTTGTACGTGTACACTCCCGTCTTTCGTGATCAGCTTGTCAAACTTCATCTTCGTCTTCTCACCAGCCCTTTGCAGTTCTTTTGCTTTCTCCTGCAAACCTTTACGTTTTTGTCTCACAATTTTGGAAAAGTCTACATTAATAAACACATTTTTGAACCGTTCAGATGATTTCAGCATGCGAGCCTTGGCCAGAATAATTGATTTCTGTTTGAATGAAAGAAACTTCACTACAATAGCATTATCTTTTCCTGTTCTATGTGCCCTCTCAATTCCAATCACCTCTGCTATTCCTAACCCATTTTGAAGCACATCTAGGACCTTTTTTTTCGCACATTTCCCAGTTTTAATTTCCAGTCTCTCTCTTGATGCCATAAAACATCAAGTTATTTCGTCTGCTGAAATTTTCAAGAGAATCATACTTCTCTCTTAGGAAGACCAGTTCTTCACGCATTTACGTGTTCTCTATCTCTAAATGGCCACACTGTGTCTCCAGCTCTAACACTCTTCCTTGTAGTTTGTTCTGTGATTGCCCAATCTCCGTCATCTTCGCTGTCAAGGCATCTCTCAGCTCTACCATTCCAGTCTGCACCGCCATTGTTTGTTTTTCCTGTCTGTCTTCTAATGCAGCCATATGTTTTTCTAGGTTGTAGATACCCTGCATGATGAGGCCTTGCAGTAGCGCAGGACTTTGCTGAGGCTGCTCGTGTTCCTCCATAGTGTCTTGACTTATTACACTAGAAACCCCCGTTGGGGTGCCGGGGGTTTCAGTATAAATAGTATCCCCACTTTCTGGAAATTTAGTGCTTTAAATTCCCACTGTCGCTGTCTTTCTCATTTGCTCTTTCTCATTCCTGCTCTGTTCTATCAATCTGCTATACTATCTTCTGCTTCGCTAGACCAGTCACCTACCTTTTTTCTTGAAAACTCTTCCGGGACAAGACTCCTTATTTGTGTATGAGGTCTGTTGGATCAGCTTGGGAATATTGGACGCTTTCTGCCGGGTGGTCACTGTCACGTGACGCTGACGTAAGTCAGAATCCCGCGAACATTGTTAGTCCATACGACCCGAGCACACCCCACCCACACACTAAATAAGAACATAAACACCAGTGGTAAGTTAACGAAACAACTCTTTTATTCCCCAAACGTACTAACTACCCACCCGTCCCTCTAACAGCACACACTTCCCTCACTCACACTCACAAGCATACACAACATATTTAACAATAAACAAATGATATTTACAAATGCAATGGTGAAATGAAAATAAACAAACTGATTTATGAAAACTTGTTTCTATATTCGCTCTGTTCAAGAACTCTAGAAAAATATGCGCATATTAAGGCCTTTCTTTTTATACTTTCATAAGCTATTACTCAAAGTCGTTTAAGCACTTTTTTCCAGGTCTCTTTTCCAAACTAGAATGAAATACTCCTTGACGTAAACCTTCCTGTAGACGATACAGAATTACCACCCCTGAAGACACAGCAACGCATAGGCGGCCCTCACACGGTTCCCATCTGAACCGCGCACGGTCCTCAGTACAGGGGGAAGGTAACTCGGCTGGGTGGCTCCCGCGTCGCTGACCAGACCTCTCAGCGTCCAACCCAAGTCGGACGGGAACCAGAATCAGTTCAACCTCAGCCGCTCAGATCGTCTCGGCAGATGTTCAAAACAATCGTCATCATCATCAGCATCAGCATCAGCATCAACATCAGCATCAGCATCAGCATCAACATCAGCATCAGTGCACTCCACTGGTGATAAGACCTCAACTGGCACGTAGACAACACAAGACAAGACAACACAAGTTGAGGCGTCCTTCAGTCTCCGCCGCACTCCTCCGGGTCACAGGGCATCCAAGTCAGGGTTACTGAAATGGCTTTGCAGGGGAACCAATAGAGTTTCCACTACTGCTTACTAAGGATATCAAACACGCAGATATACGCCTAGTCCTACCCTCAGTGCGAAAGTCTGTTCTCTCTGACTCTTTCTGACTGACTGACCTCTATCACTACAGTATAATACCCGTTGTAACTTTCTAGAATAGCGAACATGCTCAGCAAACGGTCGGCCAGGCCCAAACCGGTTCCCTCTCTCTATATCATCTATGCGTACACTCTTGCTCGGAATTGACAGCTAAACGAGAAGTAGCAACTAACTTACGAAAAGCACGGGTTTATGTACAGTTAAAAAAAAATGTATGGTAGCCGGCGCGTGACAGTCACTAGGACTTCCTATGATGTTATTATTTAGCAATGCAGGCATTTTATATGTATGTGTTTTGTTGATTATTAATAATGATGTTTGTATTCTATTTTGTTTTTGTAAACGGGGGTTCGATAAATTAGAGTACAGCCTCAGCGTCTCCTGCGTGGGATGCCTTTATTGTAAAGTGACTGGCTGGTGGAGAGCTTTCAGTTTTACCGCTAGGGTTGTTTCAGCAGATCTTTTATGCGGATCAGGGGTTGTCCGGTCCTGATTTGGCTCGGAAGAGTCCGCTGGACCTAAAGCAATAATCATGTAATGTAATGTAATGTAATGTAATGTAATGTAATGTAATTACACTAGAAACTTAATTCATGGTATTGTTACTTTTCTCATGGAAATCTGGCCCCGGATTCATCTCCACATCTCCGGCCAACATCAGGCAACACGACAAGAATACAACGGCTACCGTGGTCAGCATTCCAAACCGTGAAGGTCTGTAAACATGTTCATTCTGTCGTTCGAATGAAATGATCTTCGCACAAAACATCTCACAGTCCACAGCATTACGAAGGTACTGTCTATCCTTTGTGCCACAAGCACGCCACAACAGAAGTACACCGACCGGGATAAAACGATCCGTTTTTCTACGCAAAATGTCAATTACAGACCACAGAAACTTGCCTGTTGTTACCCGGTGTTGCAGGTGACTAACTTGCATTGTCGTTTGTCAAGAAGGAAACCTGTGTCGATCAGTGGACAATAAAATGAGAGCGTTCGTTTACGCCGATTTCAAAAACGCCGCCATAGTGGAACCCTGCGACCTTCGACCTGTATGTGTATGTGTGTGTGTCTATGTGTAGAATCAAAGGTAAACTATTGATTGCCCAATAGCCAGAGGTCTCAACAAGGTGGAGTTTCTCTGAAAACAAAAGCACATAACACTTTCATCTTATTACTCGTGGATTCGGCTATGGTCAACAGCCTGGAGAGGATTGGGCACCGCCAGGTCTTTCTTGCTCAAGACACACCGTATGATGAAAAGAACCCCTCACTCCATATCGGATCGGTCGTCGCCCGGGTCACCAAGGACCGCGCCTTCCGTTGGCCACCAGGACGGAGGTGATACGTGTGCGACTGATAGACAACTTAACAAGATCCGCACGAGAGACAACATCGTCATAGAAACGTGTAATGTCAGGACCCTAACTGCGGAGGAAAAATTAGAACTGGCCCACGAGCTGGACCACTATCGATGGAACATTTTAGGCATCAGCGAACTGCGCTGGAAAGGCCTAGGTAAAACAACGACCAACACAGGCCACAAGCTATATTTCAGCGGGAGACACGGTGTTGGATTCTTGGTCCACAAAGACATTCTAGCCACTGTCATGGGTTGCCGTCCAGTCTTCAGTCGACTCATTACCATCCGTCTGATAGCAGCCCCTTTCATCACCATCATTCAGGCCTGTGCCCCAACATCAGACTAAGACGACAGCGAAGTCGAGGATTTCTATGAACATCAGCAGACTGTCCTTGACCAAGTGCCGGAGAAAGACATAGTCATAGTGCAAGTCGACTGGAATGCAAAGGTTGGCCAAGATGCGTTCCACAACTGAGGAGACACATGTGGATCCAACGAAACAAATGACCGAGATCTGAGACTCTTGGAGTTTGCCAGATACAACAATCTGATACTGGCAAACACCCTTGGTCAACACACTGCACAGCTGCAATATTTAGGTTGACAGACAGATAGGTAATCAGTGTTTATAGGGTCCAGCGTCAATATTTAAGAGCCATTGTATCAAACAATGGGTCCCTACAGAAAATCCTCTCCAGGATGGCACAAACAACTGCTGCCCTAATAAGATTGAAGCCCATTTGGAAAGACAGGACCATCAGTCTACATTCCAAGGTAAGGCTGTTGCGCTCCCTTGTCATCTCCATCTTTCTATACGCTTGCGAAACATGGACCCTCCCAGAAGATCTACAACAAAAAATACAAAGTGTGGAGATGAAGTGCTATAGAAGACT
The DNA here is from genome assembly GCA_036898135.1 of Oncomelania hupensis. Classification (NCBI taxonomy): domain Eukaryota; kingdom Metazoa; phylum Mollusca; class Gastropoda; order Littorinimorpha; family Pomatiopsidae; genus Oncomelania; species Oncomelania hupensis. The sequence continues at coordinate 2,784,262 of CM072522.1, read as the reverse complement.
TCTGGGACCCAGCACATCACCGATGATGAAGTCCGACAGACCATCACAAAGGCCATTGGACAACACGATGACATGCTCACAGTGGCTAAGAAACGGAAATTCCGATGGTATGGGCACGTCACCGGGTCATCAAGCCTTGCAAAGATCATCCTGCAAGGTACGGTGCGATGAAGCAGATGTAGATGGTGACAGAAAAAGGGGTGGGAGGACAACATTCGAGAATGGACTGGTTTGACACTGAGCGAAGCCATGAGGGTTGCTCATGACAGAGAAAGATGGAGTAAGCTGGTTAAAATGTGGTGCCCCAACGACCTTCGAGTTACGGGATAGGATAGGATAGACTAGACTAAGAATATATATCTAGTGTTAAAAAATATTATAACATATGCTCCTCAACAACACATTGATTTTGAATGTAAATAAGTCTACAAAACAAGTATAAAAATAAATCGCCAGCCACCAATAAACTAAACTGAAAAAGAATTATCACACACTGTCTAACAAATGTATAATTAATAAATAGGCAAAACAAGCTAAAATACACATCCCAGAGTGTAATCGTATAATCATATTTACACCGATACAGGTACAGATTTTTTTTAAAATTTGAATGTCTGGTGTGGGGAATCTGAAAAACCTTGATAATTATACTCATGATGTAGGCCTTCTCACCTGAACATAGCCGTCGGCTATCACTGTATACCCCTCCGAGCTCCGGTAATCCCGAATTGCGTTGAAGGGTACGCCAGCCAGAACACAGAACACAGGCAGGAAAGGCCTGATGAAAGGTCAGCTTCTCCAGGTAGTAGTGCATGGTTCGCCAAATGAAGCTGCCCTATTGTCAGTTTCTCGCCTATAATTTCTGCTCTGTCCCCCATCAAAACTTCCGGATCAACGGGAAGGTTGACTTCAGTTGCAATCCTGGCTAGCTCCGCTAGTTCGGCCTTCCGCTGCCCTGCCCTGCAACTACCACCCCCACCCCCCTCCCTTCCCCGAAAAAAAGTCCTGAGACGCCATGCTCATGATGATGCTCGCCCGGATAATTCTATCCAATCCTATCCAGTAACTCTAAGGTCGTTGGGGCACCACAGATGATCGTTTAACCAGCATACTCAATCTTTCTCTGTCCTCAGCAACCCTGATGGTTTCGCTCAGTGTCAAGCCAGTCCATTCTCGAATGTTCGGATTTTCCGTTTTTTCACCACTATGAGCATGTCATAGCTTGTGGGATGGTCTGTCGGACTTCGTTCGTCGTTGGTGATGTGCTGGGTATAGGAAATGCCCAGAAGTCTTCTGTAGCACCTCATCTCCATGCTTTGTATTCTTCGTTGTAGATCTGCTGTGAGGGTCCATGTTTCGCAAGCGTATAGGAAGATGGAGATGACAAGGGAGCGCAGCAGTCTTTCCTTGGAATGTAGACTGATGGTCTTGTCTTTCCAAATGGGCTTCAACCTTGCCAGGGCAGCAGTTGTTTGTGCGATCCTGTCTGATACAATGGCTCCTAAATATTTGAAGCTCCTAAATATTTGAAGCTATGCACCGTGTTGAGGGATTGGCCTTGGACTTTGATGTCCGTGTTGATGCCTTTGGAGTTGTTGGTCATAAGTTTAGTCTTCTCTGCACTTATTTCCATTCCATGGGTTCTGGAGGTGGTGTCAAGCCTCTGTACCAGCTGTTTAAGTTCTCGTTCTTCTCCAGCCAATCCATCAATGTCATGCACAAAATGGATGTTGCAGATTGCTCTACCCCCTGTGCTGACTTTGCTATCGTGATCTGCAAGGGCATCTGACATGATGCGTTCTAGGAAGATGTTGAAGAGTGTTGGAGAGAGTAGGCATCCTTGAAGCACACCGATTGTTGCTCTGAACCAGTTTCCGACGGCGCTTCTTCTTCTTCTTCTTCTTCTTCAGATTAATGTGCAAACCCCAATGTTGGGGAACAATACACATGTGTGGGACTCGACGGGAGCATGCGCTAGCACGTTAAAACACAAACACACACACACACACACACACACACACACACACACACACAAAACAAACAAGCAAACATTCAGGCACCCACCCCCTCTACTAGGGGAAGGGGGGGGGGGACACAGTGGGGTTTGGAGGACAAAACTATGATACACTGGTAGGTTATTTAAAATAATTAAGAAATTAATAATATGTACAGGTAGCCCCTTAATAAGGCTTTTCTTTAACAAAATACTTAATTATTATATATATATATATATATATATATATATATATATATATATATATATATATATATATATATATATATATATATATATAATTTTTTTTTCCAATGAGATTTTTACAAATGGAGCCATCCTTCCATTGCTGATTTGAAGGCGGGGACTGACTTAGTGGTTGTGATTTCATCAGAGAGAGAGTTCCAGAGACGGATAGAGGAGGGGAAGAAGGAATGTAGGTGAACATTGGTTCTAGATTGGGGCACCTGGAGCTTTGCCTGCTGTCCTCTGGTGGCACGTGCTGCTGGTTTAAGATGTGAACCAGCAGGGATATCGACTTGGTCACTGATGATCTTATACAGCATTGCAGCTTTGTCGATCTTGCGACGCTCAGACAGGGTCTGCAGGTTTAGCTGACGGACAAGCGCAGAGGCGCTAGACCGGGGACTAAATTCATGCAGGATCCTTCGGGCCGCTCTTCGTTGGACCAGTTCCAGGGTGTCGCTCAAGTTCTGTTGAAAGGGATCCCACACTGGGGAAGCGTATTCCAGGACTGTTGTGGAGGACCGCACTGGTAGCCTTGTCATACAACAGGATTTTGATGACTTCAATAATTTTAGTGCTGATGTTGTACACTCTCATAGTTGCCCACAGAGATGCATGCCAGACTCGATCAAACGCTTTCTTGAAGTCTACAAACACATGACTTAGACGTTGTTGGCTCTGTAGGTATTTCTCGCAGATTATTCTGAGGTTGAAAATCTGTTCAGTGGTACTTCGCCCTTCCCTGAATCCTGTTTGTTCTTCAGCTATGATTTGTTCAGGTTGGGGTTTCAACCTGTTGAGTATTATTTTCAGGAGGAACTTGCTTTGATGGCGGATTAGGCTGATGGTGCGGTAATTTTCACTCTCCTCAAGGATACCTTTTTTGGGAAGAGTGATGACAAGCGACTGGGTCCATGGTGTAGGACACTCCCTACTCTGCCAGATCTTGTTACAGATAATAGTGAGGGCGTCAATCATCGCTTCTCCTTCTGCTTGAAGCAGTTCCGCGGGTACATACTCCCGCTGACTCCATTTTCTTCAGCGATTGCACTGTTCCTCAACTTCTTCTCGGAGAATGGGGGGATTTCTTCTTCTCCTCTGGTCTGGGGACAAGCTAGAACTGATGGGTCTCCGTTTTGTGTGTGGTTGTAACAGTCAGAGCAGCACTCTGTCTATATATTCAAGACTTCTTGCTCTTCTGTAAGGCATATGCCAGACTTGCTTTGGATCGTGGAGACCTTGGGCTTTTTAACACTTGTCAGCCGCTTCACAGTCAATAAGGCCTTCTTACTATGGGTTCTTGTTCAGACTGTTCTCTGTTTCCTGGCATTGATCTTCTTCCAGTTTTCCTTTGCTGTGTGCATGCCTTTTCGGATGTCATTGTTGATTTTTCGGTAGGCATCAGCTCCCTGGGAGGCGTTCTTTTTCTTTTTCATCTCTCTTCGTTTATCACTCAGATCCAAAAGTTCAGGTGTGATCCACGTCTTCTTTGGGCGGTGCTTACCAAGGACCTCAGTGGCGGCATCTGTCATGTCACAGCTGAGTTGAAGGTGGTGGTGCCAATTTCCCTCCAATTGTGGCCTCAAATATTTCTGCTACCTCTGAGTCTTGTAGTTTGTCTAGGTCGAGCTTCAGTCTAGTGCACTTTGCTGTGTTTACTCTCTTCAAGTGGAGCCGGAAGGACATCATCACGAGATCGTTGTCACTTCGGATGTCTGCTCCTGGAAAAGTGCTTTTCCTGCAAAGTCTTCAACACAGAAGTCATCGGCCAGGACGGAGAACCTTATTTTACTACAGGTTCAACGACCACGTGCTCGGGGCTAAGGCGAGCCATATTGTATTTGCGGATATCCGCTGTGGCCAACAGCCTGGAGAGGATTGGGCCCTTCCAGGTTTTTCTTGCCCAAGACACACTGCATGATGAAAAAAACCATTCTCTCTATACCGGATCGGTCGTCGCCCGGGTCACCAAGGACCGCGCGTTCCGTTGGCCACCAGGACGTAGGTGATAAGTGTGCTACTGATGGACAACTTCGCAAGATCCGCACGAGAAACAACATCATCATAGGAACCTGGAATGTCAGGACCCTAACTGCGGATAAAAAAATTAAAAGAACTGGCCCACGAGCTGGACCACTATCGATGGAACACTTTTGGTATCAGCGAACTGCGCTGAAAAGGCCTAGGTGAAACAACGACCGACAAAGACCACAATCTTTATTTCAGCGGGAGAGATGACAGGCACTAACACGGCGTTGGATTCTTGGTCCACAAGGACATTCTAGCCACTTCCTCCAGTAGACTCATTACCATCCGTCTGAGAGCTGCCCCTTTTAACATTACCATCACCCAGGCCTATGCCCCAACATCAGACTATGACCACAGCGAAGTGGAGGATTGCTATGAAAATCTACAGGCTGTCCTTGACCAAGTGCTGAAGAAGGACATAGTCATAGTGCAAGGACATAGTCATAGTGCAAGGCGACTGGAATGCCAAGACAACCACAGCTGTCACTTTACAATACTGGAAAGACATTGTTCACCATAATGTAAATTACTTCAATTAGAATCAGTTGACCAAGTATCACGAGCCGCCATTGTTTTCAGACTCCAGCGCGTGATAGAGGTGTGACGTAGAGGTCAATTGCCTGTTATTTTAGTCGCAAACTAACACCAATAGGTATTATTTTTATTGCTATAAACTATACATTTTTGAGTGTACACTATAAACCTTTATGTAAATGGTGACGTCAACATTTGCTTAGAGAACAAGCCCCTTTGTGTGTCGTTTACTTTATTTTCAGCATACCTAACTTATTTTGAAATCACGTCTAAGATGGCAAACCGATCAAATATGTTATAGCCATGAAATAGGAAACAAGACGGCAAGGCATTCAAATGTATTTTCAGACACTGACTAACGTAGCATAAGCATGTCAAAAGTGCTCATGTTCACGGCCTTGTTGGCCTTTGTTGGACTCGGCTTTATTGTGAAGAAGCAAAATGAAAGCATGGAATGATGGGTCCCTGTCTGAGCTATTTGCAAGAAAATAATGATAAAAACCGGTTTAGCCAATTTTGGAGAGAAAGCGCACAACGTCTTTATAATATAATTAACTTCAGGGACCATGACCTTTGGGAAGGTCAAGAACGCGAAAAGGTGCATTGCGGCTAAATTGTATGCGTAAGTTTTAAAAAAAAGTCGGAAAATAGGTTGACTAATTTATTTATGTTATTTGATAGCCGATATGTCTAGACGTAACACTGTGCACGTTATGCATAGTCTTTGCGTATCTTTCCAAACCCAATACCTTTTCAAGGTAGGCCTATTTGTTGATACAGCACATGTTCAAACATATTCCTAGGCAAATGGAACACGTTTGAATGATTGCTAATTGTTTTTTGTATTGTGTTGGGCCTTAAAACGAAATAGTCACGATTGCCGACTGGTTTTAACACCATGCTTTGACATTTCAATAGTCTACCCTTACAATGCAAATTCAACAGAAAAAGTGCTTGGTTTGGCGTAACTGTCTGTAATTTTAAAGCTAGTCTGAAGCCATTTTGTTCACACAGTCCTGTACACATGATTGTTGGACCAGAGAAGAGCTTGTTCGACCGAATTATTGCGTTAAAACCTTCCCGAATACAACACACACTTGTAACTAATTTCTGACTGTTGCCTGAGTTACACGAAAATCATTGCGACATGACCGTGAAGACAACCGAAGGCTTTGACTCTATACAGAAAACAGAATGTATTCTTCGAATTAAGTGACATTACACAAGGAATTTGCTCCGATGTTGACACGCACCCAAGGCCCCCAATCCATTAACCTTTCCTTTCATATATGTACCACACAATTATAAAATACAAAGCCTTTGGTTAAAAACGTGCAGTGACATGCTATTCACAACTTTCCGGCACCTCTCATAAAAACTCGTGGGTATCGCCATTATACATTAAAACGAGGTTATAATGAAACCAAGTTCCGGTCTACCTTGTTTTGCTTTTATCAAAGCTTGATGCGTGACTTTTAAATATGGCAAATTGCCGAAAACGACGATTGTTAGAGCCAGAAAACGAGTGGGATAAGTATAAAAACGGTGGAGGAAGTACATGCTCAGTGAAAGGATGAAAAAAACAATCGTAGAGGCCTGTATTTGTGGCGACTTCGGAGGTGCGTCGATCATCGACAGAAAGTGAAACAGGACCTGAAGACTCTTAATAATAATAATAATAATACAGGATGCTATACGCGCCTTACCCCAAATCATTCAGGCTCAAAGCGCGGCGACCTATACCAACATACACGCTCACCTGTCTCATCCACCCTCACACATACCAAACACACATCCATCACTCAAACAGGTGGTGTAAAGGCAGGGAGATCGCTATTAGAAGACGGAAAGAAAATCGAATTTTTATTTTTGAAATTTTTATATTGACTGCGTCCTGTACCATTATTGAAGGGAGGGAGGAAACCGGAGTGCCCGGAGAAAACCCTCGGTGACCTCAATAGTCTCGTACCTAAGTCACATACGTTCGCCCCTTGCGGGAAACGAACCCGCGACCTTCGGCATAGGAAACCGGCGACTTATCCACTGCGCCACGAGGCCACCCCCTCTTGTAGTTTTCCATAGCTTCGCCGTCGCAACCTTCACAAAACACGAAGTAGTTGACTATGTTAGGCGAGCGTTGTGGCCAAGTGGGCTAAGGCAGGACTAACTTGCCTTGTCCACAAGCCAGAAACCAATGGCGCCTGACAGTGTGGGTTCGAGCCAGCATCTGGGCGTTATGTTTTTCCGAATATTTTTCAAAAATTCACAAATAATGTTAGGTAGGTAGGGTTTAGGCGCGCCACTGGCGATAAAAAGGGATAATAAACTGCAGCAAAAAAAAAAAGTGAGGGTACGATACTGGTGTTATTATTCTTGAATATTTGGAAATAACTCACTAAAACACGCGGAGAAAGAAACCGGAAGTATGTTTCATTGAGGGGATTCCCGTAGGTGCATAGGATAGCAGAAAAATGTGAATAGTACCTATGATGGCTCTCGCGTACATGCATACATACAGCATATCCAGGGGTAGAAATAGGCTCTTTTGGTTTACCTACTTAACGTGTGGGAGAGGTTGTAGTTTATGCAGTCAGTTGGATGATTATATAGGGCACTAATAGGCCTACCTTGAAAAGTTACAGTTACAGTGTCTAACTGTAAGTGCCTGTACAAAGTTGTATAGATCAGCGCTGCTCTGAACCTGAGGTTTAGGTTATTGTGTTTGTCTCTTGACGTTGAGACCTACCCGCGCTTGTGGGAGATGATGTTGTGTACGAGCATTCTTTGATTAGATGTTTGCACAAGTATATCAACTAACAAGTTAGTATCTCGTATTGCCCCCAGTCGACGTGCGGTGGTCCCGTTGCCCTTGGTTTTATCCACAAGCTGAGACGGGAGTATCCCAAACCTAAAAATAGAATGGAGAATTCTGGGAAATCTGTTCAAGGGAAGTAACTGATAACTAGCTACGGTTGCAGTCATGGTCGCCATTTCTCGCTTAGATGTGCTGGCTGAAACTAAACGAAAGTTGGGAGAGGAACTGCATATTTCTGGTAGTGAACAAAGGCTTTGCTCAATTATCGAAGGAGAACACGATGGATTTATAGAAACATGCACACATGTATGTGAGCTCAGTGCAGGCGATCGTGAGTCTCAGTGAACGACTGTTCGCCATTGTCATTCACTGATTCAGCTGCTCAGATCGTTCGATGTGATGGTTCATTTATCGCTTGAATCACACTGTATAATGCACATGCAAGTTCTGTCAAAGATATGATGATTTGAGCATATGTTCGATTCCGTACCGATTGGAAGGTGGGGTGGAAAAAGTCAGTCATGGTGATGATCAATCCTATTTTGCAATGGTGGTTAGGCCTACTTTATTGTGTATGGTCACGGGTACTTACCTTTTGTAGTTTGTGTGCTTTTTGTTCTGTCGGCCTTGAGTGTTTGCGTCGCCTTGGCTCGTTGTACTTTGTTGTGGTCACGCTCTCTTTTGATTTTTGAAAAGTAAATTCAAATTGCATTGTTATCCAGCAGCATGCGAGGTCAAATTAGATGAATTCAGATCTAACCAATCTTCTTGTGGCGCCATTTTGCGTGTGTCTCGTATGCCATGCACCAATCGCCAAGAGTCCTGCCGACGTCATTTCAGAAAAGGATTTCCCTACCCATAATTTTATGGGTTTTGAAGTTTCTAAAAAATTATTTTAGGCCGTCGACGCTCTATGGAGCGCAGAGCATGTAAAGGGAAGCAACCGGTTGTACGCGCACGTTTACAGAGACATAGAAGGGAGATACTAACTTGTTAGTTGATATACTTGTGATGTTTGCCAACACATGTTCGCGGCATGCTAAATATAGCTAAACTATGTGAAATAGTCTGTCAATTTAAATTGACACATCAGAGAGAGAGAGAGAGAGAGAGAGAGAGAGAGAGAGAGAGAGAGAGAGAGAGAGAGAGAGAGAGAGAGAGAGAGAGAGACAGAGAGAGAGAGAGAGAGACAGACAGACAGACAGACAGACGGAAGGACACAGACAGAGTCAGAGACAGAAGGAGAAAGAGAGAGACAGACAATACATTGTTGTCCTGTTATATAGCTGATTTATTTTCTGAAATAACATGACAGAACATTACAGTCCATTTTATCATAGTTTAATTAATATCAGCTGTCATGTAGTAATTTCACTGTCATAATTACAATATATCAATAGCTGTCATATGCTACCTTTGTTTCCATTTTTAGAACTATTATCGTGTTGACTAGTTAATTTCGCTAAAGCAAAATTTGTGTTCTGTCAGCATACTCACTGAGGTTACAATAAGTGAAAGTTTGTATTTTGTCATTATGTAAATAACAATAACGCTAAAGCTATTTAGTTTATTTATTCTGTCATCATCCGAATAACTACTTTGGCGTTTGCCTATTTATTGTTTAGTGATTCATACGCTAATCAAGTATTGTTTTTCGGCAATATGTTTGTTGACTATGAATACTATTATCTGACCCGCATTTATTGTCTTAATCTTTTTAGAGATAACTGCATTTACAAACATAAACAATAAGTCTGATAAATTATACGGTGTGTGTACGTGTGAGTGTGTGTGTGTGTATGTGTGTGTGTGTGCGTGTGGGTGAGTGCATGTGCGCGTGCGAGGGTATGAGGGTGTTTGTGTTTGTTACATTGTGTTTGTTACATTGTGTTTGTTACATTGTGTTTGTTACATTGTGTTTGTTACATTGTGTTTGTTACATTGTGTTTGTTACATTGTGTTTGTTACATTGTGTTTGTTACATTGTGTTTGTTACATTGTGTTTGTTACATTGTGTTTGTTACATTGTGTTTGTTACATTGTGTTTGTTACATTGTGTTTGTTACATTGTGTTTGTTACATTGTGTTTGTTACATTGTGTTTGTTACATTGTGTTTGTTACATTGTGTTTGTTACATTGTGTTTGTTACATTGTGTTTGTTACATTGTGTTTGTTACATTGTGTTTGTTACATTGTGTTTGTTACATTGTGTTTGTTACATTGTGTTTGTTACATTGTGTTTGTTACATTGTGTTTGTTACATTGTGTTTGTTACATTGTGTTTGTTACATTGTGTTTGTTACATTGTGTTTGTTACATTGTGTTTGTTACATTGTGTTTGTTACATTGTGTTTGTTACATTGTGTTTTAAGTTTTGTTGTACGATGAAATGCAGATTATTTTGTTATTTACCTTTGCCGTGTGTTGTGCAGTTTTTTGTTTGCATCATTAGCTCGCTTGCGTACTTGCTTGAGATGTCAAAATAACTTAAATTTATTACGTTGAAGTAGGTGTACGTCGTTTTAGAATTTGCAGCTAATATCTTCAATGATGAACAGTGCAATCAAAGAAAATGAACCAATATTTTATTTTGGAACAACCTGGAGGTTTGGTGTCAACACCAATATGAAATGTATAAAATTATTTTGTTTAAATATGGGAAAGAAACAACTGGAAAATACTATGGTGTAAAAAATGTGAAAAAAAAAAATCCAAACAATGTGAAAAAAATTCAAATTTCTGATCAAAGCATATTTTTTGAAAGAAGTAAACGGCACGTGATTGGTTTTAAATCTTAAAAAATTCATAATATCTATATTAAACAATAATATCTATATTAAACAATAATATCTATATTAAACAATAATATCTATAAAGTAGACATAATGGGAAAAGCTATTGAACAGATCGAACATCAAAAGAGCATTTGATAAATTTGGTTAAAAAAAACAACAAACATAATTGAAATATTTATTAGAACGCAAAAAGAGCTACTGAATAACAAAATTATGCAAATGTGTGTAGTTTTGTGGGGTACAAATCAAAATTAATATTGACCACCCACCCTAACCTCAAACAGTCCCGGCCCCGTCCCTTCCCTCTCCACGTTTCCCATCCCCATTCAATTAAATGAAATCATTGCTTTTTGTTAAATAAATGTTCCCACCCCCACTTTACCCTACTAAAATCCCATTTGGATCCATCATTACGACCGTTCTTTCCTTACTTATACTTTTTTGGGGAATAAAGAATTCTTTTGATTGTTTTTAAATCTTTGAGGTACTTCTGAGCACCGATTAACTGCATTCCCATCTCACCCTCAGTTCTTTCCCCCGAGCCCATTCCTGCCTTTCGCTGACCCTACCCCCACCTCAAATCCTCATACCAAAGTTATCTCCACCTCAACAAATCTCATACGAAAGCTATTTTTCTATAAACACCTCTTCAAACCCTCACATCAAAGTTATCACCACCTCCTCAAACCCTCATACCAAAGTCCTCCACTCCAACCCCCTGACATAGCTCAGGCCACCCCCAACCCACACCCAAGAACAACACAATTAACCCAATCGGCCCAGCCTTGGTCCTCCCATAAAACAAACTTGGGCTTACGCTTATTTCAGAGGAGAGACTACAAGTTTGTGAAAAACAGACACTCCACTTTTAAAAAAAAAATTCTGCAGATTGCGAAAATGCAATTTTTTTAATCAAATTAATTAATCCAATCTCCTTCATGATGCTCAGCACATTAACCCAAAGAAGACACCCTCAATACTACACATTGTTTTACCTCATAAAGATAACCCATTTAGACCAACGCACTGATTAATCATCAGCCTTTATTGTGCGATTTAACACATCACAGCCGACAACCACTTCGTTTCCAAAACTCAAACGTAAACAATCATGAACAAATCGTTCAAAGGCAAGCATAAGCCTTTAAATTTGAAGCTTTGATATTACATCACCTGTTATGTCATTAGTTGCTTTAATGATGAATTTGACGTCAAACTTCTTTACAGCAATTCCTGTGAGTCTGTCATTTGTTTTACATCACAATTTATTTTGATTGATGCGTCACACCATTTTGTTAAAATGACTGGAATTTACATAATAGTTTATTTACAGTTATTTTAAGGACTTTTCATCCTTATAATGTCATTATTCCGTTTCACGTTTTAATCCTATTAATTTTTTTTAATAACTCATTTTATTTAAAGAATTTTGACAGGGAATAAAATAATGAAAGTATACAGCTTTGTACATACAATATTCTTCTGAACAACATTAACCACAAATGTAAACAAAGAAATGAAATGAAAAGAATTTGGTGCACATTTTAATGGCAACGTTCTGTACAATTCAACAGGAAGGTAAAACTTTTCACTCTTTTGTCACTGGTAAATAACATCTCTGTCTTATTTTCGTTCAGAAAAAAAGATAATAAAGAATATAACTTTGTCTTTTGTTTCTTTCGGCCGTTCATACTTTTAAGTGTCTCTCTCTCTCTCTCTCTCTCTCTCTCTCTCTCTCTCTCTCTCTCTCTCTCTCGCTCACTCACTCACTCACTCACTCACTCTCTCTCTCTCTCTCTCTCTCTCTCTCTCTCTCTCTCTCTCTCTCTCCAGATACAATCGCTGTAATCCATTCTATCACATCTTTTACAATATTTTCAAAAAGTGTTATCTAATCTTCAAAAACCAACTCTACCAAAACGGTCTAAAATTAAATTAAATTGTTTTTAAAACCTGACAAAAGAACAATTGGCGAATAAATTAAAATATAACGTGCAGAAAATTGTCTAATTGTTAAAATAACAAAGAATATATCGAGATCTATCGAACAAAGAAATTTGTAGGAATGTTATGGTCAACATTATTTCTAGCAAACAAATAATATAGCATTGAGTTAGCGGTAGGAGTGATTTTGCCAACAAGGACTAAATATATAGTGATAATAATTATATCGACACACCGGAAACAAATAAAACAACAAATTGATATTCCTCTGTGTAATGTTTTTAGGGTAAATAGAGAAGCCCTGCTGAGATCACGTCATCATCAAATGTGTGTGTAGGCTGATGACGTCAACACGAAGTTGACGTTATATTCACAAGCTTGTTTTTTCCTTCATTTTCTGTATGCCCCTGAAAAATAAATGAACATAAATTGTGCACATTATTAAATGTTTGCAAAGATGAATATATCAAAATTAAACCGATTTTCAACATAGGCTAATACAATATACGCAATGGTCAAATTAAAAAAAAAAAAGGTGCCTTTAGCTTGGGCAATACTTCCGACAATAACATTTGGTAACCGACAGAAAAAGGATGGAGAAAAAGAAGCAGAAGCAGCAGCAGCAGCAGCAGCAGAGATAGAAGAAGCACAAGAAACGTTTCTGACCTGTACCCCTTATTTAGATCCTGAGACGGGGACTTGGGGATGCTCTGCTGTTGCGGACTTGTCTTCCGCCTTGGTTTCGCTGTTGGTCTTTGGTTGGGCGGCTGGTGCGTCGCTGTTTTTAATTGGCTGGGCGTTTGTGTCGGCACTTTCCACTGTTTGCTGGCTTTCTGGGGCTTTTGCGTCGGCGCTCAGGGTTGGTTCTTCGGCGGCACGCTTATCATTGCTAGGCGCCAGCTCATTGGCCGCTTCCACATCCTCCGCCGCTCTGATTGGCTCACCTCGCAGGAGCTGCGCGTTCAAAGGCTCTGCTGGGAAGTCCTGGCCATTAAGTGGCTGAGAAGGAATGCCGTCATCCTCAACAATGGGCTGCCAGCCATACTGAGGTTGAGCGGGTTGAGAGATTTCGTCATTGAGAACACTGCTGGCGATCAGATCCACTGGGAGCAGGAAAGACAATGAGTCTATTTACTAACAATGGAACAGTCGTTACCAAAAGGATTTAGCTAAGAACCAAATTGTCGCAATGAAAATATTTATGGAAACTTTGTGGGTCAGCTAGGAAGACAATGCTTCTGTTGCAAACGATCGAGTTTTACGTTTATTTGTGCTTTGCACAATACAAAACCAACAACAACACATGTGCTCAGGGAACTGGGAAAACAATGTTTTTATTACTAGCAATCGCATATTAAGTGTATTATTTATTTTCTTATTTATACGAAACATTTTATTGACAGGTGCTCTAAAAAGCACGTCAGACAAAAGAGAGCAAGAGGCAAACAGACAGACAGAAAATCGAACATAAAATAGAATGACTTACAGAGGATGTCGCGAACTTGACCTTCATCATCAGGGTCATTGTCGCTCTGAACTTTGTCAAACAGCTCCGACACCAAGGCCTGGGCATGTTCATCACCTAGCAACAGGAGGTCAAGGTAACAACTAAAACAAAAAATTGAGTTAAAATGAAGCTACTAACATTTTAAAAATAGATTTCTTTTTCTCGCCTCAACCTGCAGAAGTAAATTTTAATACAAATGTCAAGGTATAGTCAAGAAAGCCGCACACAGTAGTATAACAGAACAAGCCGTCTATCATCCTCTTTGTCCTTCTTTCTGTTCCTCCTCTTCCTCGTCAAGGTCAACAACTTCATCATACGATGGTCAAGGTAATTTAAACTAATTTGAGCTACTGACCAGACCCGTAGGCCTCGCTCCACAGGGCGGACAGCAGTTCGTAGGCGTCAAGGTCACGTGAAGGTGAAGATTCCATCGGAAGGCCGTACACCGCTTCCGGGGTATCCACGGCAACGGGGAAGTCGTCTTGAAGTTCCTCAGGGAATGCTGGGTAGAGAGGCTTGCTGACTTCCGTCGGGAAACGTTCATAGTAGTTCATAGGTGCTACCCGCCTCTGAAGCTGTGGACCCAAAAAAGAATAGAAGAAATCAATGGATGTATGAATAAAACAAATAATAGAGAAATAGATAAATGAATAAATAAATAAATAAATAAATAAATACTTTGTTTGAAGCCTCATGTCCTAGATGGGTCAGTTCTAGGTACATAAACACACACCAAGCAAGCTCAAGGTTACAATTCCCACCTCGGTCGTTCAGGGTATCCTAATTGTCTCGGGCGAAAGACGATGCGCATCAAGCAGCAAGTGGACGCCTTGGGCGCCTTAAGATAAATATCTTGTGCACAACCAGCGCCTTGTGCAGCTCTTTGAACTGAAAAGCGCCGTATTAGAGCAATTCATACTACACTGCACTGGAGCACAACGAGAGTTCATCCCTTACCATGATGTTGTTCTCATAACCCTCCATCTGCAGTCTGTCGTACTCCAAGGCCACCATCTGTGAGTAAGATTCCGCCTCCTCTTCCGTCATCTGCAACCACAGCAACACGCACATACTCTAGATCAAGGTCATTTTTGTATATGAAAGGTCAAAGATGCTATCCATTTCTAAGCACTCACCTAACTCGAGTAACATATTCGTTTGAGCTTGTCATCTGCCCTTTAGACAGAATGACCGAATTCTTTAACGGGCTTCCGAAGCTTGATTTCCAAATTGCTTCTAATCGCACCATTATTAAAATGCATTATATATATAGGTGGACACTGGGGTAAAATGGGGTATCGAGGTAAAGTGGGGTAGCAGGACATTGTACCCTTGCAGGGCCCTATCAAGGGCACGCTCTCATTGGTTCGACAGATCACATGACAAGACGCAGTTTCCCGTCTATGTTGCTTTCGCGCGCTCTCTCGCTGCCGAGTAAGTGGTAAGACATTATTTTTGAATTCTTAGATCTATTTTTCAAATTACACGTTTAGCGTGAAATCTCCGGAGCATGAATGGTTGAAATATTATTTTTGGCCTCTATTTCTAAGTCGTCTTATTATCTACAAACTGTCATGTTGCATTTAGTTCTCTTGTGACTTATTACGTAGCAAGCACGTGTGTTTCATTTGCACTAATTGTGGGGTAAAATGGGGTATGGAGGGTGGGGCAAAACGGGGTGCTCTGAATGCCAGCAATGGGCACACTATTCCTGTGCCGGGCTTGACGAGGATACGGAACTCCCTGTCTTTAAGTGCGAACTGTGTGATGATGATTGACACATCTCTGTTCACTTGTAAAATGCACAGTTATACTTGAAACAAACAGAAACAATCGAAAAGCAACACGTCGTAATTTTCAAATTTATTTTATTTTAGCAACAATGGTCTTTTTCTATCAGCTTAATTTCATTTTTATGCTTCCCCATTTCGCCCCAATTTGGTACCCCATTTTGCCCAAGGTATGGGGCAGAATGGGGTGCAATGGGTTATGTATTTTGAAGTTCAATAAATCATTGAAATGACTTGCTACAATCTTTTTGCTTTGCTATAATGTTGTGAGATAACCAAGGTTTGTATTCATGTAAACCAATTATTCTGCGTCTTGATGTGCGTCATTCTGTTTATGTTTTTGTGTTAAGTACCCCATTTTACCCCGGATATATATATATATATATATATATATATATATATATATATATATATATATATATATACAGAGAGAGAGAGAGAGAGATGTATCTATCTATCTATCTATCTATCTATATAAGGGTATGTGTGTATAAGTGCGCGCGCGTGTGTGTGTGCGTGTGTGTGTGTGCGCGCGAACAGAACACAACAGAACAGAAAACGTATTGCCATTTCAACCTGTATGACACAATCAATGTGTGTGTGTTTGTGAGTGTGTCTGTTTGTGTCTGTGTGCTACAGGTGCGTGTTGCGGGTGCGTGTGGTGCGTGCTTGACGGCTGTTCTGATGTTTGCCTCCCTTGTGCTAGTGAGTGTTTTATACTGAATTGTTTCCCTTGGCTGTGATTGAGGTAATTTAGTAACTTGTATCGTTTTAATAAGCTTACTTTGTTGTGCAGTATTTACTGTATTCCCGACACTGTATTTTAATGAATTAATAAATAATAAAGTCTTTTCATAAAAATGTTTTAATTATGGCATACAGTTGTAATAGGGATTATGAGGGTGCCTGGTAACAAAAATCAATTAATCTCTAACATAATATTTTTTAAAAGTAAGTTTAATTTTTAAGAATTGTGATTTATTTTACATGCTTTTATCCATTCAAATGCGGCACAAATGCCTGATGGTAATCAAGATTTGTTGAATTGAATAAAGGCGCAACTTACAACAGAGGCGTTGACGAGTTGGGCCAAAGCGGAATAAAAGCGGATGAAATCTCCCGTCTTGTACAAATATTCTGCTACGGCCTCTGGGCTGAATTCATCCTCTTCATCCTCTACCGCCTCCTCTCGCTCCAGTTCTTTCTCCGCCTGGAACAGACCAACCAATAAACCAATGAACAAATGAACCAATCAATCAGTCAATGGTTTAACACATCAAACAATAATGAGGCAAGAAGGTGGGCGTCAAACACAGGAAGTAAGTTGTGTGGCCTAGTTGTCTTAGCCCCAAATGTATGTCCATGGGCAATAATGCATCCCAATCTGACTCTGAACTAACAAAAGAAGACGTATTTTTAGGCTTCAGAATGTATATGTCATGCCAAAAGAGAACTGTGAGACCATCTAGCACTGATGAGCCAGGACACGTTCTATAGCTCTAGGGAGAAGAAGTGGAAGGGTGGGAGGAGAAAGGTGAGAAGTGGGAGGAGAGGGGTACCACATACATTTAAAAAAAAATCGAATAAAGGGAAGAAACAATTGTAAATTGTATAATTCTATTAGGGCGGAGTGGGGGAAGGGAGGGAACAACTATCATCTACTCAGACTACAAAACTCCATCGGAGGCAACAACCCGGAGTTGTGACAGCTTGAGGGGAGCTAACAATCCTACAAAATTGTCTCCCTGGTGTTTGACGTCACCCTTCCCAGAATACTGTGTACAGGTAAGGGAGAGTACTTAAAGAGAGTTGTTGTGAGAGAATTAGCTCAGTCCCCTATACGCATTGTGTTCGGGGACGTTAATCTACCCACAGACAGACAGAGAATTAGCTGCTGTTCACGAGAGACCGCCATGCGGAGAACAGAGACAGATGGAGTTAAACGATCATCTGTGGTGCCCCAACGACCTTTGAGTTACGGGATAGGATAGGATAGGATAGGACAAGAAGGGATGCCTGCCTGAGAGAGAAAGAGGGAGAGAGAGAGGGAGTGAGAGATAGAAGTTACAGGAAACAGATCTGAGTTTTGTATTATTAGTCATAATAAAAATAATACATCATTATCGATACGTAATATTAATAATGACGTCATTCCTTGTTGTGCACTTTTTGAAAGTTTGATTGTTAGATTGTTTATAGTACTGTTGTTGCATTAAATGTATGATTCCCTGTGTTATTGGGTGTCAACTAAGGAAAAGGCAAAATAAAATAACAAGAACGGTGATCTGTAATGGATATTTGTTGAAAGTGAAACTTCCAAATCTTTTGTAAACTTTCCTTTAATGAGGGATAATGAGTGTTGACCAATTAGATAGTCTATCTTCCAATCCGTCCATTAATAAATTAACATAAAACAGAATGTTTAACATTAAAATAAGAAATTATACAACACACACACGCACACGCACACACACACGCGCGCGCTCGCACACACCCACTCATTTTTGTAGAAACAACGTTGTGATGACTGTTGTACCAAAAAAAAAAAACATACATTATTTTGACACACTTTCCATTTCTATGACATTATTTTGACATTTTCAATTTTTTGAAGCTATCCCTAACCCTAACCCTAAACCCTAACCCTAAACCCTAACCCTAACCTTTAACCTAACCCTAATCCTAAAACAGCTGTAACTCTACGAAGCACTATTTTGACGTTAAAATAACGGGGCCGTCAAAAAAAGTCAAAAGAAACCATGTAAAGTTTCATGTGTGGGTCCCGACAGGAAGTCCTCTCCAGGATCGCACAAACAACTGCTGCCCTGACAAGGTTGAAGCCCAATTGGAAAGACAGGATCATCAACCTACATTCCAAAGTAAGACTGCTGCGCTCCCTTGTCATCTCAATCTTCCTATACGCTTGCGAAGCATGGACCCTCACAGCAGATCTCCAACGAAGAATTCAAAGCATGGAGATGAGGTGCTACAGAAGACTTCTGGGCATTTCCTATACCCAACACATCACCAACGACGAAGTCCGACAGACCATCACACAAGCCATTGGACAACACGATGACCTGCTCATAGTGGTGAAGAAACGGAAACTCCGATGGTATGGCCACGTCCCCAGATCATCAGGCCTTGCAAAGACTATTCTGCAAGGCACAGTGCAAGGACGTAGAAGAAGAGGGAGACCGAAAAAGAGGTGGGAGGACAACATTCGAGAATGGACTGGTTTGACACTGAGCGAAGCCATCAGGGCTGCTGAGGACAGAGAAAGATGGAGTATGCTGGTTAAACGATCATCTGTGGTGCCCCTACGACCTTCGGGTTACGGGACAGGATAGGATAGGATAGGATAGGTCAGAGTAACGTCGTTTCTACATGCCCACACACCCACACACATCATCATCATCATCTCAAAACAATATTGGATATTCCCCCGCCCCACCCCTCTCCACTCATCACTCTGTAAAAATATAATAAGTAAAATTATTACATTAAAGACTGCGTCATCATATTTATATTTCATGAGAGAGAGCGAGAGAAGAGACAGAGAGAGAGATGGGAATGGATGGGTAAATTGAGGGTGGGGGTGGTGAAAGAAGAGATACCATTTATACATAGTCTGATATTTGGGACTGGGACTTCTAAAGAGTAGTTGAAGAGATGAGAGAGGAAAATACTGTCATTTTATATAATAGTGCCTGCGCAACAAGGAAGCTGTAAGGAATAAAATTATGTCCGTATTTGCATGTGTGTGTGCGTGTATTGTGAGTGTGAGTATGTGTGTGTGTGTAAGTGTGTGTGTGGGTGGGTGGGGGTACGACAGCACAGAGAAAGAGAACAAAAATCTTGTTACCAAAGGCCAAAGAAAGCGACAGAATGTGTGCGTGCTCGAAATCATTGGTTGCAGGGCTACGTCCGTAGCCAAAATCCCATTTCCTACTTGCTCTGTTGAACAAAAAGAAATGGGGAGGGCTGAGGGCACAGCAGACAAGAGCAAGGGAGGGAGGGAGAGAGTGGGGGCAAGAGGGAGAAGGGAGAAAGATAAAGAGAGGGAGAGAGTGAGAGAGAGACTGAGAGACAGACAGGCAGATAGACAAACACAGAGGGACAAAGAAATACAGTAGAAGAAAGTGCATTAGTTGCACAATACAGTGTAGGTGAAAACCCAGTATTTGAGTACACTGTAAATGTAATATTAGTCTTCCTTCAGTACACTGTAAATGTAATATTAGTCTTCCTTCAGTACACTGTAAATGTAATATTAGTCTTCCTTCAGTACACTGTAAATGTAATATTAGTCTTCCTTCAGTACACTGTAAATGTAATATTAGTCTTCCTTCAGTACACTGTAAATGTAATATTAGTCTTCCTTCAGTACACTGTAAATGTAATATTAGTCTTCCTTCAGTACACTGTAAATGTAATATTAGTCTTCCTTCAGTACACTGTAAATGTAATTAGTCTTCCTTCAGTACACTGTAAATGTAATTAGTCTTCCTTCAGTACACTGTAAATGTAATATTAGTCTTCCTTCAGTACACTGTAAATGTAATAAGCTTACTAGTCTTTCTTCAGCACACTGTAAATTTAATATTAGTCATCCTTCAGTACACTGTAAATGTAATATTAGTCTTCCTTCAGTACACTGTAAATGTAATATTAGTCTTCCTTCAGTACACTGTAAATGTAATATTAGTCTTCCTTCAGTACACTGTAAATGTAATTAGTCTTCCTTCAGTACACTGTAAATGTAATTAGTCTTCCTTCAGTACACTGTAAATGTAATATTAGTCTTCCTTCAGTACACTGTAAATGTAATAAGCTTACTAGTCTTTCTTCAGCACACTGTAAATGTAATATTAGTCATCCTTTAGTACACTGTAAATGTAATATTAGTCTTCCTTCAGTACACTGTAGATGTAATATTAGTCTTCCTTCAGAACACTGTAAATGTAATATTAGTCTTCCTTCAGTACACTGTAAATGTGATATTAGTCTTCCTTCAGTATGTACTGTAAATGTAATACTAGTCTTTCTTCAGTACACTCGCATTTTCTATTACCGTAAAATCGGACTACCGAGCCCATATAAGCCGCACCCCCTAAATTTTAAAAAAAAAATCAGGAGTTTAGTCACTCACAAGCCACAGTAGTTTATTTGACCTGCATGTCAACATCTGAACAATCCACAAACAAGCCACGTTGGTATTTAAGGCGCAGAGGTCAAAGTTTAGGGAACAAGTTGCGGCTAATTGCACGAATTTTCGGGGATATTTAAAACTGTTGCGGTGTTTTTTTGTGTGTGTATTGCAAGAAGCATGCGTGTCGTCGTACCTATGCTTGACTTGTAAATGTGAATATTGAACTAGCACAAACAGCACGTAGAAGTAAAGAGGCTCAAAAACATTTCACTAACTGCGGGATGCGACTAGCATAACCCGGTCCTTCTAACACTTTTTGTCTCCTCCTAATGTGGGTATTTTATCAACTACATAATGCGACTAACAACACCAAAGAGCCAAGTTGCTGAAGTGAACATCTGACTAACTGTGAATCTGTATAGTACGGCTAATGGCAAACTGGATAACGGAATGGCTGAAGTGAACATTTGGCCAGCTGCATAGTGCGGCCAACAGCAGTCATACAAAACTTGCTGATGCTAGCATCGTTGTCTGAGAGCAAGGAAAGCGGAGGAGGGGTAGTCATGGCAACGACCGGGGCAGCAACAATGACGACACTACACCGCCCTCACCAAGATCACATTCTGCTACCACCACTACCATAATCATCGTCGTCGTCGTCGTAATCATCATCATCATCATCATCATCATCATCATCATCATCATCATCATCATCATCGTCGTCGTCGTCGTCCTCCTCCTCCTCCTTGTCATAATCATCATCAGAAGCAGCAGCAATGCATAGATATCACTTATAATACAGTGTCAAAAAAAAAAAAAGACAAAAAAACAACCAAAACGTTTGCGAGCAACTGAATGTACAATTATAACATACTTTTTATTATTATTATTATTATTATTATTATTATTATTATTATTATTATTATTATTATTATTATTATTATTATTATTATTATTATTATTTTAGCATTCCTCTTTTTCCCCCTCTTCTATTCCTCCTCCTTCCTCTACATTACCGCTGCGAGCATCTTTTTGATCTGACAGGAGCGCTATCTGACAACAATTACTTTCACTGAGCATATTTTATCTTCATTTCATTTGTCACAAGGATAAAAACGAAATGCCTACGCGCTCAGCGGAGCTTGTCACTGCATGTGATTTGGTTATGATAGAAAATAACAGCACACATTGCACATTATGGCACGCGCGGTGTATCCAGAGGAGAGGGTGTCGGAGGGGTGTGGTAGAGTAAAGATGTGGGAGAGGTGGGGATGACGGAGGGGGGTAGGGTAGGGAGAGATTGATGCAAATGAACACATTTATTCGACGCAATTCTTCATGATGTTTTTTACGCTGGCAAAATAAGTAAGCATCAGAAGAAGAAGGATTGCTAGGGCTTTTCGCTTTAGAGAGCACTTTAGCTCTTTCTCTTGCCATCTCCTCTTCCATTCAACACACACCGGAGTGGGAAATAAGAAATATATTGAATCAGATCGAACGAATGGAAACCATTTGGGCATTCTGAACCGTCAAGGGAGACAATATGAATGGAATCAAAATAGCATCGGGTTTCTATGGCTGGCTTTTGGCAATCAGGATGCGTGAAATTAAACACAAACGTTAAACGTTGTTCTACGGGGGCGATGTTTTTAAAAGATATGTAGCAGCGTGGTAGAGCACACTAACTCATAATGCTTAGAGTGTCACACAAGCTCGAAGAATGCACAAGAAGCACATCTGAAGTTATTTACAGAAATGTATCATTGCTTTTGTAGCGTTCACCCAATTATGATTAGATTGTTAACGCATTCTAAATCTTCGGATATCTACAATGATCAGCGCTACATTCCTACTACCCCTGTCTGTCTGTCTCTCTCTCTCTCCAATTACAATGGCCCGGATGTGAGGACCGACACTCCCGGAAGTACTCTCTTCTCCCTGGAAGTAGAAAAAGCAATCTCGAGTTTCCGACCTGGCTGCCAACAGCGACCCACTCCAAATAAGGTAGTACTGGTATGTTTGCCCTAATGATGAACAAGAACAAGAACAAAGTTTAATGACTATAGGCGACCGGCCCCTAGATGGGGTCCGTAAACATTATAAACAATTGTACCACAACGTATTAATAATGTAATATAAATATTCATTATAGAAGCACTGAATATAAAGCAGACTCGTTCTACACCTTAAACAATATTTTCAAGGCACTCCACAAACTCCTGTCTGATCTTCATTGCATTGAATAAGAAAACACCAAGTTTGCGATTGTCTGACATAGATCCATTACGTATGTAGTTAATGTACGACTGATGCCTTACATTCAAATATTTCTGTCTTAAATTGGTGTATAATGGACACACAAATAAAATATGATCCTCGTTTTCTTCTACTCTGCAAAGTTTACATTTATTATTGTTCCTGTGATTGCCAAACGTTTTTTGAAAAAACAGATGCATCAATGGGTAGAACACCAAGCCTTAACTTAACCAGACAATCAAGAAAACATTTAATATCTATGTAGTCAAATATTTTTCCCATTCAAATATGTTCTTAAATAATTTATAATCTCTAAATATCTCTTTACACGTCACAGAACTATTCCAATCTTGTACATAGATATCTTTCATTCTCTGTTTGAATAATGAAACAAATGCTTTTGCACACCCTACACTTTGTTGTAACCAAACATGACCAAAGACTAATGAAAATAAAGTGTCCTTTACCTTAGTCACCCAGCAATTTTTTCCCCTCTGTCATCCAAATTTCGTAGCATTACGTAGGCTTGTTTTGGAAGTCTATACACATCAAAGGTCAAGAGCTTCAACCAGTATTTTATACATCTGACGGCACTGTTAACATACAATGGGTATCGACCCGTTTTCCCGTACACAAATTTGTTCGGAACTCTTAAGGGTACATTAAAAATATTTTACAAGCAAGGGTGTGAACCTTTTCAACATTATCAAGCCGATGAAGCCCCCACATTTCTGCAGCATAGAGTACAACAGGTCGAACTTAAGTGTCAAAAATTGTAAAGAAACAATGTTTTGAAATATCGCTCAATTTGTTGACATATTTAACACAGTCGATGCATGCACGTCTCCCCTTCACCGCAAGCGCACCCACGCCTCTGTTTAGACTCATCTTTGTTGTGAACACAAAACCCAAATAATTGTACTCATTCACTACTTCCAGCAGTTTTTGATTCAAATACAGTAAAACCTCCGTTTTACGACCTTTAAATTGCCATTAAAACAAGGTCGTAAATTGGAGGGGTCTTAAAAAGGAGGTAGGACATTTTCGAAAAAGACATTTAGACAATTAATTAAATAAAATAAATACATGTACAAAAAGTACACATACCATTAAGTATAGGGAACATCTACCATCTTTTAGAAATATAGATTAAACTCTGTCTCACTGTCTTCCTGTTCCTCATTATTTAGAAAATAAAAAATCAATGTTGGTATGATAATTGTTTAAAAGTGTATGTAAGTACTGAGTGCAGGTTTGGAGTTATAACTATTTATAAGATAACCTCATTAATATTGTTGTAATTATTTTTATTCAATCATTGAATAGTTTGGTTCTTTTTCTTTCTTTCTTTTTTTTTTTTTTTTTAAAGAAAGCGGTTATTTCTGTTTGGTTGCATGATCCCCCCCCCACCCCCCGTGCATGTTATCTTAGTATGTCACTTTGAACACCAGACATGGTATCGGCAAGATCTGACAGGCCCCTGCTCAGGGCAAATCTGGTCAGCTCCTTAGAGTATTTCAAGCTGCTTTAATGCATCGTCTGCTGTTAAAAGTTGTAAACGAAACTGGTTTCTTCAAGCGCACAAATATAGTTTTGCTTTGGAATCTGAATTTTGTAGATGCTAGGTCGTAAAATTTAATTATTTGAAGGTCGCAAGTCGCGTTTTAGAGGTAGTCGTTTAAGAGAGGTCGTTTATATAGTACAAAGCATCGGTGAATTTTTTTCCGGTCGTATGTTGGAGGAAGTCGTTTAAGAGAGGGTCTCAAATAGGAGGTTTTACCAAAGAGCTTATTACGGAAAGAGGGGGAACTTCCATTATGTCCTATACAAAAATGCGAGACGCTCTCACGGATTATTTCCCTTTGCTCGGGCTGGCTATATTTCATCATCTGCTATATGAATGATCTGTGCGTGGTAACTTATTGAGCCCATGCCATTGCAAAAGAACATTTTTATGGCAAGGTTTGCAAAAATCAAACTTTTAACCATCATTATTATTAACATTCCGCTACTGCTATCTTTTTTGTTTTTTTTTGTTTATGTTTACTTATTGACATTTATTAGGTGCTTTTATGCTGCTTATGTGTGTATGTCATAGGTTCGTTTTCTGCCCTGGAATTTATTATGTTTTAATCAACGACAGATATTTTAAAATTTAAATATGCATGACAGACTGTTTGATTTATCCGAAACTGTGTAAATCCGTAATCGATCGATCGATCGATCGAGTGAGAGAGAGAGAGAGAGAGAGAGAGAGAGAGAGAGAGAGAGGTTGGGGGAAGAGAGAGCTCTGTCATTTAATCAATTAATCACAATAAAGCACAATAACAAAATGTTTCACTAATAGTGTGAATTTAATTTATATTTGGTGTCCCCCTCCCCCCCAACCCTCTCACCTCCCACATCACTGGCTTAATAACATCAGTCACTTCATGGAAAATAATTAATTAATCAGACAGAACAATCAGAACCTAGACTACAACATTCCACGCTATAGAGATCTAATGCGCAAAAATTCACAGATCAAAACAAGGACTGAGTTTCTACATTACATTTTTTTCCCGTTTACACTCAAACGAAAAGGGATTACAACAGATCAAGGACCATTTTTGTGCCTAGGTAAAGGGTTATCTTGCACAGTATTTGATCACGAGGAGAAAACAGACTTAGTCTAATTTAACTTGTTAACATAAGCAGTTTGACGAAGCCAAACTGCCAATCTGACATCTACTTTTGAAATATAAGCACAAATATAGTCAAACAACCTAGCAATAACGTAAACAGTGAGCGACCTGTTGAACGTAAATTGACAGCAAGCAAACTGTTTTGGATTTAGCACATAGGTATAACATGAATCATTCAAGCCGCTCTCCGATTGTTTTAACACTAACAACACTGCAGCGGTCTTAGTTTAGGCCTACATAAACACAAAAAATGAAGTTTTTCAATTGCAATTTACCTTTCTTTGTCTCTTGGAAATTTGAAAAAGGACTTGCCAACACAACTTTTTTTGTATCTGGCATTATGGCAATTGATGGCTGTGCAAAAGTCACCGCCCTGTTTCACTCGGTCGCCTTTTGACTTTCTGCCACGAGCCATTTTCAGCATGCTGACAAGGGCGCATAACTCGTACCTTTCGTCTCGCGGTTTTGTACCATTTTTCATTTTTCCCCAGGAACCCACCCTTACGAAAAACCATGACTTTTGCTTTATCAATATTTATATTCAAGCGTAGATTTTTACATGCGACGTTGACAGTGTTCAGGAAAACACATGAAACTTTAACAAAAACGTTGCTGAATCAGTCCCGAATAAATAAACAAATTAACAAGATTGATACTTATGAACTTTGACATTGACAAAGCGGTGTTTTTTTTTAATGCGTGAGAGGTCTTAGTAAGAAGCATCAACAGTTCAGTATTCATATACACTAACAACAACCCCAAGATCACACATTTCAACGTCGCGGAAATTTTCAAATTCACAGTGTTGCCCCACCGGAACCAATAAGGTTAAGCCAAAAGCACGGTTTTGATATAAACCGACATATTCATTCGGGTAGGTGCTTATTAGTAGCACCAAGGCTGATTCCCAAAAAATAGTACCGCTGCGAAGGAAATGAGTAAGGAAGGGATACATGACAGAAGGGAGAATGACAGAAAAAAGAATAGGCAAAATAGCGACATATAGATGGAAGACCGGATAAAATGGAGAATGGATGAAAGGGTGAAATACAAAACTGAGAAAGACAAAAAGAGACTGGACAAAGTGGAGAATGGATAAAAGGACAAATGGACAAAAGGGAGAACGAACAAAAGGAAGAATCAAAGAAATGTAGAACGGACAAAATGGAGAGTTAACAAAATCAATTTAAATTATGTGTTGTTTATTTTATATACATGCCCCCCCCACCCCCCACCACAAAAAAACCCAACACCAACAAGGAAACAAACAAAACAAACAAGTATGAGTATCGGTCAGAACTGAAAAAATACTCTAAACGCGTCAAAAGAAAGTCTTGATCAACTCCCTGCAGAAAGACCAGGATTTCCACAGCTCCATTGGTTTTGGTTTCATACACTGCCACGATTCTTTTCAGTTTTTGCTCAAGCCTTTTACATTGGGGTCTTCGTATTTTGGGGTTTTCTCCGCAGATATTGGGCGCGTACGCGTCTCAGTGTGAGCTTTCTCTCCTTTAAGAACTTGTAGATGTCTGGGTATTTTTAGTTTAGGATAGTTTGAATCATTCTTTGCCAACAAATTCGTTTTGTGTTTAAAAAACAACAACAACTGAACAACGACTCAATTTGTTTTAATTTGTAACAGTAAATTAACCAGTGAGTAAGCAGCGTAAAAAAACATCGAACATCATCTGTTTTTAACAGATACTCAAAACTACTTTTGTCCATTCTCCATTTTGTCCAATGTCCTCTTTGTTCATTATTCCTTATGCCTGTCACAAGAGCCCCAGTTTTACTCAGCACATTTGTAGCTTGATACACGCACAGTTAGTGACATCATCGCAGCCTACGATCGTGTTTCGAATTTTATATCCACTAAGATGGTTCAGCCAATGAGAACACAGCTAAGGTTAGTTAGAACCATTTCTGGTTGGTTCAAGGAGAGAGAGAATGTCAGTCTAATTTGAAACGCTGAGGAGTACACAGTACTCTTTGACAGAATCTCTCCTGAGAAGATTAGACAGCAATATTCGAATTCAATCAAGTAGCCACGGCCTGACATTGTCAAACAGACGAGCAGGCGGTATACCGTGAGCCCAACTCAGCAAACGGCAACAACCACGTCGACGCGTACAGTTGGCTACCGAGGCATCTACAGCATTGAGCGCAGATAACTGTCACGTGGGGTTTATGGGCTCTGCACAATGGAATTATGGACCCTCACGTTTATTCGGTGGGAACTACTAGTAAGTCACCCTATGAATTACTTTAATAAATTTATTTGTTTAGCTCGTTCTGTGTTAAGGTTGGGGTACAGAAATAGATAGAAAAATGGTAAAAGAATACTGTCACACTAGCTTTCACACGGCTATGAATCATATGTAGTCCAGCCACTTGATAACAGTTAAAATCACACATTTATTTCTTCTACTCTATACAAGGTTCTCTAAGTACTAATCTAACTTAAAAAGTCTCAGTCACTGCTAATAGTTCGATCGCTGATAGTCTAGGCAGCTGTTATATCTTCCTCGGGCACTTGCTAAAATATCTCATGTAGATTTGGACTACTGTGGTCCGTTTTACAGTTTCTGAAGAGTTGGACTACTGTGGTCCTGTTATGATCAGTTTAAGTGCACTTTCGGAGATTACACTTAACTTTCTGATGGTGCGGTCAAAGTCCTTCTGTGAGATAGCTTCTGGTACACCTTTGTAGTTGTGTAGTTGGGTTCCCTTGCCACGCTGTGGGGTCTGACAGGGTGTGTTTCAAGGTGGCTCTTTCCGACTTGTGCGGTAGAGTCTCCTCAACCAACTAGTCGTTTCTGTGGAGTGGGGCACACAGGATAGCTCGGGATAGCTCGGGATAGCTCGCCTGCTCGTCTGTAATATAAGAGACGAAATTCTGCACAACCCTGAATAATCGGTTTGTGCAGAGCGTCTCACTGAAAGCCAAGTAGCCCTCAGTGATAGCTCCACATCTCTATACATAAGCGACGAACATTCTGCTACTTCCGGGTTCCACTGGAATCTCACTCTAAATTCCTATATATACATAAATATCAATCGTGTCTAACTATACACATACAGAATTAATAATAATATAAACATTCACGGGTACAGTCACTGGTCTGCAAACATACATATAAGTTAAACAACAGTGGTTCCGTACGGGATACAACATGGCGGCGCAACCGGTCGTGTTTCGCCTCGTGGTCGGCTCTTTCACGTGGTCCCGCAAATTCGGATTAACAATTCACATTTATGCATAGCAAATTCCACCAACATAATTTCAACAATAATACAAATATATCACGATGAAACAGAAGGGTGTTCATTTACCTGTTTGACAAGTTCAGGCCCGTGATGACTTGAGAGAATTCTAAGATTTCAAAGTCCTGCTTCCTGGTCTATGAGTGTAGAGATTTCTCTAGCTGTGGAGATGTTGACTCTACCTCGGCTCACACACGACTGATTCAAACTGTCTTAGGCCCTGACACAGTCAAAACTGCTCTACCCACTGAGCCTGCTCTGATTGGTTAAAACGGTCCGATTCAAAGCTCAAGTGCTGACTCACTGCGATGTGGGTCGGGCTCGCGGTGTGTGGTTTACTGTGTAATTTAATTGCTGCTGTGTAATAGTCTAACTTCTCTACTGTTACAAATACTACACATGGCTAAATAGTCAATGGGCAGGGTAAACTGCTCGGTTCATGACAGGCTCCCTCAACTGAAAAAAGGCGATGACTACTGGATTCGACCTTTTTCTACTACAGAGCCTAGTTTAACACTGCACTATCCTAGGGTCCTATTTACAAACTAAGTAAGTTGCTCTACCTGAGCTGCAATACTGTGCCAGGTAGCTATGGACACTAGTGACAGGGTTTTTATTGGGCGGGGACGAATTCTGGTGCTGTGGCCCTTAGTTGTGTTGGGTGGGCGACAGCTGCTGTGTCCTCCACGAGATGGCGACTGAGGTAGTCGGCTCCGTGGTTCTCTTTGCCGGGGATGTACTCGATTTGGAATGAGTATGCCTGAAGGGTGAGTGCCCATCGCATCAGGCGAGAGTTCAAAGACTTGGAGGCTGCCAGGAACGATAGTGGTTGGTGGTCCACCTGAACTGTGAAGTGGGTCCCATACAGGTAGAGTTGAAACTTCTGTATGGCCCAGACTAGTCCAAGACATTCTTTCTCCGACGTGGCGTAGTGGGTCTCGGCGGGTCTCAATTTTCTGCTGGCGTAGGCGACAGGGAATAGCGTCTCTGCATTCTTGGGGTCGCGCTGTAGCAGTACTGCTCCGAGGCCTAAGTCGCTTGCGTCGGTGCGAAGAACGAATGGCTGAGTCAAATCGGGTAGGTGGAGTACTGGCGCCGATGTCATTCTGTCCTTGAGTGTTTGGAATGCTGTCTCGCATTCGGCTGTCCATACTACTTTGTCCGGGGCGATTTTCCGGGTTCCATTAGTCAGTGGTACGGCGATGCTGTTGTAGTTGGGGATGAACTTCTGGTAGAAGCCGCAGAGTCCTAGAAATGACTGCACTTCCTTCTTGGTCTTGGGCCTAGGAGCGTCGAGTAGGCGTTTCACGGTCTTTTCTACCGGTCGCAGGCTTCCTTGACTGATGGTGTGTCCCAGAAATTCTAGTTCCGTGAATCCAATCTGACATTTGGTGGGTCTTGCCGTCAATCCCGTGTCTCTGAGGCGGGCGAGTAGTTGCTGTAGGAGCGTGACATGTTCCTCCCACGTAGGTGTAGCGATGAGGATGTCGTCCATAAACGAATGTAGGTGCTCGCTGCTCAGGGGTGCCAGGAGTTTTCGCATCATGGCGCTGAAGATGCTGGGTGCGTTGTGGAGTCCGAATGGAAGTACGTTGAACTCGAAGTGTCCTTCCATAGTGCTGAAAGCTAGGTACTTTCGGACTTGTGGTTGTACTGGTATCTGGTAGTATCCTTTGCTGAGGTCGATGCGTGAGAAGTACTTCGCTCGCTGTAGCTTGGCAAATAGGTCGGTCTGGTCCGGGAGTGGCTCTGGCTGGAACTGCGTTACCGCATTCAGGAGTCTGAAGTCGATGCACAGTCGATGCTCTCCGTTGGGTTTTCGCAACAGTACCGTGCCTGCGCTGTAGGGTGAGGTAGACTCTGAGATGATTCCGGCTGCCAGTAAGGTGTCTATCTCTTCCTTGATGGCTCGCTGCTGAGACAGTGGCATCGGGTAGAGCTTCTGGCGGACGGGTGTTGGGTCGGTCACCGTTAAGGTTACTTCGACGAGGTCTGTCCTCCCTGGTCGGTCTGTGAGCACAGTCTGATGTTGTCGAATGACCTGTAGTACTTGCTGTCGCTGGTTAGCGGCTAGGTCTCCGTTGAGTATCACGTCTTTGTAGGTTTCTTTGGAGTGCAGGGGATACTCTACTGCATTGGTCTCCATGCTTTCTCCTTCTTCCGCGATGGCGATGGCTAACAAGTTGTGAGTGCTGGGGGTCGCTGGTCGGTCCGTGTATTTCTTGAGGAGATTGATGTGGTGGTATCGGGCTCTCCCGTTCACCTCTACTTGGTAGACTGTCTTGGATTTCTTGGCAGTCACCCGGTACGGTCCTCTCCAAGCGATGTCCAGCTTGTTGGTTCCACTTGGAAGTAAGAGTAGCACTTGATCGCCGACTTGCAGTTCTCTGTCCTTCGCGTGGCGGTTGTAGTACTTCGCCTGACGGGCTCTTGCCTTCTTCAGTGCTTCACCAGCTTTCTTCCACGTTGCTTTGAGGGTTTCCTGCAGGTCTGCGACGTACTTGGTGGCACCTCTTGGTGTGTCGTCTATCTTGGCTTCCGTCCAACTTCTGCGTAGGGCTTCTAGCGGTCCTGCTAGAGGTCTGCCGAATAGCAATGTTGACGGGGTGTAGCCTGTGGCTGCATGGGGCGTTTCTCGGTATGCGAACAGTGCCGCATTCACGTAGGTGTCCCACGCTTCTGGATTGTCGTCGGCGACTTTCCTGAGGATGGTGAGAAGGGTTCCATTCAGTCTTTCTACTTGTCCGTTGCTGGCGGGGTGGTATGGTGGTGTGCGAATGTGATGAACTTGTATCAACTCGAACACGTCTTGCATCAGGCGGCCGGTGAACTGAGATCCGTTGTCCGTTCTAATGCTGTCCGGGAATCCGACTCTGGTAAAGATGGCGATGAGTGCATCTGCAATCTTCTTGGTGTCAATCGCTGGCAACGGGACTGCTTCGCACCACATCGTACATGCGTCGACGAGTGTGAGTAGAAATCTGTTCCTCTTCTTGGTCATGGGCAGTGGTCCTACTATGTCTACTGAGACTTGCTGGAATGGCACGCCGACTACTACTGATGGTCCTAAGGTAACTGGTATGGTGTGATGTCGCGGGGAATATCGTTGACATTGGTGGCAAGATTTCACGTAGCGCTTGACATCCTCCGTGATTCCTGGCCAATAGTAGTGTGCGCTGATTCTCTGCACTGTGGCTCCAATTCCCATGTGTCCGCTGAGTGGCATGCTGTGGCCTAGTTCTAGTACTTGGGCTCGAAGGGTGGCTGGCAGTACTAGTTGGGTGTGATCTCCATCTCCTTGTCGATGTAGAACTCCCTCTTCCATGTAGAAGTCTCCCTTGTGCGGGGGTGTGTGCGCCTTGGGTAGCTTCTGGAAGCACTTCGCTATCGAGGTGTCTTCTTTCTGTGCTGTTTTGATCTCTTCGAGTCCTGGATTCGGAGCGAACTCGGGCTGGGGTGGTTGGGTTTTAGCTTGGGCCCTGGTTTGCACTGCAGCTATCTCTACAGTTTTAGGGGGCGTGCCTAAGAACACATACCTACAACCTAGCACTAGATCATACAGGGGTTTCTGTAAAACAGCTGCTTGGATTCGTCCTGTGACGTACCTACTCTCTACTTCGATCCAAGCTATTGGGCAAGTAGTCGTCGGTTTCGTCAAGTCTGCTCCTTGTAAGTCGACTGTCTTGTCTGTCAAGTCCGCGCGCGATACCAGAGATTCGCTAACTATCGCGTCGTATGATAGACCTGTGTCATACAGACAGTTCGCTTCTTTTCCGTTGACCTTGACCGTGTCTGTCACCGATGGGTGATCTCCGATCGTGTGTGGCTTGTTACCGCTACTTTGAGTTAGAACTCTGTGCGCTGGCCGGCTTTCGCGCTCTTCCCTCCGTTGTGCGGCCAACTTGAAACATTCTGCGGTGGAGTGATTGTTTCTGTTGCAGAACGAACAATACCGTCTCTGTTCTGCGGGACCTCTTTTCCCGAATTCCGCGTTGGGTCCTTTATTTTGCCCAGGTCTGGGGTTATTCGGCTTATTCGCGGTGCGCTCTTCCCGGTTAGGGCTTCGTTTCTGTGCCTCTTTCCCGTTAGGCTTTAGGTCTCGCCTGAAGCTCTTGGCTTCTCCGTGTGCGGCCACGTACCTATCTGCGACCTTGACCAGATCTTCTAGTCTTTCCGCGCCCTGCTCTACTGAGAATGTTCTCAGCTCGGGGGTCATGGTTTCCCGTAGCTGTTCCCATACTAACAGTTCTGTCAGTCCATCATACGTCTTTGCCGTGGCTGACTGGCTAATCCACTTATCCAGCATTGTGGACAACCGATCCGCGAACTGCGCATAGCTCTCTCCTTTCACTCTCCGATTGGTGCGGAACTTTTGCCGGTAGCATTCTCCTGTCAGTTCGAATCCCGTTAGGAGTGCCTCTTTTACTTTGTGATAGTCAGTCACTCTGTCAGTCGGTAGCTTACTGTAGATGTCATAAGCCTTTCCTCTAAGCCCTTGACTAAGCTTGAACGACCAATGAGTGGGATCTAGTTTGTACTCTGTTGCTAGACGCTCAAACCTAGTCAGATAGAGATCTAGACCTTCCTCTCTCTCATTGAATGTTCCCAGTGGGAATGACATTCCTTGTACAGGGTTGGGGGCTACCTCTAGCTGATCTGAGTGGGGAGGGGTTGAGGAAGAACTTGACGCTCCTGATTCCAATCTTTTCAATTCTAACTCATGCTGTCTGTCTTTTTCCTTTTCTGCCCTCTCATACTCTCATTTCCTAACTTCTGCTTCCCTCTCTGCTGCTAATGCTGCCTTCTTCTGTTCTCCTTCTAATTCTAATTTCTTCTGTTCTCTTGCTGCTTCTAACTCTGCTTTCTTTTGCTCTGCTTCTAATTCTAATTTCTTTTGCTCTCTTGCTGCTTCTAACTCTGCTTTCTTTTGCTCTGCTTCTAATGCTAGTTTCTTTTGTTCAGCTTCTAATTTCTTTGCCTCTCTCTCTGCTGCTCTCTCTGCCTTAGCCTCCTGTTTCTCTACCTCGGCATTGATGTACGCAATTAGGTCTCCCCCTGCTAAGTGTAAAGCTTCTCCCAATTCCTTGAAACGCAATCTCAAGGCCACTGGGTCCGACATTGCCAAACGTGTCTATGAACACCCTCTGAATCAAGTGGAATACCAAAACACTAGCAATATTGCAAGTCAATAAAAACAATGCAAAGACCATACAAGTCGTAATCAATAATAGAATAAAACAAGAGTCATATGGCATACAACAGTTATTTAAGCAAAACCTGCAAAAGAACAATGCAACATACAGGCACAAAAATATTTGAAGCAAAAAGGTAAAAGGTAAAGGTAGTCCCATAGCCTTGTGGCCGTAGGGGAGCGTGATGTTGGAGATCACACTTATCTTGGGCCAGCGTAATGAGGGTGATGCCCAACTCTCTCCCTCGCTGCTTTACCTTCCCCACCCTCAAGAGAGTAGGTACTCAATCACAGTTGAGTCAACTGGGGGCGTTGTTGTTTGTCGCTTCACACCTTAGCGGTCACCCATCCAAGTGCTAACCGCACCGGACGGTGCTTCACTTTCGACACAGTAGCGAGTGCTCCAACCACTGCACTATCCGACACTGTTTTTAACTAAAGAATAGTGCACCCAACTGATCAGTGTTATACCCTTACACTATTCTAAGTTATTCTACTTCTACTGTTATCTAATTTTATTGTACTTAGGTCCGGTTATACCCAATTCCTATTATACACAGATCCTGGCTAGGCTCGCCAATTAAAGTGTCACGTGGGGTTTATGGGCTCTGCACAATGGAATTATGGACCCTCACGTTTATTCGGTGGGAACTGCTAGTAAGTCACCCTATAAATTACTTTAATAAATTTATTTGTTTAGCTCGTTCTGTGTTAAGGTTGGGGTACAGAAATAGATAGAAAAATGGTAAAAGAATACTGTCACACTAGCTTTCACACGGCTATGAATCATATGTAGTCCAGCCACTTGATAACAGTTAAAATCACACATTTATTTCTTCTACTCTATACAAGGTTCTCTAAGTACTAATCTAACTTAAAAAGTCTCAGTCACTGCTAATAGTTCGATCGCTGATAGTCTAGGCAGCTGTTATATCTTCCTCGGGCACTTGCTATAATATCTCATGTAGATTTGGACTACTGTGGTCCGTTTTACAGTTTCTGAAGAGTTGGACTACTGTGGTCCTGTTATGATCAGTTTAAGTGCACTTTCGGAGATTACACTTAACTTTCTGATGGTGCGGTCGAAGTCCTTCTGTGAGGTAGCTTCTGGTACACCTTTGTAGTTGTGTAGTTGGGTTCCCTTGCCACGCTGTGGGGTCTGATAGGGTGTGTTTCAAGGTGGCTCTTTCCGACTTGTGCGGTAGAGTCTCCTCAACCAACTAGTCGTTTCTGTGGAGTGGGGCACACAGGATAGCTCGGGATAGCTCGGGATAGCTCGCCTGCTCGTCTGTAATATAAGAGACGAAATTCTGCACAACCCTGAATAATCGGTTTGTGCAGAGCGTCTCACTGAAAGCCAAGTAGCCCTCAGTGATAGCTCCACATCTCTATACATAAGCGACGAACATTCTGCTACTTCCGGGTTCCACTGGAATCTCACTCTAAATTCCTATATATACATAAATATCAATCGTGTCTAACTATACACATACAGAATTAATAATAATATAAACATTCACGGGTACAGTCACTGGTCTGCAAACATACATATAAGTTAAACAACAGTGGTTCCGTACGGGATACAACATGGCGGCGCAACCGGTCGTGTTTCGCCTCGTGGTCGGCTCTTTCACGTGGTCCCGCAAATTCGGATTAACAATTCACATTTATGCATAGCAAATTCCACCAACATAATTTCAACAATAATACAAATATATCACGATGAAACAGAAGGGTGTTCATTTACCTGTTTGACAAGTTCAGGCCCGTGATGACTTGAGAGAATTCTAAGATTTCAAAGTCCTGCTTCCTGGTCTATGAGTGTAGAGATTTCTCTAGCTGTGGAGATGTTGACTCTACCTCGGCTCACACACGACTGATTCAAACTGTCTTAGGCTCTGACACAGTCAAAACTGCTCTACCCACTGAGCCTGCTCTGATTGGTTAAAACGGTCCGATTCAAAGCTCAAGTGCTGACTCACTGCGATGTGGGTCGGGCTCGCGGTGTGTGGTTTACTGTGTAATTTAATTGCTGCTGTGTAATAGTCTAACTTCTCTACTGTTACAAATACTACACATGGCTAAATAGTCAATGGGCAGGGTAAACTGCTCGGTTCATGACAATAACCCAACCGTCGAACCACTCAGTCAAAGACTCAACGACAACACAGCATGTCATAGAAGCGACCTCAACGCAGCGCTTCAACCCCACAGTTAAGTGCAACAAGAAACCGTGCACTAAATCCTATCCTATCCTATCCTGTCCCATAACCCGAAGGTCGTAGGGGCACCACAGATGATCGCTTAACCAGCATACTCCATCTTTCTCTGTCCTCAGCAGCCCTCATGGCTTCGCTCAGTGTCAAACCAGTCCATTCTCGAATGTTGTCCTCCCACCTCTTTTTCGGTCTCCCCCTTCTTCTACCTCCTTGCACTGTGCCTTGCAGAATGGTCTTTGCAAGGCCTGATGATCTGGTGACGTGGCCATACCATCGGAGTTTCCGTTTCTTCACCACTGTGAGCAGGTCATCGTGTTGTCCAATGGCTTGTGTGATGGTCTGTCGGACTTCAACGTTGGTGATGTGTTGGGTATAGGAAATGCACAGAAGTCTTCTGTAGCACCTCATCTCCATGCTTTGTATTCTTCGTTGGAGATCTGCTGTGAGGGTCCATGCTTCGCAAGCATATAGGAAGATGGAGATGACCAGAGAGCGCAGCAGTCTTACTTTGGAATGTAGACTGATGGTTCTGTCTTTCCAAATGGGCTTCAACCTTGTCAGGGCAGCAGTTGTTTGTGCGATCCTGGAGAGGACTTCCTGTCGAGACCCATTGTCTGACACAATGGCTCCTAAATATTTGAAGCTGTGCACTGTGTTGAGGGATTGGCCTTGTACTTTGATGTCCGTGTTGATGCCATTGGTGTTGTTGGTCATCATTTTGGTCTTCTCCGCACTTATTTCCATTCCATAAGCTCTGGAGGTGGTGTCAAGCCTCTGTACAAGCTGTTCAAGTTCTTGTTCCTCTCCAGCCAATCCATCAATATCATCCGCAAAACGAAGATTGGAGATTGCTCTGCCCCCTATACTGACTGTGCCTTCGTGATCTGCAAGAGCATCTGACATGATGCGCTCTAGGAAGATGTTGAAGAGTGTTGGAGAGAGTAGGCATCCTTGACGCACACCGATTGTTGTTCTGAACCAGTTCCCGATGACGCTGTTATGGAGGACTGCACTGGTAGCCTTGTCATACAGGCTTTTGATGACTTCTATAATTTTAGGGCTGATGTTGTACACTTTCATGGTTGCCCATAGAGCTGCATGCCAGACTCGGTCAAATGCCTTCTTGAAGTCTATGAACACATGATATAGATGTTGTTGGTGCTGTAGGTATTTCTCACAGATTATTCTGAGGTTGAAAATCTGTTCAGTGGTACTTCGCCCTGCCATGAATCCTGCTTGTTCTTCAGCTATGATTTGTTCAGCTTGTGGTTTCAACCTGTTGAGTATTATTTTCAGGAGGACCTTGCTGGGATGGCTGATGAGGCTGATGGTGCGGTAATTTTCACACTCCTGAAGGTTACCTTTTTTTGGGAAGAGTGATGACAAGCGACTGGGTCCATGGTGTAGGCCATTCCCCACTCTGCCAGATCTTGTTGCAGATAATGGTGAGAGCATCAGTCATCGCTTCTCCTCCTGCTTGTAGCAGTTCCGCTGGTATGTTGTCCACTCCCGCTGACTTCCCTTTCTTCAGCGATTGCACTGCTGCCTCAACTTCTTCCCGGAGAATTGGGAGGATTTCTTCTTCTTCTCTGCTCTCGGGACATGCTAGAACTGATGGGTCTCCATTTGGTGTATGGTTGTAAAGGTCAGAGCAGTACTCTGTCCATCTGTCCAAGACTTCTTGTTCTTCTGTAAGGCAAATGCCAGACTTGCTTTGGATAGTGGAGACTTTGGGCTGTTTAACACTTGTCAGCCGCTTCACAGTCTGGTAGGCCTTCTTGCTGTTGTTCTTGTTCAGATTGTTCTCTATTTCCTGGCATCGATCTTCTATCCAGTTCTCCTTTGCTGTTCGCATGCCTTTTCGGATGTCATTGTTGATTTTTCGGTAGACATCAGCTCCCTGTGAGGTGTTCTTTTTCTTTTTTAACTCTCTTCGTTTATCACACAGATCCAAAAGTTCAGGTGTGATCCACGGCTTCTTCTTTGGTCGGTGCTTGCCAAGGATCTCAGTGGCGGCATCTGTTACAGCTGAGTTGAAGGTATTGGTCATGGTGTTGACATCTACTTCGCCTGCCCCCAAAATAAGCAGTGGTGCAAATTTCCCTCCAATTGTGGCCTGAAATATTTTTGCCACCTCCGGGTCTTGCAGTTTGTCCAGGTCGAACTTCAGCCTAGTGCACTTTGCTGTATTTACTCTCTTCAAATGGAGCCGGAAAGACATCATCACGAGATCGTGGTCACTTCCAATGTCTGCTCCTGGAAAAGTGCGTGTCCTGCCAATGTTGATGCTTGATCTGAAGCGTTTCTTGACCATGATGTAGTCGATCTGGTTGTGATGTTCCCCGCCGGGACTGTGCCATGTCCATCGTCTGGATTTTTTGTGGAGACCAAGCGTGTTTGCCAGTACCAGATTGTTGTATCTGGCAAACTCCAATAGCCTCAGACCCCTGTCATTTGTCTCGTTGTTGCAGTGGGGTCCGCATGTGTCTCCCCAGTTGTGGTGCGCATCTTGGCCAACCTTGGCATTCCAGTCGCCTTGCACTATGACTATGTCCTTCTTCGGCACTTGGTCAAGGACCACCTGTATATTTTCATAAAAATCCTCCACTTCGCTGTCTTCATAGTCTGATGTTGGGGCATAGGCCTGGATGATGGTAATGTTGAAAGGGGTTGCTCTCAGACGGATGGTAATGAGTCTACTGGAGACTGGGCGGCAACCCATGACAGTGGCTAGAATGTTCTTGTGGACCAAGAATCCAACGCCGTGTTCGTGCCTGTCATCTCTACCGCTGAAATAGAGCTTGTGGCCTTTGTCAGTCGTTGTTTCACCTAGGCCTTTCCAGCGCAGTTCGCTGATACCTAGAACGTTCCATCGATAGTGGTCCAGCTCGTGGGCCAGTTCTTCTAATTTTCCTTCCGCAGTTAGGGTCCTGACATTCCAGGTTCCTATGACGATGTTGTTTCTCGTGCGGATCTTGCTAGTTTGTCCATCAGTAGCATACTTTTCACCTCCGTCCTGGTGGCCAACGGAAGGCGCGGTCCTTGTGTAGCCGGGCGACGACCGATCCGGCATGGAATTAGTGGATAGCCTCATCATGTGTTGTGTCTTGGGCAAAAAAAAAGACCTGGCAGGGCCCAATCCTCTCCAGGCTGTTGGCCACAGCCGAAATCCACGAATACAGTGTGGCTCGCCTTGGCCCTGAGCACGTGGTCGTTGAACCTGTAGTAACGTGAGGTTCCTCCGCCCTGGCCGGTGACTTCTGTGTAGAAGACTTTCGCCCAGTGATGCCGTGCTAACATCACCCCTGTTAGTCGCCTCTTACGACACGCCGGGAAACGTTGGGTCTATTCTATTTGCCCGAACCCACAGAGCATGCACTAAAACTCTGTATAAACAGGACCACAGTAGTCCACGCTTCAAAAACGCTGACCCTTAAGGCAGAAAGTAGCCAGTGCCCGATGAAGAAAAAGTAGCTGCCTAGATTATCAGCGAGCGAACCATTCGCATTGACATTTGAACTTTTAAGTTAGTTTCGTACATCGAAAATCATGTATAGAGTAGAGGAAATAAATGTGTGCTTTTTACTGTTATCAAGTGGCTGGACTACATATGTTTCATAGCCGTGTGAAAGCTAGTGTGACAGCGATTTTTTACCATTTTTCTATCTATCTCTGTACCCCAGCCTAAACACATACCGAGCTAAACAAATAAATGTATTAAAGTAATTCACAGGGTGATTCACTAGCGGTCCCTATTGAATAAGACGAGAGGGTTATAGCAGTCCATTGTGCAGAGCCCAGCAACAATAGAACCCCACGTCACACTTTACATTCTCCATCTTGTCTTCCCCTTTTGTGTTTCTCCGTTTTGTCCATTCTCCATTCTGTCGGCCACCTGTAAAGACTAAACAGCATTTTCACATTTTCATTTGGCATTCAAGCCAAAGAAAACTTTCTAAATCAGTTGTAAATATAATTTGAAAGAATTTACATTTCAATTTGAAAGCGTTTAGTACAGAAATTCCCCACTTCCTCTTTGTAAATTATTAGAATGCGTCTAAAATATCAACCGACAAGTTTTAAAATATTGAAAAAACAATGTTATCTACACGACTCGCACTCCTTCCTCCGTCCAGCTCTCTCCCGTCTGTCTGTCTGTCTTTATATCTCTCCTTTCTTTATCTCGCGTTTCCTTATCTCTGTTTGTCTCTCTGTCTCGCTCTTCTTCCTCTGTCTGTGTTTGTCTTTCTCTCCCACACCCATCCTACTCTCGCACGCTCACGTACACAAACGCACACATACATACTCACGCACACTCACGCGCACGCACCCACACACACCATTCCCACCCACACCTTGCCTTTTTCAAACCAACAAACCAGTGACATTCCAGTTATACAAGAAAAGGACGGGAATCCTAACCCTGTACTTAATTTAACTCCCCAGAAAAGTGTATTGCAAACCCAATAGCAATGCTCTCCTGGACACGCAAGTTGCCAGGATTATTCAAGTTCAAACTGAACTGAACTGGTCCAAACTAAACAACGGAACTAAACTAAACTACGACATATTGTCAGAGGAACCTAACACAAATAGAATTTGTTCCATCTTATTATGTTTTGTTATGCCATCTTGGCAATCTACATGCGCTGCATTAATTGGATTCTGTCTGTGTTGTCAAAATCTGATCCAGCAAAACAAACACTCAATCAGGCAGTGGAAACAAATTATTCCAAATCAGGGATAAAAACAGCACCAAGGTATCTCAGACATTTTTACATCATTAATATTGGATCCAGATCTCTCTCTCTCTCTCTCTCTCTCTCTCTCTCTCTCTCTCTCTCTCTCTCTCTCTCTCTCTCTCTCTCTCTTTCCTCTGTCTGTCTTTATCTCTCTCTTTCTCAATGTCTGTCTGTCTTTCTCCCTTTCTCTCTCTCCCTTTGTCTGTCTGTCTGTCTCTCTGCTTTGCAATCTCGTTAGGTGCACAAACGTATCTGTCTCTGATTACATCCGGGGCACAGTCTACGTCATAACATGGCTTCCATGAGCAATGTTTTAACACTTATGAACTGGTTCTGACACAGCGCTTTACCAGTCAAAAGAGCTGCTCAAAGGTGCTGACAGAAACAGGATCTAACTCAATCAAAGCGCACAAAACCTCAGCTTGCCGCTTGATGCGCACACATAATTTAGCCATCCTGAATGTGTATGTGGCCCTCATCCGTTAAGGACATAAGCCTAAGACCTTTAAAGTCCGAGCGATGGAATGCTTGCGTGCGCTAACCAGTCCTCAGTGATCATCTTATCAAAAACAGAACAAACCGCTGCTCTGTCTCAGTACCAGGATCATTTTATCGCCAGGGTCATTGAATTGAAATCGCTGTCGCTTCTTTCCTAATATCATTTGTGCCTTTGTGGCTCTCTGAGCTTCCGTCTCAAGTTAGACAAGTAATGTATGTTTATGCCAGCAGTCAGCTGTGTCACGGCTACACAGACAAAGGTATTGTATTGGCTATATAGTCGTTACTGGCAGCGCGAAATCAAGGTGGCGAAGAAGTCCTGAACACGCGAAGAATAGATCCAGCACGCTAAGGTCCGAGATCCATCACTCTAGGTCCGAGATAAGCCACAGTCGCAAAGGTCCAAAAACGCCCTCCGGCAAGGTGGGTGTTCAATCAAGTTCCAATGAATGGCATCTGTGACGTCAATGAACTATTTTCTCTACCACGGAAGGATATTTGGAGCCGCAAATAGCCCAGCGTATTGATCCGCGAGCTGTCCATTGGTGTTCTATGGCTGTGACGGAAATAGCCACAAGTTCTCTTCTCTTGTCATCCTGAGGAAGGAACAGCTGGGAGGGGAGGTAAAGAGAGGGAGAGACAGGGGGTGAGAGAGAGGGAGAGACAGGGGGTGAGAGAGAGAGAAAGAGAGAGAGAGAGAGAGAGAGAGAGAGAGAAGTCGAAGTCGAAACCTTTAATAGGATAATAGCATTAGGTCCCATGGACCTGTCTTACAGCTAATACTTAATAAAAATTGTAAAATAAAAATTTTAAAAAAGTAAAATAAAAATAATAATAATAAAAATAAAAATAAAAATTCAGAACAAACAAAATAATTAACATAAAATTGACTTTAAACTAACACAAACCTTAACAATGGTAAGAATTTAAAACATTACTAAGAAAATTAATGTACCGAAATACACATACTCCCTCCCCCCACCTTCCTCCAATACTCCTTTCCTACTCCCCCTCCAACACAACCACACACATACACAAGCTAATTCACACATGAACTGTCGCAAGATAGGAAAGAACAAAATGTATACAATCATCTGAAATATTAGGAGCAATGGAAAATAGAAATTTGTGGAGTCTAATTTTAAACAATGATAATGATTTACTTTCCTTGATCTCTTGTGGGAGAGAATTCCATATACTTGGACCAGAATATGACAGAGATGTTTTAAATATGTCTAAGCGTGGCTGTGGCAAGGTTAAATTATGTCTGAAAAGTGAATAACGAGATGAAGGTTTGCTAAAAAGTACTTTTAAATAATCAGGAGCTCTGTTGTTTAGTATTTTGTACATGAAAACGGCTTTATTGTAATTAAGGTGTTTGTTAAGGGGAAGCATAGACTACCAGCTAGTTTTAATTTTGAATCAACTTTGATGGAAGTGTTGGAGATAAGCAATTTTGCAGCTCTGCGGTGAATAGAATTAATCTTTTTAAACAAGGCATCACTACAGCCGTCCCATATTGTTGATGCATAATCAATGTGAGGTTTGATATAAGCATTATTAAAAAGCTGTTTAGCATCTGCAGTTATGATAGATTGAAGCTTAGACAACATAAATAATTTTGTTGAGAGAGTTTTACAAAGATTTTCAACGTGTGAATGCCAACTGAGTTTGTTGTCTACGAGGACGCCTAAATGTTTATGACTTTCAACCTGTTTAATATTATTTCCATTCACGACTAAATCAAGAGAAAACGGAGTCCGTTGATGCTTTTGTCTAGTTGTTATTAACATAGCTTTTGATTTAACTGGATTCAGTGACATATGATTAAACCTGCACCAATCAGCAACATTGTTAAGAGCACCTTGTAGAGATTGCTGAATTTCACCTATGTTCCTCCCCTGATTGTGCAATGTCGTGTCATGAGCGAACATATGGCATTCAACAGAATTATCTGAGAGATGTAACGGTAAATCATTAATATAAATACAAAATAAAATAGGACCTAGAACCGATCCTTGAGGAACCCCATGCATTATATGGCCTACAGAGGAATTTATTCCATGAATATGTACAAATTGCGTACGTTCATAAAGATAGGAACGAAACAAATTTAACGCAACTGAGCCATTGAGGTACAGTTCAAGTTTTTGAAGCAGTATGTGGTGATTGACGAGATCAAAAGCTTTGGAAAGATCAAGAAAAACAACTCCTGACAATGTAGATTTATTCATTGCAGAGAGCCATTTGTCAGTTAAAAGTGACAGGGCAGTAGCACAAGAATGGTGGCTACGGAAACCAGATTGTAGATGATGAAAAAGGCCAAGATCATCCATGTATTTTGTAAGATGAGTGTGAATATGTCGTTCAAGAATCTTTGAAAGTGTAGACAGCAGAGATATTGGCCGATAGTGATTAAGATCAGAACTGACTTTTGATTTAGGAAGGGGAATAACCTTAGCTTGTTTCCATGCAGTCGGAAATATATTTTTTACAA
This sequence comes from Oncomelania hupensis, assembly GCA_036898135.1. Taxonomy (NCBI): domain Eukaryota; kingdom Metazoa; phylum Mollusca; class Gastropoda; order Littorinimorpha; family Pomatiopsidae; genus Oncomelania; species Oncomelania hupensis. The sequence continues at coordinate 2,740,106 of CM072522.1, read as the reverse complement.
TGCATAAATTGAAGATGTATGTAAGGGAATTAATAATATAAGGCAAAGAAATTTTCAAGATCTTATTACTAATTTCATTTGAACCTGCCGATTTTTTATTTTTAAGTTTTGATATGTATTTAGTAACTTCATTTACAGTAATGAGTGGTATTTCAAAGGGTAAAGAGTTATTTGTTCTTTTCTTACCAAATTGTGTAAGACAATCAGAGCAGGAGTACTGTGTATATTTTGAGGAATCCGATTTCAGAACGGAAATAGCGACTGAAAGGAATTGGTTGTTGAAGTCATTAGCAGATAAAGTGGAAGGAATTTCATGATGATTTGAAGATGAGCCTTTAATAAAAGAATTCAGTGCATGCCAAAGTTGAGAAATGTCTCTTTTATTTTCTATTAGTGTATTAAAGTAGTTTCGTTTGGAGTCACGCACTATGTTTTTTTTTATTTTATTACGATTTTTTTGTACTCTTGAAATTGTTGAGTACATTTAAGTTTGTCACGCAGTGACATTGCATGTATGATTTCTGGAGTCAACTATGTTGGGAGTTTAGAATGTTTTACTTTTTTTTTTTAAGTGGCGCGTGCTTATTGAGTATTGATAGATAAATAGTGTACCAACGATTAAGAGCAACATTAGGGTCATTATAAGTATATACATCATCAAATGATGCATCATACAGATTCCTCAGAAAAGCTCCACAATCAAAGTGTTTAAAGGACCGATATGTAATATGAGTATGGCCTTTAGTGCTTGGTTTGGGCAGTTTAGTAAACTTTGTGCAATATATTGGGGAACTAGTGGTTTTGTACCCTGGCAAGCCAGGGTACGCAGGTTGCTGTTTAAAATGTAGACAGATTTTATTCAATCGTTCTTATAAAGCGCTTTTCCAGCTCAAGAGCTGCTCAAGGCGCTGGCCGATACAGGATCTAACTCAAGCCGCCCGAGGCGTCAACTTGCAGCCTTTTGGCGCATCGTAATAACGCTCCAGGCAACTGAGCACAATCCTGGGCAGCCAGGGATGGGATAGAAGGACCTAGGTGCATGCTGGGTGTGTTCTTGTCACCGGCACTCACCCGTCTAGGACATGAGCGTCAGGATCTTTAAAGTCCGTTATAATGGAATGTATGCGACACAGACTAGACCCCGGTTTATACTCTCGTCCGAAGGAGTAGGAAACAGAGAGACAACTGTTGTCTGCGAGTTTCATTTGAACGATGATACCTCCCCATATCCCCCTTGATACCTCACCATACCCCCCCCCCTGATATCTCCCCGTCCCCCCCATGATGCCTCACCATACCCCATTGATACCTCCCCGAACCCACTTGATACCTCCCCGAACCCACTTGATACCTCCCCATACCCCTTGATACCTTCCGTACCCCCCTTGTAACCTACCTGTACCCTCCTTGATACTTCCCCGTTGATCGTTTCGCAGGTATGGATGAAAGGAATCGACCATCACCATACCCCCTTATATATACCCGTATCCCCGTTATGCCTTCCCATGCCCCTTTAAACCTACCCGTAGCCCACTTTTACCTACACGTACCACCCCATCCCGATCCTTGGTACTACTACTACTACTACTACTACTACTACTACTACTACTACTACTACTACTACTACTATTGAATATAGAATAATACAAATAGAAATCATAAAAAACACCAAGGTTTTAAAATAAAATTTGATATAAGATATTATAATTATACTACTACTACTACTACTACTACTACTACTACTAATTATTATTATTATTATTAGTTTAATAATAATAATAATAATAATAATAATAATAATAATAATAATAATAATAATAATAATAATAATAAATCAGTTAAAAGTAAAAAGCCTAAATGAAAAAGAAAAATATCCATATTGTAGTGTAAAAAAAATAACATAAAAAAATATGGCCCGCGGGAGATTTGCACTTGGATCACCTGCACGGTAGGCGATTGTCTTACTAAGTTACTAAGTGATCTACCAAGGCTTCGTATAAAGACCATCAATTTTTTGGTCTATATGGGAAAACATGCTGAAACCTCGATTCGATTTTTAATTAATCACATTTAATTAGTTAAACACAAAATTTTGTAAGATTAGTGACATGAGTGCAAAAGTGTTTTGAATGGAAATAAAACAAAATTTGCGGTATTACGGAACGGCACGTTCTTGACACGGGTTGAATCGGAAGCGCCGCGCGGAATGAGGCTATTGCAGTTTGTGGACATTTTGTTTATTTATTTATCTCAGAAACGGTTAAACGTTCGGTAAGGAAATGTCGGCTTTAACGATTTCGCGGGTTTTTAGCGCACAGCAGGCCGATCCGCAGCGCCCAGCACCTGCCCAGATCAGCGTCCATACCGGACAAACTTTACAGTAGAGGCGAAGAAGGACTTCCGGCTAAGCAATTTATATATATAGATGCTCATAGCAGAAAGGGAAGCATGCTCAATTGGTGCGTTGATGTATATGTGGTCGATTAAAGATGGTGTTGATGATGTTACCCTAGCAGGTGAAGATATCAACTAAGACCAAGAGAGGATATTAGGCAGTCCCATCTAAGTTGAGAGAGAGAGAGAGAGAGAGAGAGAGAGAGAGAGAGAGAGAGAGAGAGAGAGAGAGAGAGAGAGAGAGAGAGAGAGAGAGAGAGACTGGGTGGAAGAGAAAGGAAGAGAGCTTCTGCGCCACACTCTCTCTCTTTTACTGTGCACCACCACACTCACACCTCTTACCTCCCACAACTCTCTCTTCCTCTCTCTTCCTTTCTCTTCCCCCCAGTCTTCCACCCAGTCTCCAAATATCCATTGCCTGCCTCTCTTCCTGCAGCTTGGGCTCTCTTCAGAATAACTCAGGTGTAGCCAATGCGCCATTATCCAGGACAAGAGGGGCAAGACTCGCATCACAATACAAACTTACGCATGCTACATTAAGTTTGTATTTTGAGACTGATAGCTTTTTCTGCTATACTGACTTGATACGATACTACCTGTCATCAAGGAATAAATACGAACAAGAACAAGCGAAGCAGAAGGAGGAGGAAGAAGGCGGATGAGGAAGAAGGAGGAGGAGGAGGAGGAGGATGGAGAAGAAGAAGAAGAAGAAGTTAGTTAGTTATTCATTGCTTACAGGGTCCAGCGGACTGCAAAGAGCCGAATCAGGACCACAAAATCAAGACCACAACTTCGCTGAAAGAGGACTTACCCCTAATCCGCATAAAAGATCTGCCGAAACAACCCTAGTGGTAACACTGAACGCACCTCCACCAGCCGGTTGTTGTTGTTGTTGTTGTTGTTGTTGTTCTTCTTCTTCTTCTTCTTCTTCTTCTTCTTCTTCTTCTTCTTCTTCTTCTTCTTCTTCTCCTCCTCCTCCTCATCCTTCTTCTTCTTCTTCTTCTTCTTCTTCTTCTTCTTCTTCTTCTTCTTCTTCTTCTTCTTCTTCTTCTTCTTCTTCTCCTGCTTCTTCTACTGCTAGACCATTGTGCGGTCAAGTGTTCAAAGAAGATTTTTACGGCGTCTGTTCCTGATTAACCGAATTAACCTCCCCCGCAGAGTGAGTGGGGAGATTAGGGGATGGGGAGAGGGAAAATGTGGTGAGTGGAAAAAGGTAGGGGAGTAGGGAGTGTGAGAGTGGGGGGAGGGGGGTTGGTAGGGGAAAGGAAAAATCCAAGTCACAATCCATATGACTTGTGGAGAGAGTGAAAAAGAAAGTTTATAATGGTTGACGTAGCTCATAGGGTTATCTATCGTCCAATCATCGTTCATAATGCTTTCACGTAGCTACAGTTATCTCTCTCTCTCTCTCTCTCTCTCTCTCTCTCTCTCTCTCTCTCTCTCTCTCTCTCTCTCTCTCTCTCTCTCTATCTCTGTCTCTCTCTTTCTCTCTCTCTGTGTGTCTCTCTCTATCTCTCACTCTCTCTCTTTTTCTCTGTCCCTTTGTCTGTTTCTCTCTGTCGCTCTCTCACTCTCTCTCGTCCACTCAGTGGCGCTGGCTACATTATAGTGAAACGTTCATAGGGTTGTCTCCTGTTCAAATGTCTAATTCGTGGTGAAGTAATATATGCCTTTTGCAGCACAGTAACACTGAGCCACAGAGAAAGAAAGAGAAATAGAGACAGAGAGAGAGAGTCAAAAAGACAGACAGATAGAGAGAGATTCAGACAGAGAGACAAATAAAGAGACAGATAAATACAGACATGGGGAAAAAACTGAGAAAGAGAGACAGAGACAGAGACAGAATGAGACAGAGTGAGACAGCGAAACACAGAGAGAAAGAGAGAGAGAGAGAGAGAGAGAGAGAGAGAGAGAGAGAGAGAGAGAGAGAGAGAGAGAGAGAGAGAGAGAGAGAGAGAGAGAGACACACACACAGAAAGCGCATTACAGACAGATCGTCAGACAGACAGCGACAGAGGCAGAGACAGATATGCAGAATAAAGACAAGTTAGACAGATAGCGAAAGGAATATAAGATATAAGAGAGCGAAATAAAAACTAGGAAAGTGGCAGACAACTTATTGATTACCAATCATGCAGAATAAAGCGTGGGCGAGAGTTATGGGCCCTGACGCCGGAAATTCAGAATCAATAAAACACGATCAAACTCCGCCATCTTAAATCAACATGTATTCTGCGTCGGGCGGCCACAGTGGGTTATTTTTCAGACACCATGTTCCGCCAAGGCACAAAATAGGTTACCACTTTGCACCTCGGGCATTTACAATGAATAATAGCAGACAATTCTGATCCCAACCCGAAGCAAACAAAATATAACAATAGTAAAACATCATCAGCAATTCGCCAGAATAAAAAAAGCAACAACAACAAAAAACAACAACAACACATTAAACATACCGTTTGCACTGTAGGGCCAGAAAGCCTTCTCAAAACACAGAAAGTGTTTTAGAACAAATAAATTCTCATTTCCTGCACACAATTCCTTTGGTGGTAATAAAGATTTGTAGAATCGAATTGAATAAAATGTATTTTGTTATATAGCGCATTTCCAGCTCAAAGAGTTGATCAAGGAGATGCCAGAGGACGATATAACTTAAGTTGCCAAAGGCGCAACCCCCCGCTTGGCGCGCAACGTCTAATGCCCCAAACAACTGATCAATTCTGAACGACTGACAGGAAGTAGGACCTAGTGTTTTGCAGGGTGTGCTTATGTATCTGGTACTCAGCCGTATACAACACGAGTATCAGGATCTTTAAAGTCAGTGCGGTGGAGTGCAAGCCTGGGCAGACTAGACTTCGGCTTATATTCTAGCCCCACATATATACAACAAATAGGCCAATTTCATTCTCATTCTTCATCCATCATCTCTGTTCTTTGATCCTATTTATATTTTAGCACGAACATAAGACAAGGTCGTGAGAAGAAGAAGAAGAAGAAGAAGAAGAAGAAGAAGAAGAAGAAGAAGAAAAACAATAAGAAGAAGAAGAAGAAGAAGAAGAAGAAGAAGAAGAAGAAGAAGAAGAAGAAGAAGACGAAGAAGAAGAAGAAGAAGAAGAAGAAGAAGAAGAAGAAGAAGAAGAAGAACAATAATAATAATAATAATAATAATAATAATAATAATAATAATAATAATAATAAAAATAATAATAATAATAATAATAATAAGTTGTTGTATCAAATTTTATTCACCAGATTAACATAAGTTGTACTGATGAGAAGAAGAAGAAGAAGAAGAAGAAGAAGAACAACAACAACAACAACAACACCAACAACAACAACAACAACAACAACAAGAAAAAGAAGAAGAAGAAGAAGAAGAATGAAGAAGAAGAAGAAGAAGAAGAAGAAGAAGAAGAAGAAGAAGAAGAAGAAGAAGAAGACACCCGTTACACATGGGTCGAACGCTACCAGAAGCATGCTTTTTTAGTCGCCTCAACAGGCCGTAAAGCATGCTCTTATGCTTCGGAGCATGCTTCCTATACGCTTCAAGCCCTAGGAGCATTGGCCAATGAACTCGTGAAAATAGAAAATGTCAGTTTCGTCTGCTCTAGGGGACGAATTAGGTCAAACTGTATTTGTTTCTAGGTAGGTCAACAGTTTGAGAATGTTTTTGAACCGTTTGTTGACGCCGGATAGTGTCCTCACTTGGTTTCATATAATTTAAGAATCCAACAAAGCAAATGGGTTTTAGAGACGGAAAGAGCGGAATGTTGTAGAGCAACATATTGTATATGTTTACAGTGAAATTGCGCTTTTTCCGTCACTATAACGCTTGAAGCGTATAGGAAGCATGCTCCGAAGCATAAGAGCATGCTTTACGGCCTGTTGAGGCGACTAGAAAATCATGCTTCTGGTAGCGTTCGACCCATGTGTATCGGGTGAAGAAGAAGAAGAAGAAGAAAAAAGAAGAAGAAGAAGAAGAAGAAGAAGAAGAAGAAGAAGAAGAAGAAGAAGAAGAAGAAGAAGAAGAAGAAGAAGAACAACAACAACAACAACAACAACAACAACAACAACAACAACAACAACAACAAAAAGAAGAAGAAGAAGAAGAAGAAGAACAACAACAACAACAACAACAACAACAACAACAACAACAACAACAACAATAACAACAAGAAGAAGAAGAAGCAGAAGAAAAACAATAATAAGAAGAAGAACAATAAGTAGAAAAACAAGAACAAGAAGAAGCACAAGAAGAAGAAGAAGAAGAAGAAGAAGAAGAAGAAGAAGAAGAAGAAGAAGAAGAAGAAGAAGGGCCTTGAAAATTCTGTACAAAAAGCTAATGGCAATTCGGAGAAGAGAAGGATACAACAGAAGAAGAAAAAAAATCAACATGAAATAATCCGAAAATCTTACAACAGAAATTTCGAAATGCCAAGGAAACAGCGTATTGATTAAAAACAACGCTTATAACCTCTTACAGAATGCAAATATAGCTACTCATTTAGACAAATAAAAAGAAGAAGAAGAAGAAGTTGGTAAGGTCAGATGACAAATAATAAAATTGTGCGGAAACGTGAGAATAAACTGAATTTGTAAACAATGACAGATAAAATGTGCCTCGTTATTAAAAAAGACCTTGACATCATCGCACGCTTCAAAATCAATAATATTTCTAAAGAAAGGAAACGGAAATTAGAATGTTTGTAGTTCTTGAATTACACGTAGCAGCGCCATTGCGAGAATCAACGGTGAATACCCACTTCAGCTGCCTGTTAATAGCTGTCGTTTTATTTTCCTTACCCACTCTCCCTTTCTTGGGAGGTTCGTGGAAGGTTCGTGAAAGGTTCGTGGAAGGTTCGTGAAAGGTTCGTTGAAGGTTCGTGAAAGGTTCGTGGAAGGTTCGTGAAAGGTTCGTGGAGGTCCAAAAACGTTTTTTCGAGGTTCTTAGAACATATGTTATTGAACCTCCACGAACCTTTCACGAACTTCCAATTAAGCGTTGAATGCGTCGATGATAGTTGACCATTCCATTTCAAACCATCTGCGGGCGTCATAACCATGATCGCATTTCTGGATACAAAGGAAACCTGGCTGTTAGTAGTAGAAGAAGAAGAAGAAGAGAATCTTGATCACGTTACAAGAGAAAATGAATCAGGCTAATTTATGTTGGTATCCAAAGTAGCTAGATTATATTTCTCTACATTTTCGGCAATAAAATAACACATTAGTATGAGCGAGAGAGAGAGAGAGAGAGAGAGAGACAGAGAGAGAGAGAGACAGAGAGAGAGAGAGCTGGGGTGGAAGGGGGTGTTGGGGAGTGTGAGGGAAAGAGGGTATGCGTGCGTGCTTGGCGTGACAAAGTAAAAGAAAAGTGGGATCTGGAAATAGCCACAGGCAGACACACCATCGATCCTGTTTTAAGCTTAACGACCCTTCTTCTCATTCCTTTTCTCCTTCTCCTCCTTCTTCTTCTTCTTGTTCCTGTTATTCTTGTTCTTGTTATTCTTGTTCTTGTTGTTCTTCTTCTTTGTCATTACGTTATAGTCTTACCACTGCAATGAGCTAGATTTGTGTCCACATTTTGACATAGCGATAGTTTTGGTTATTATTTTTAAAGGTAAAAACATTATGCTCGTTCTCTGAACTGATAAATTCCAACTGTCATAATTCCCTTTTTAGTCTTGGCTACGTTTTGGTTGCTTACTATTTATATCACTGTATATATTTTATTGTTTCGATAATGTCATTTTCTTAGGAATATTTATGTCAATGAATGGTAATGTTAATCTATTGTTTTATAATAATATTGTCATTGTCATGTTTCATGTTAACTTTCACTAGTATTTTCCCCACATGTCGAATTTCCTGGTGTAAATGGGAACAATAGATCATCTTGTATCTTGTATCTGGTATCTTGCGTGTTGTTGTGGGCACCTCAAGACTGATGAAGCTTGTTGCACTGTAGGGCAGAGGCTGAGGAAGGGAAAGCTGAGTCAGTATTTGAAGTCTGATAGTCATCGTTGCTCGTCCCATTGTGTTGACGTCGATGCGCGGATAAGATGAGAGTATAAACCGAGGAGTATACGCGCGCATTCCGTCGCCCGGAATTTAAAGATCCTGATGCTCATGTCCTAGACGGGTGAGGGCCAGCTACACAAATATACCCAGGAAACAAATGTGTTCCTTCTGAAATTTCAAAATGTCAAATGTCAAAAAATGTCAAATGTCCCTTTTCTCTCAAACTCCTGTCGCCCAGGATTATGCCCAGTCGTCTGGCTCGAGTCATAGTCTGCACTGGCCAGCGCCTTGAGCAGCTCTTGAACTGGAAAAACGCTACAGATGAACGATGACATAAATAAAATGCGCGCGGGTTTCGGTCCTTAAGGGAGTGGAGGGGTGAGTAGGTAGGTGTGTGAGTAAGGGGATGGGGGATGAGGGGTGGAGTGGAAAAGAACAGAGCTTAGGGAGCCTAGACTGGGGAAAGTTCACCAAATCTTAGGTTCCATCTGAAAAAATGGAGCCATCTCCCACCCCGCCTCTATCTTTCTCCTTCTCTTCTCTCTCTTGCTCTTATCTCTTCCTCCCACCCCCACCTCTCTCCCCCTCACAACATCAAGTCCTTTTGGCGTGAGAGAGGAAAAGACAACTAGCCAGGATTAGCTGCAGTAACGGCCCCTGTCTAGCATCCCTCTAGAGGTCTCTTACCTCCCTTCTCCAACGTCTTCTTTTTTTTCCCGGTTTTTCCTCTGGTTCTAGTATGCAATTGCTTCATATTCACATTAATTGTTGCACCACAGGAAAAAAGATTGCGCCCAAAACAACCTCTTTGAAAGTGCCATTGCGATATAAAACGATATGTTTATCTATTATCAACAATAAGGTTGATCTTAAAAATAGCACCGCTGAGAAAGTGCGCGTAACAAACAACTGTGTCTGCGACGCGCTTATATATAAAAGCTTTGAATTGAATATAAACGACATCTACAATTCACAGTTTAGCGGTCGGTTTGAGCATGCAACGATTACTCATTATACTGTACCATCTTTCAATGTGACATCAATGCAATTTCCCACGTAAACTCACGGTCACAAGACGTAGACATCCATGAAACCCTGCCCCTCGAAGAAAAAAACTGGTCACACTAAAGCACACAACTTGTCATACATATCTGTTTTCTTTTAGAACGCCTGGCATTACGCTAGCCCCATAAGTGCTGTATGTGGCCTTACATTACGCTAACCCCATAAGTGCTGTATGTGGCCTTACATTACGCTAACCCCATAAGTGCTGTATGTGGCCTTATTGGCATCTCTCTCTCTCTCTCTCTCTCTCTCTCTCTCTCTCTCTCTCTCTCTCTCTCTCTCTCTCTCTCTCTCTCTGCTGCTGCTGTTGCTGCTGAATAGAAGTGTCATTTTTGGCTTTTCTCGTGTTGCCTGAAGAATAATGTCCCCTCTTAGCCTTCCCCCCCTCCTACCTCCCCTCCTCACATCTCTCTCCCCCCTCCCCTCCCTGAGAGTTATACTGCCTATACAGATTCCACTTTCAAACGGCTTTAATTTTCACACAACCCATTTATTTCCTTGTTTCATTTGATAGACAAAACTCTAAAGGTTTATACCTCAGGTACAGAATTGCTTATTAATGTTATCTATTGCGAATCGATGGGTCTGTGTGTGTATGTGTGTGCGTGTGCGTGGGAGGAGTGGGTGAGAGAGAGAGAGAGAGAGAGAGAGAGAGAGAGAGACAAAGAAACAGCGTTTGTGTGGTCGAAGAGAAAGAGAGACAAAGAAACAGCGTTTGTGTGGTAGAAGAGAGAGAGAGAGACAAAGAAACAGCGTTTGTGTGGTAGAAGAGAGAGAGACAAAGAAACAGCGTTTGTGTGGTAGAAGAGAGAGAGAGAAGGAAGCGGGTGGGGGTGGAGTGGTGTAAGGAAAGGGTTGGAAGGGGATGTAGATAAATAATGACTTAGTGTATTGCGTCACAGCGTAGTCATGTGGGCAAGGAGAATGACATACAGTACAGGCACTCGTTCCCATTAGGCCTTAGCCCTTTAATAGTCTCTGTGGCCCAGGAAGTGTCAGAGAGGTCACACAAACAACACGAAGAAGGAGGGGAATATGAAGAAGCAAAAGAAGAAGAGTTAGTCATTGTTTATAGGGTCCAGCGTACTGCAAAGAGAGAGAAGAAGATGTGAGGATGACAAGATAAAATGGAGAAGGATGATGATGATAATAATAATAATAATAATAATAATAATAATAATAATAATAATAATAATAATAATAATAATAATAATAATAATAATAAAGAAGAAGAAGAACGACAACAACAACAATAACAACAACAATAACAAACAAAACAACAATAGCAGCAACAACATCATCTTGAGTACATCGACAATAACACAATCTCACAAAAATAAAATCTCATTAAAAACAAACAAACAAACAACTTATAATTATTTGTGAATCAATTTTTACTTTACAGAACTTTACAGAATTCAAAAACCGCACTGGAAATGCCAACGTAGAGCAGATACTAGCATTAAAAACGATTTCAGCATATTATTGTTAACGTTTACCACCAAGTAATCTGCCAGTGTAATCATCAATTCCCTAGAATATAAATACTTTTCTTTCAATGTCACATATACACCCTTACACTTCGCTTATGGTTAATAATTGCCGGCGTGCATGCTTGTCAGTGAATTCATTGGTTAGTGTTTAAGTGAGTGTGTCATGAAGTTGAAGACTCTCCTCTATGGAATCCCCTTTGTAAACTATTTATTTTCAATATTTTTCGGTGTATTTTTACCACTTTCAGCTAAATACGCTTTATAAAGATATATATTTTGTAAGTAATAATTTGTGTAACGGACGCAGTTCGTACACTTTTCTGTAGGAAGACGGTATGACGTCACTGCATACTTTTTCGAATAGTTTGTGAACTGTTGTTAGAGCAGAGACTATACATCAGCCTTAGTGACAGGACGTGGGTGTTCTAGAAAGACCTGATTCTTTAGGAATTACTTTTGCTGTATAAAGAATACAGCGGAGCGGTTACGGAGCAAAGGACCCCTGATGTGCGGCGGATGGATTTGGTCCCCATGACATCACTGGCTTGACCTGATGTGGACACCATCATCGCCGTAGCTCTCCTTCGGATACCATCACTGGTGCAGAATTGCAACAATGGTACCGAAGTGAATCTCCGGATCAACGCCACGAAGACAACTGCAGCGTCTTCAGTGTGTGGCTGTGACCCCAGCGTCGGCTGTGAATACCGCGCCGGGAGTGTTTGATCCGCGTAACACGGTCAGTAGGCCTAAATAAAAACTGTGACATTTTCTGTGCTCCGGTGCTAATGGAAAAGAGAAGAGTCGAGTGACGTCCTTAGAAAGGACAACGACTTTTGCTAGCGTTGAACTCTGGTAGTAACTATGTGGCCCCATCAACTTAACTGGGTAAAAGTACTACGTTAACTATGTGTGCTTATTTATCAGCTGTGTGATTTATTTATATGCTGGAAAGAATCGTATGATTTAATGTATCTGTGAATTTAGTGTATGTGAAGATGGTTTAATGTATATGTGAATAATTGAATGAGAATAGTGTAACAGAGGGCAAAGAGAAACAATTGTGTAGACTTTGTCCTTGTCTGAAAGCATGTGTGTGGTGAAGGATGAGAAGTTAGAGTAAACAGAGATAGAACACACTCCTTTATACTGAGCGTCAGACAGCCACAACCACACACTCATTCATTACACCATAAGTAGTTATACATATATTTATTTAGATTATAATACACAAAAAAACCCTCCGTTACATTTGGTGACCCTAGACTCTCTCTGTGTTAGCATTAAGTCATACATATTTATATTTATTGAGGGCACCACTAGTTATTATATATATTTATACTGTTAGACTAGTGGGCTTATCTCCCTTGGACTTCTTGATTATATTGTGTATGACTGTGATGTTTTGTTTTGTGTGACAATGCTGTCTCCGGCGTAACGGCTGTGCCTGTGTACAGTTTCTGGGCACTAAGGGCTTAATTCTTTTTCTGTCTGTGGGTTGCTATTTTCTTATTTTCAGCTCTGTTCTTCTGTTAGTGGGATTGTTTGTTTTTGGTTAGTTCTTTGCTGTGTAGGGTTCTGTCCTTTCATGCGTGTGTTTGGGTGTATGTTCTCTTTGCCCTTATTTTAAGTAGGTTATAGTATTAGGATTTCAGCCCCATTTAATTTAATTTAATTTATTTTATTTATTCATTGTGTTTGATTTACATTGAGTTTGATGTTATAATATTCTGTATTTATGTATGTAGTTATGCTGGATTATCCTTGTTAAATTGTTTCCCTTGATTTAGCTTGGTTGTTAAATTGTTTCCCTTGATTTAGTTTAGTTGTTAATACATTGTTTCCTTTGGTTCATGTTGGATTGTTAGTGCTGATAGTTTGTGTTTTGTGATTTTTATTTTATTTTGGTTTAGTAATTCTGTTTGACTTTGAATATTAATTGGATATAGAATAGTATAGTAGTTAGTGTGACATTTATTGATTTTATTATTTATAAAATTAAACTTCATAAGACTTTGTTATTTTGTTGAGTTTATTTTCCTTTGGCCGTCAGCTTGGTATTATAGTATTATTTAGTTCTAGTGCTTATTGTGTTGAGAGTTAATTGTTTTTTTTTTTTCTCATTTCATAATTCTTTATTTAATAACTTTGTTTAAATAATATTTCTTTTGTGGGCGTTGTATATATTTTTCATTAGGATAGTTTTTTACACTGTTTATATAATTATTCTCTGGGGCAAGGGAGGTAACAATTTGATTGTGAGTTTGAGTGTTTGGATTATTTTATTTGACTTAGAAATTTATTAAAAAAATTTTTTTTTTAAATTCCTATTGACATTAATACAAACTTTAAATACTTATGAATAGATTTATTACTGTGATTATGCATAATAATATTATCATACTTTAAAACTAAAAGACTGTTTGACAAATACTTGGATCCAAACTTAACTTAGTAATTTAATCTCTCACTGTATATTCATTGTGCTTATTATCAACTTCAGTTGAAGTTCTTCAGCATATGTTGTGAATATATTGACTTGGTGTATTCCATTTGATATTTAAAAATTTTTGTCATTGCTTCGGAACTTGTAAAACATATTTGGATAATATAATATATAATTTGCTTTGTTTACATTAAGACTTGACTGCTCTCATTATAACTTGAATTGTGCATTGTATTGAAAAGCTGCTTTTGAAAAAACCTTAATTGTTTTCATAAGATTCATTGAGCAATTTATAGTTGTTTGATTGATTGCATTTGACCATTTCATTGTTGATACTTTGATATTTTATTGATTTACTGGTTGAACACTTTGATACTTTTATAGTAATTTTTTTTTTTGTTGATTGCTGGTCTACATTGTACTTAGCCATGTCTGATGATTATGATCAGTTGTTCCAATCTTTTATTGCTCAAGCTACAACTTTGGGTATTCCTGATAAAGATCGTGGAAAATATGTACAGGATTGTTTTGATCGTCTTGAGAGACAAAGATTAAGAGATGAAAAAAAATTAGAAGAAGAAACAAAACAGAAAACTTTGGAGATTGAATTAGCAAAGAAACAAGCAGATGTTGAATTAGCTAAAAAACAAGCAGATGTTGAATTAGCTAAAAAACAGGCAGAAGTTGAACTAGCAACTAAACAAGCAGAAGTTGAACAAGCAAATAAACAAGCAGATGTTGAGTTAGAAAAAGAGAGAGAGAAAACTAAACAAAAGGAATTTGAGTTCCGTTCTGAACATAGACCTGAGGAACAAGATACGGGTTTTGGAAACAGAGGTAGAGATAGTACTTCTTTTGGTGCTAGACCTGTTTACCCCAAGTTGCCTCTTTTCAAAGAAAGACAAGATGACATAGATTCATACCTTTTTCGTTTTGAGACTCATGCTACAGCCCTTGGCTGGGATAAAAGCAAATGGGTTACATTTCTTTCAGCTTTGTTAGAAGGTAATGCACTGAACTTATACCACAGTCTTGCTGCAAATGGTCAGGTTGATTATCCAACATTGAAAGACAATTTGCTTAAGAAGTTCCAGTGTACTGCTGAAGGTTTTCGCAAGAAATTCCGTGAAGTCCGACCAGACTCAAACGAACCTTTCCAAACATTTGGTATTGAACTGAACAGATTGTTTGATAGGTGGATAGCTTTGTCAGGTGTTCCTAGAAACATGCAAGGAATAATGAATCTTGTGTTAGGTGAGCAGTTTCTAGAATGTGTGTCACAAGATCTTGCTACTTTCATTCGCGAGCGTGGACTTGTCACATTGGATGATATGGTTAAAACTGCTGAAAGTTATCGTCTTGCTCGTCCCGGAAAGAACTTAGCACGCAAATCGGCTGCTACAATTTTCGGTTCAGTAGGATCAGTTGATGTAGCTGAGGAATCGCAAGCTGGTGCTGGCTCTGCAGATTCTCGCGGTGGTTACTCAAACTATCGAGGTCGTGGCTATTGGAGAAATCGTGGTGGTTTTCAAAAGAAAGACCCAACATACACAGATTCGAACCAAAAGGTCGAAGGTCGTTTTGATCAAACTCGGGGATCTTATAGACGTGGACGTGGAGGTGGTTCATTTTACTCCAATTTTGATAATTGCCCTCTTTGTGATGGTAAAGGTCATGGTCCTAAACAATGTCCCCTTCGAAATAGTCAAAATCCTTGCCCTATTTGCAACATTGGTGGTCATACTAGAAAGGCTTGTCCCTTTGTTGTGAAGAAAGCCACAGCTTCAGATGATAAGACTAATAAATCAAGCTCTGGTTGTGCAGTTGTCCCTGTGGACTCTGAAGTTGTTTGTTCTGTTTTTGATCAGACACCTGGTCACTTGCATTTAGAAGTTGGTTCTGTAAATTCTACTGCTTGCTCAGTTCTGCGAGACACAGGTGCTACCATTTGTGGTGTTCGAAAACGTTTGGTTTCTGATGAGCAGTATGTGCCAGGTATTGTTCGTTGTAAAACTTTTGGTGGAGAGATAAACATCTATCAGCAGGCTAAGGTTGTTGTTTCTTGTCCATATTTTGTTGGAGAGTTGGTTTGTTGTGTTCTTGAGGATCCAGTTGCTGACTTGATTGTAGGAAATATTCCAGGTTTGATTGTTCAGCAGACCCAAGATACCAAAGTTGCTGCTGCTGCTGATGTCCCTGTTGCTGCTGTCACTACTCGTGCTCAGGCTAGGAAGCAAGATCTCCCGCACAAACCTCTTGTCACTGTGTGCGATGACTTGAAGGTCACTCGTGTTGAACTTATTCAGTTGCAGAAAGATGATGCTACTTTGCAGGGTTGTTTTAAGTTAGCTGTTTCAGGTGAAGAAAAGGTTGTTGGTTCTGCTACTTATACTTTCTATTTTAAAGATGAAATTTTGTACAGAAGGTATCAGAAATCCAAGGATATTTTGCATCAGGTTGTTGTTCCTGAAAAACTTCGCACTTCAGTCATGATTGCTGCGCATGATCAACTTTTGGCAGGTCATTGTGGAGTTCGTAGAACTTTGACTAGGATTCTGTCCCAATTCTTTTGGCCTGGTGTTTCTGCTGATGTGAGTGCTTATGTTCACACTTGTGACATTTGCCAGAAGACAATTTCAAAAGGAAAAGTTCCCCCTGTTCCTTTGGCGACTATGCCTCTTATCTCGACTCCATTCGAGAGGGTCGCTATTGATCTAGTTGGGCCTTTGTCTCCTCCATCTGTTGAAGGTCACAGATATATTCTGACTTTGATTGACTTGGCTACCAGGTTTCCCGAAGCTGTTCCTATGAAAGACATTTCTTCTGTTGCAGTTGCTGAAGCTTTGATGAGTATTTTTTCAAGGTTAGGTTTTCCCAAGGAAATTCTTTCTGATCAAGGTTCTCAGTTCAACTCAGATTTGATGAAACAGTTTCATGCTTTGTGTGGTACTCAAGCCATACGTACTTCTCCCTACCATCCTCAAGCAAATGGTACTGTTGAACGGTTTCATGGCACTTTGAAATCTATGCTTCGAAAGGTTGTTCATTCTCAACCGAAGGCTTGGCATCGCTATCTTCCTACATTGCTCTTCGAATGTAAAGAATTGCCGTCAGAAAGTGCAGGTTTCAGTCTTTGTGATCGGATGTTCGGTCGTAAACCGAAAGCTTCCATATTTCCATTTTTGCTTCCAGATGTCGAGGTTGTGGAACCTCAGTGTTGTGTTTCTCGGGTGGATATTTCTACAGATAGGCATACTGTCCCTACAGTAGGTATTGGCGTTATCCAGGATGATGGTTCATGTCCGTACAAGAGTTCAGATTCACTCTTGAACCACTTCCAGGTACACAGAATGTGTTCGCGGATCTGTTGTCACGCGCTGATCGTGATCAATCGGTTCCATAGATCAAGGTTTCGTGGTCGTTGCTGTGTTTTGACACTATCCTCAGAACTTGTAAAAAATAACCTCGGTCGGTTCTTTTTTTCTTTGGGAGGGGGGTAGTGTAACGGACGCAGTTCGTACATTTTTCTGTAGAAAGACGTTATGACGTCACTGTGTGTTCCGGTAGAAATTATAATTTGGTTTCTGAGCTGTTGTTAGATCAGAGACTATACATCAGCCTAAGCGAGAGGACGTTTTTACGTGGGGTGCTCTAGAAAGACCTGATTCTTTAGGAATTACTTTTGCTGTATAAAGAATACAGCGGAGCGGTTACGGAGCAAAGGACCCCTGATGTGCGGCGGATGGATTTGGTCCCCATGACATCACTGGCTTGACCTGATGTGGACACCATCATCGCCGTAGCTCTCCTTCGGATACCATCACTGGTGCAGAATTGCAACAACGGTACCGAAGTGAATCTCCGGATCAACGCCACGAAGACAACTGCAGCGTCTTCAGTGTGTGGCTGTGACCCCAGCGTCGGCTGTGAATACCGCGCCGGGAGTGTTTGATCCGCGAAACACGGTCAGTAGGCCTAAATAAAAACTGTGACATTTTCTGTGCTCCGGTGCTAATGGAAAAGAGAAGAGTCGAGTGACGTCCTTAGAAAGGACAACGACTTTTGCTAGCGTTGAACTCTGGTAGTAACTATGTGGCCCCATCAGCTTAACTGGGTAAAAGTACTACGTTAACTATTTGTGCTTATTTATCAGCTGTGTGATTTATTTATATGCTGGAAAGAATCGTATGATTTAATGTATCTGTGAATTTAATGTATATGTAAATGGTTTAATGTGTATGATCATGCTTGAATGAGTAATAGCTTAACAGAGGGCAAAGAGAAACAATTGTGTAGACTTTGTCCTTGTCTGAAAGCATGTGTGTGGTGAAGGATGAATAGTTAAAGTAAACAGAGATAGAACACACTCCTTTATACTGAGCGTCAGACAGCCACACCCACACACTCATTCATTACACCATAAGTAGTTATACATATATTTATTTAGATTATAATACACAAAAAAAACCTCCGTTACAATTTGTTTACAAACAATATAACATTTCTCCAAATAATTTATTTTTTCCGTAACTAACTTATTATTTACCGAAACAATACATTGTTTACATAAATAAACCATGATATAGATAAATAAAGCATTGTTGCTTAAAAAAAAACAACTTTTTGAAGTCCAAATATAATGAATTGTTTACGTAAATAATGCATTATTTAGCAACATCTTCTAAATAATACATTATTGAGCAAATTCTGATAAATAATGCCTTATTTAGCAAAAACTACTGATTTACCTATATCATGATTTATATACCTAAAATAAGGATTTTCTTTAGGTAAATAATGAGTTATTCACAGAGAAAAAATATTATTTAGAGAAATCTTACATTAAACAAGTGATTATTTTGAAAATATGCTTCAAAATAAATATTTTGCTGAAAGGGGTGAAAATTATTAATTTACAAAGGGAATTCCATACTCCCCATCAGTAAGAATTATTCTATCCCCTTCTTGTCCAAACCGTCAACAACCCGCCAAGCCGCTGCGTGGACATCAGGGGTGACAATTCAATTACATCAGTAGCAGACAATGAAATTACTTCCCTTGACTTTCACTCATGGCTAAAACATCTGGGGTCATCTGCGCTATATTGACTGGTGCGTGTCTTTTTTTCTTCTTCTGCGTTCTTCTCTTTTGTTCTTGAATTTATTTGTCTTTTTTATTTTATATTAAGTGTTTCCCGCTGTTGTTGCTGCTGCAGTTGTTGTTATAATTATTATTGTTGTCTTCCTCTCCCCTCCCCTCCCCTTCTCCTTTGGCATAGTTCTTCTTCTTCTTCTTCTTCTTCTTCTTCTTCTTCTTCTTCTTCTTATCTCCACAGTGAACGGTTTATTTTTAATAAGGCCTATGTTCCTCCTGTTTTGTTTTGTTTTTAAACCATGAGAGATCATTTTCTTTCCAAGGACCATTGATATGGAATACCCTCCCAGCCGATGTACGCCATGCGACATCCTATAACTGTTTTAAGAAAAAGTTGAAGACATACCTTTTTACTGCCACATACAATTAAAAGTGGTTTTTTTTTTTTTTTTAAATATTGCTGCTATTTGTGTGTGTGTCTGTGCGGTACACATGGTGTGTGTGGGTGTATGTGTGCGCTTTGATCTCTGCGAGGGAAAGTGCCTTATGAATAAAAAAAAAAAAAAAAAAAAAAAAAAAATAATAATAATAATAATAATAATAATAATAATAATAATAATAATAATAAACCAGACCTTTGTTCTTCATTTCCCTCCAGGTTTATGTTTCTCACAGATCGTAGTGACAGACCTCCCGAAACTGACACCTGGGGAACATAGACCTGACAAACCTTGAGTGGACAGAGACCTAACGGAACATGGACCTAAGATCGATGGACTATAGACCTAAAAGGGTCGGGTCGTTGCGCAGAAGAAAAGGGATGGGGGCAGGGGGATGGGAAAGGGGAGAACATCAACCCTCTCGGACTCCTTGATAACATTAGAACGTCAATGTATTTCCCCCCGGAGTCTATCGGTGTTAACCAGGGCTTCCTTTATACCTTCAGGGAGAACTTTCTAAGGTTACATTGAAACACAGATTTGTTTAATGCAAACCAAATTTAAATAAACCTGAAACTAATAGCATAGATTTGTAAATATTGCGAAAATCTATTAAAAACAAATTTGATCCCATTAAAAAAACAAACTCTGTCATTGACAGTCAATTCCAAATATAAGTTTACTTTGGATAAAGATTTTGTTAGACGAATTGATATACCAAAAACAAGACAAAAACAACTGAAAAACAATCTCTTTGAACTAAGTCTTGAGCAACAAACGCACACAGCCTATAAGTGCGCAATATAAGAACACTCCATTACAAAGAAATTATCTTTGGATCAAGATTCAAGATTGAAGGTTTACTAATATAGATTCCTGGCATTACAGCAGCTGTACGCCGCTTGAAAGACAGACTTGAGCCAGCGCACTGAGCAGCTGCTGGGCTGGAAAAGCGCTATATAAAAACAAATAAATAGATACATTAATTAAAAATGTAAAAAATCTCTCTCTCTTCTTCTTCACTTAAACCTTTAAGCCTCTCTCTTTGAGCATACACCTTGAGTCTATTGGAGCTTTCAAGTGCACAAGATTTAGGACAATCCATTAGCAGGACAGGACATACAATATGGATCGGTTGTAACAGAAATGTACTGGAGCAATACAACATACTGTAGAGTGCTAACTTTATGGACCGCGTGGGCGTACTCCTGCATTAACATCCAAACATGTCTGTGTCCAAGCATGTTGCAATGTTGAGAAGTTCCAACTCTACCTCTCACCCTCACACACGCATTTGGAAATATCTCCTTCTTTCTATGGCAATAGGCAATACCATGGATTCTTCAGTATATGGATGCACGGCTTTCGGCGAGAAGGCCCGAAGTTCTCTGCTTTTCGTCTTTTTTGGACGTGTGTGTACCAAACTTCCGGTTGCTGAATGGCGTACATGTTTTGATAGTGGTATTTTGACCCTGTTGACATGTTTCGCCGTAAACTAAACGAAATAAGTCAAAAACAACGATAGATTAAATATATACACTACTAAAGTTACAAATGTATCATGAAAATGTCCATGATAAGAAATTACTAAAAATCTACATCTCTACCTTGCCTCGCAAGTTTTGGCCTAGGGAAGCACGGTGGCCTAATGGTAGAGCTTTGGTTTGCGGATCTGAAGCTCCCGGGTTCGAGCCCAGGCCGGGACATTGTGTTTTTACTCCCATTTCCTACTCCTTCGGCTGAAAGTATAAACCGAGGTCTATTCTGTGTCGCATACATTCCATCATAACGGACTTTAAAGATTCTGACGCTCATGCCTAGACGGGTGAGTGTTGGTAACAAGAACACACCTAGCATGCACCTTGTGGAATCATTTTCATCGAATCCAAAGTATTACGAAGAAGAAGAAGAAGTGACAATGAGTGAATGTGTATAGTCAATGGCGGTCTCTCCGATAGCGGCTATTTGGACAGTCGAACCATCATGTTTCACATTTCAAAAACCGATGAAGAACATTAAATCTAGTACTTACACTTTTCTTCTTCGTTAGTACATAGAAATTTAGAAAGGAAAAAGTATCTACATGGCTCAACAAGGTCATCTAATTGGTTCATATGATCCACTTCCACATGATGCGGACACAAGACTTTCTGCAACCGGAAGTATCGAACACAAGGGCAAAACCACGTGACTTGGCTGCAAACTCCCTTAGTCATAGAAAGAAGGAGATGCGTTTCCATATGTTTGTACTTCCATGGCTATACTAACCTTACTCTCTCTTTCTCTGTCTATCTGTCTCTGTCTCTTCCATCTTACACACAGTCTCCCTAACTCTCTCCATAC
This sequence comes from Oncomelania hupensis, assembly GCA_036898135.1. Classification (NCBI taxonomy): domain Eukaryota; kingdom Metazoa; phylum Mollusca; class Gastropoda; order Littorinimorpha; family Pomatiopsidae; genus Oncomelania; species Oncomelania hupensis. The sequence goes on along the minus strand of CM072522.1, from coordinate 2,718,810 downwards.
CCCTTTCTCTTCCTCCTTCTCTAAGTCTCTTCGTTTCTCTGTCTCTGTCTCTGTTTTTCTCTCTATCTCTCTCTCTCTCTCACACACACACACACACTCTCTCTCTCCCTCTCCCTCACACACACACACACACCCACACACACACACACACACACACACGTACACACACACATTTCACGATTTTATTCTCCAAAAACCGCATGAGTATATGCATTTAGAGAAGTGACGACATCAAAGGCAATATTCAAGCTTAGTCATGATTGTACAAACGCCCTATTGTGGAAATGACGTATCAATTCTTTTATTCACTCTCCTCTTTCTTTCAGCATACACACTGTAGCAAATGTTTACAAAGAAGAAGAAGAAGAAGAAGAAGAAGAAGAAGAAGAAGAAGAAGAAAAAAGGCACAAACACACACACACAAACACCCCCCCCCCCCCCCACACACACACACACACCACACACACACACACACACACACACACACACACACACACTCTTTATCTCCTCAATCTCCTAGTCTCTCTCTTCTTTTTTCTTCCTGTTTCTCTCTCACACACCCTCCCTTTCTTCTTCCCTCCCTTTCTCTCTGCCAGCCGCCTTAGCTTTAGCCGATAATGGCGGGCTGAGATAGTGAACAAGCATTTTAAGACCTGAAGACCCCAACGTATTGACTTTTCCTTAAAGGTACTTTGGCTAACACAAACCTCCGCTTCCTAGACTTCTTCTCTTTCTCCTTGGTCATCAAAATCTCCAATACCCTCTACATTAACTTCTTCGCTGCCTGCGTGACGCCCACTGACTTAAAATAAGAGTACACTTTAATTGATTTGTTTATTGATTTCTTCTTTCTTATTTTGGGGAATGGGAGGCGACTGATCACGCTTGGGAGAGATTGTCTCCCTTGAGGCTGTCCTTTGATGGGTTAGTCTGGCCTTGGTTGGCTCCTGCTGTGCAGAATCCTTTGGTGTGGACCTTGGATTATGCAGGACAATGCGACACGACATATGTAGTCCCCGCCTGACCGTTCGTCTTCTGCTTTTGGTGGTGAGCAGGACTACATTGGGCATTTTAGGCAGGTTTGTAGCAGTGACCTGCAGACAGTGTCGTGGCACTAGTAGCCGGCAATCCGGTTTACTATCAAAACGCTTCCCCGCCTTGCTAGCCAACTTTTTTTTACGTCCCTCTTACGAAAGCTAATAAAAATAACAGCTCAGGTTGGGCCGTGTTCTCAAGGGCGTGGCCGAGAGTTGGGATTCAAATACTCCGCTCGGCTACACTTATATAACGCTATCCCAGTAGGCTATCTACGAACAGGCAACTTAGCATAATCCTCGGGATGGTGGAGAAGAGACATAGTGTTTCCTATACTATCCTATCCCGTAACTCAAAGGTCTATGGGGCACCATAGATGATCGATTAACCAGCGTACTCCATCTTTCTCTGTTCTCAGCAACCCTCATGGCTTCGTTCAGTGTCAAACCAGTCCATTCTCGAATATTGTATCTTCCCACATCTTTTTCTGTCTCTCTCTTCTTCTGCCTCGTGCAAGACCTGATGCTCTGGTGATGTGGCAATACCATCGGTGTTTCCGTTTCTTCACCACTGTGAGTATGTCATCGTGTTGTCCAATAGCTCGTATGAGGGTCTGTCGGACTACATTGTTGGTGATGTGCTAGGTATACGAAATGCCCAGAAGTCTTCTGTAGCACCTCATCTCCATGCTTTGTATTCTTAGTTGTAGATTGATCTAGTGCTTGATGGGTGTATGAAATTTAGTGCTTTAAATTCCCACTGTCGCTGTCTTTCTTCTTTGTTCTTTCTCATTCCTACTCTGTTCAATCAATCTACTATACTATCTTCTTCTTAGCTAGACCAGTCACCTACATTTTTTATTGGAAACTTTTCCGGGACAAAACTCCTCATTTGTGAGTGAGGTCTGTTGGACCAGCTTGGAAATATTGACGCTTTCTGCCAGATGGTCACTGGGGCTTCCTATGATGTTATTATTTGGCAATGTAGGCATTTTATATGTATGCATTTTGTTGATATTTTATAATGATGTTCATATTCTATTTTGTTTTTGTAAACGGGGGGTCAATAAATTAGAGCCTCAGCGTCCCCTGCGTGGGATGTCTTTATTGTAAAGTGACCGGCTGGTGGAGTGCCTTCAGTGTTACCACTAGGGTTGTTTTGGCAGATCTTTTATGCGGATCAGGGGGCGAGTCCTCTTTCGGCGAAGTTGTAGTCTTGATTTTGTGGTCCTGATTCGGCTATACTGGTCCTGATTTGGCTCGGAAGAGTCCGCTGGACCTAAAGCAATAATCATGTAATGTAAAGTAATGCTGGGTGTATATTATGTCGCTGATGCTCACCCATTTGGGACATGCATGAGCTTCAGGATTTTAAAAGTCCGTGCGGATAGAATGCGTGCATGCACATTCGACCTCGGTTGATACTCTATAACGAACAAGTAGGGGGCGCTGGCCTGTGTATCAGGGTGACGTTAGTTACTTCTGTTCCTACTTTAGGACATCCAACGTACCGTTACATACGAACTATTGAGTTATATAAGCCGCATCCCCTATTTATAAAAAAAAAGAATCAGGAATGTATTCGCACACAATCCTCAGTGGTTTATAAGCCGCAAAGGTGGCACAAACACACACACACCCACACACACCCACACACACACACACACACACTCTCTCTCTCTCTCTCTCTCTCTCTCTCTCTCTCTCTCTCTCTCTAGCGCAAAATCGTCCAACAAGTAGCAACAGAAAGTGAGAAACCCGCCAGCCACAGAAACTCGTCAGACGCGTGCAAAGCACAAACTGAGTAACTAAGTAACAGAAAAATTCATGTATGGGCAGCAGGTCGTTTTTCCCCTAGCGGAATATTTCGTCTGTGTTAAAGGTCGTGTGAAAATGTGAAACTGAATACTAGAGCAGATAAACCAAGACTGAGAGAAGGAACGGAAACGATGAGAGGGTTCATACACAGGGACCAGTTCAGATAAGTACGCCGGAGCAGTTTTCTTCACACAAGAATAGACGCAGCTGACAAGATTTGTAGTCAATGCGTTTAAACAGGTAGCCAATGCAGAAAGCGAATAACCGGATTGGTATCAGCAGAACACTTGGCACGTGGCACAATCTAGTGGGTTTATAGCAATCTATCCTATCCTATCCTATCCAATCCCATAACTCGAATGTCGTTGGGGCACCACAGATGATCGCTTAACCAGCGTTCTGTCCTCAGCAACCCTCATGGCTTCGCTCGGTGTCAAGCCAGTCCATTCGCGAATGTTGTCACCCCACCTCTTGTTCTGTCTCCCTCTTCCTCTGCCTCCTTGCACCGTGCCTTGCAGGGTGGTCTTCGCAAGGCCTGATGCTCTGGTGACGTGGCCATACCATCGGAGTTTCCGTTTCTTCACCACTGTCATTATGTTGTCCGATGGCTTGTGTGATGGTCTGTCGGACTTCGTCGCTGGTGATGTGCTGGGTATAGAAAATGCCCATAAGTCTTTTGTAGCACCTCATCTCCATGCTTTGTATTCTTCGTTGTAGGTCTGCTGTGAGGGTCCCTGTTTCGCAAGCGTATAGGAAGATGGAGATGACAAGGGAGCCCTGCAGCCTTACTTTGGTCCTGTCTTTCCAAATGGGCATCGACCTTGTCAGGGCAGCAGTTGTTTCTGCGATCCTGCAATGGACTTTCGATCGGGAGCCATTGTCTGATACCATGGCTCCTAAATATTTGAAGCTGTGCACTGTGTTGAGGGATTGGCCTTGGACTTGGATATTCGTGTTGATACCATCGGTGTTGTTGACCATCATTTTGGTCTTCTCTGCACTTATTTCCATTCCAAAGGCTCTGGAGGTACCAGCTGTTCAAGTTCTTTTTCCTCTCAAGCCAAACCATCAATGTTATCCACAAAACGGAGGTTGGAGATTGCTCTACCTCCTATGCTGACTGGGCCTTCGTGATCTGCAAGGGCATCGGGCATGATGCGCTCTAGGAAGATGTTGAAGAGTGTTGGAGAGAGGCATCCTTGACGCACACCGATTGTGGTTATGAACCAGTTCCCAATGGCGCAGTTGTGGAGGACTGCACTGGTAGCCTTGCCATACAGGCTATTGATGACTTCAATAATGTTAGGGCTGATGTTGTACACTCTCATGGTTGCCCAAAAAGCTGCATGCCAGACTCGGTCAAACGCTCTCTTGAAGTCTACAAACACATGATATAGATGTTGTTGGTGCTGTAGGTATTTCTCGCAGATTATTCTGAGTTTGAAAATCAGTTCAGTGGTACTTCACCCTGCCCTAAATCCTGCTTTTCTTTAGCTATGATTTGTTCAGCTTTTCAGGAGGACCTTGCTGGGATGGCTGATGAGGCTGATGGTGCTGTAATTTTCACACTCCTGAAGGTTACCTTTCTTTGGAAGAGTGATGACAAGCGACTTGGTCCATGGTGTAGGCCACTCTCCATTCTGCCAGATCTTGTTACAGATAATGGTGAGGGCGTTAATCATCGCTTCTCCTCCTGCTTGAAGCAGGTATGTTGTCCACTCCCGCTGACTTCCCCTTCTTCAGCGATTGTACTGCTGCCTGAACTTCTCCTCGGAGAATTGGAAGGATTTGTTCTTCTTCTCTGTTCTAGTGACATGCTAGAACTGATGGGTCTCTGTTTGGTGTGTGGTTGTAAAGGTCAGAGCAGTTTTCTGCTAATCTATTCAAGACTTCTTGTTCTTCTATAAGGCATATGCCAGACTTGCTTTGGATCGTGGAGACCTTGGACTGTTTAGCATTTGTCAGCCGCTTCAGAGCTTTTTGGTGTTGTTCTTGTTCAGACTGTTCTCTATTTCCTGGCATTGATCTTCTATTCAGTTTTTTTTTTTTGCTGTGTGCATGCCTTTTCGGATGCCATTGTTGATTTTTCGGTAGACCTCAGCTCCCTGCCGGCCTTGTTTTATATTTTAAAACAAATTTTTTTATCACTCTTCGTTTTTAACACAGGTCCAAAAGTTCAGGTATGGTCCATGGTTTGTAATTGGGCGGTGCTTGCCAAAGATTTCAGTGGCGGCATCTGTCACAGCTGAGGTGAAGGTGGTGATCATGATATTTACATCTACTTCCCCAGCTCCCAAAATGAGCAGTGGTGTAAATGTCTCTCCAATTGTGGCTTTGAATATTTCTGCCACCTCCAGGTCGACCTTCAGTCTGGTGCACTTTGCTGTGTTTACTATCTTTAAGTGGAGCCGGAAAGACATCATCACGAGATCGTGGTAACTTTCGATGTCTGCTCCTGGAAAAGAGCGTGTCATGCCAATGTTTATGCTTGATCTGAAGCATTTCTTGACAATGATGTAGTCAATCTGGTTGTGATGCTCCCCGCCGGGACTGTGCCAGGTCCATCGTCTGGATTTTTTGTGGAGACCAAGCGTGTTTGCCAGTATCAAATTGTTGTATCTCTAAAATTCCAAAAGTCATTTGCCTCGTTGTTGCAGTGGAGTCAACATGTGTCTCCCCAATCGTGATACGCATCATGGCCAACCTTGGCATTCCAATCGCCTTGCACTATGACTATGTCATTCTTCGGCACTTGGTCAAGGACAGCCTGCAGATGTCGTCATAGTCTGATATTGGGGTATAGGCCTGGATAATGGTGATGTTGAAAGGGGTTGCTCTCAGACGGATAATTAGTCTACTGGAGAGTGGGCGGCAACCCATGACAGTAGCTAGAATGTCTTTGTAGACCAAGAATCCAACGCCGTGTTCGTGCCTGTCATCTCTCCCGCTGAAATAAAGCTAGTGGCCGTTGTCGGTCGTTGTTTCACCTAGGTCTTACCAGCTCAGTTCGCTGATACCTAAAATGTTCTATCGATAGTGGTCCTGCCTGCTCATGGCTCACTTCTTTTAATTTCCATCCGCAGTTAGGATGCTGGCATTCCAGGTTCCTATGACTATGTTTCTCTCGTGCGGATCTTACTAAATTGTCCACTTATCACCTCCGTCCTGGTGGCCAACGGAAGGCGCGGTCCTTGGTGACTCGGGCGACGACCGATCCGGTATGGACTGAGTGGTTCTTTTCATCATACCGTGTTTTTTTTTTTTTTTTTTTTTTTTTTTTTTTAGAATAGTGTGCTGCTGTGCGTGCTCAATGTTGTAAATTTGGTCAGTGACGTTTTGTTTGATTTTGCTGAAGTTGGGTGTAGCTCGAAATATTCAGATGGTGTTACTGATTACTTTTTCTTATCGATTTACTAAAGTTTTCATATGATTTATGGAAATTTCCGCCTGCCACGCAACATTTTTTTAATATTTATTTATTTATTTAATCGTTCTTATATAGCGCTTTTCCAGCTCAAGAGCTGCTCAAGGCGCTGGCCGATACAGGATCTAACTCAAGCCGCCCGAGACGCCCACCCGCAGCCTTTGGGCGCATGGTCTGACGTCCGGACAACTGAGCACAATCCTGGGCAGCCAGGGATGGGGGAGAAGGACCTAGGTGCATGCTGGGTGTTTTCTTGTCACCGGCACTCACCCTACGCGTTTCTTATTAAAAATACATATCATTAAAATACTGTATCAGTTCAAAGAATATTAAAATATTATAAGAATAGTTAAATAAATAATTGCATTGGTGTTTGCAATAAAAATGTCACTGTTTTTTGAGACCATTATAAACTTGCTTTGCCTTGTGCTGAAGGCACATCAACGTATCCATAGCGCTTTGAAAGTTTTGTCATGGTTTTATTGTTGATATGTGAAATATCGGTGTATGTGTGCATTATGTGTTATGTATTATTTTTAATCTTTATTACTAATTGTGTCAGTATATTAATCATCATAAAATATTTTTAATACTAACTGCTTCAAAATGCGAATCTCGACTTGACTTACAGCTTGAAGCTGTGCAGATCGAAACAGAATTAGATCTAGAAGCAACAGCAGCTATTTTTATGCAAGGATGTTTCACCACAGGCTCTGAAGTCTTTTCTTTAGTCTTTGTAAACTCGTGGGCCTCCTATATACGTACGTAGTATATAATTATAGTATGTAATTGAGGCCTACGAAAGACGAGACTTCCAGGCCTGTGGTTTCACGTAGTCCTGCCAGCATTCGTTTCACGGAGTTCGTGCAAACATCGGATAGCTTCGCTCGACTCGGAGAGCTTCGTTCGGCTTCGGTAATTGCCTTTTTCGGCGAATGACTGGAACTACTGTAGTTTGTACAGGGAAACGTTGGGTCTATTCTATTCAGTGAATACCCACGGGGCAGGTTTGTAGCAAGCTGACACAATTTATCTGGCAGGGAAAGAGTTCATCTAAATACTAGTGCAGATAAACCAGTTTTTAAGAGTGTGATTTTTTTAATTATTTTTTTTTTGGCGTGATGAGAAAAAGAGTGTTCTTGCATATAAAAATCAAACTCTCATGAACGGTTCAGGAGTTTCAAATAGAATGGAAAGAGAAGAGAGGATGGAAGAAGGGAGAGGGATGGAGAAGTAGGGAGAGTGAGAGCGAGAGAGTGTGAGAGAGAGCGAGAGAGAGAGAGAGATGAGAGAGCGAGAGAGAGGGAGAGAGAGAAGAGAGAGAGAATGAGAGAGAGAGAGAGAGAGAGAGAGAGAGAGAGAGAGAGAGAGAGAGAGAGAGAGAGAGAGAGAGAGAGAGAGAGAGAGAGAGAGAGACAAAACTAATGTTCTGTCCAGACAGCCCTAATTCCATAACTTAACCAATTTTTCTGTCTCACTTGTTGTTTGCGGTTGCTGTGGGCGTCAGTGGTGTTGTTCTTCTTTTATCTCCTTCTTCTCCTCCTTTTCTTCTTCTTCTTCCTCCTCCTCCTTCTTCTTCTTCTTTTTCTTCTTCTACTTCTTCCTCCTCCTTTTCCGCCTCCTTCTTCTGTCTTCTCATCCTTTTTCTTCTTGTCATTTGTTTTTGTTGTTCTTTTTTCTTCTTGCTCATCCTTCTTCCCCTATTCTTCTTGTTCTTGTTCTTCTCCTCCTTCTTCTTCTCTTCTTCTTCTCGCATTAAACTAAATCTCTTTCTTGTTGCTGCCTTCCTCCTTCTCTTGTTTTTGTAATTCTTCTTCCTCTTCTTAGCGCATTGAGCTAAATCTCCATGGTTTTAGTTCTTCACTGTTGTGAGGTTGGTTGTATTCCTGTCTCTTTGGATGCCAAATGCAGGTTACTTTGTTTTTAGTATAAATTGTGTGTCGATTGTTGTAGCGATTCCACAAAAATGTCGGTCCTTACGTTTCGTCTGTGCTCTTATTTGTTTTTTAATAGTGAGTATAAATTATCTTGGTTAAATACTGTTCGTTCTCTTCTGAACGATCTCGGGTTGTCTTTTATATGGTTGGGTTGGGCGGTTGTAGTTATTATTTGAATTATTTTAAGAATCTAATCAAATAAGGCCTTAGAGACCAGTTTTTTGCAAATCTGGCATCAGTATATAAATGGGTGTAATAGTTGTATTACATAGAGGTTCCCCCCCTCCCCCCTCCCCCCATAACCAGACCTGGTCTGGTCTTTTATAATAAGTGGCATAATACCACAATTTTATTGTCCTTAACTTTTTCATATAGGACGTAAAGCTTCGCTTTTGCTTGCTATTACATAGAATTTTCAAGGAAAAGTTTTGTTTTGAGGATTATGGTCATCACTTTATTTTTATTTTTTAGAATTAACCTGTTAAAATTTAGACTTGGTTGCCACAAACTTCCGATTCAAATTCACAGATATATAAATATTTTGAGAGAAGAAAGGTTGTGTTCTTTGTATGATCTAAATGAAATAGGTGATGAATTCCATAATTTGTTTAATTGTACTAATCTCCTTCTAAAAGACAACAGGTTTTCCCTATTGTCACACTATTTTAGGAATCGCCCAAAGGTCTTCAAATTAATTCAGCTAAAGAACTCGAAATCGAAAAGAACACTGAAGAATCTAACTCGTCTTATTAAAAAAAATGTTTTCACTTTCTTAAAATTAAGCAGTACCGCGCATTGGTTTTTTCTTCTTCTTTTGAAGTGTGTCAATGCTGTTTGGTGTTCATGCGTTTGTGCTTTATTTTTTTGCATTCTTTACCTTCCCCTTTACCGATGACTGTTGTTTTTGTTTTATCTGGCATCTTTATGCACTTGTTCTTTTGAGTGCATATTCTCGAGGTATGTATACGTCATAAATATTTACTTTCATATGGATCCAGTATTTTTGCTGTTTTGTTTTGTTTGGTTTGGTTTGATTTTTAACCATTCAGTATGTATGCTATTGTTTGCAGTTAGATGCTTCTGCGTCTTTAGATTCAGTAATATAGTGCCGTTGTTGCTGTCCTTTTGTATATAATATTATTGTGTCTCCCTATCCCCCCTCCTTCCCCTCTTGTCTGGCTATACGGTCCCCCTGACCAAGTACCCTAAGTTCATATTTGTTGTTTCATCGTTTGTTTATTAAATGAATGCCATTATCCAAACCAATGAAGAAGATGTAAAGCAGAGGAGGTTGAGGAGGAGGAGGAGGAAGAACAAGAGGAGGAAGAAAATAACAAGGAGAAAGAAGAAGAAGGAAGAATAAAGAAAGAAGAAATAGGGGCAGGAAGAGGGGAATCGTGGAGAAGGAGGAGCAGTAGGAATAATAATAATAATAATAATAATAATAAGAAGAAGAAGAAGAAGAAGAAGAAGAAGAAGAAGAAGAAGAAGAAGAAGCAGAAGAAGAAGAAGAAAAAGAAGAAGAAGAAGAAGAAGAAGAAGAAGAAGAAGAAGAAGAAGAAGAAGAAGAAGAAGAAGAAGAAAGAAAACAACAAAGAAAGAAAGAAAGAAAGAAAGAAAGAAAGAAAGAAAGAAAGAAAGAAAGAAATAATACGAAAATTCAGATTGAACTAAACAGCAAGAACAAACATATTTAAATAACAAATAACATAAATAAATTAAAAAAAAAATATAAATAATGTCAGTTAAAATTTTCCAAATTTTATCAAACCAACATTGGCCCAATTTTGTCCAACTGATAATGATGTATGTCACCTCCCAGCCACAACCCACCTCATTACTTCGCCAGCTCTTACACTAGCGATAATCAACGTTAGCACCATTCATCTCTCATCACCAACACACAATACAACTGTCTCCTTCTTGCTCTCTAACCTCACACCCTTGTCCACCCATACATCCAACCCCTTTCCCCCGCACACACACCACCCTCGTACACAGACACCTCTCACACAGAAATATTTGACAGATCAGTCTGCAATTCAAATTTACTCACAACGGTTGCTATGGCAACCAAAAACGTCATCCGTCCCGATCTCCAAGGCGACGCCACGATTGGCACATGTAATCCACCCAACCCATCCCTTTTCCATCAGCCCTTCTTCTTCTTCTTCTTCTTCTTCTTCTTCTCCTCCTCCTCCTCGCTCTCTCCTTCCCCACCCCCTCTCCCTCTTTCGTTGAGTGTGTGTTGGGAGGGGGGTATGGGTACGGGTGGTGCTGGGTTGAGAATAGGGGTGGGGGTATTTCCTCCTGAATTGGAAATAACAGCGCCATTATTTTTAACGTATGAAAAATAATTCACGACAAATTCGGTGTGTCTCTTTTCTTCTTTTTCTTCTTGTCCTCTTCCGTCTCTCCTCCTCCTTCTTTTTTGTGTTTCCAGACTTATCAGGAAATACTTTAAAACCGTCGTAAGAAATCAAAACGAGCCAAATGCTGGTCAGACGGTCGGTCTGTTCGTCAGTCATTCCGCTGGAAAGTCATCTAAAAAACCTCTCCACAGATTTTGACCAAACTTCATAAAAACATGGCCTGCCTCCCGTGTCATCAGAATTTGCTACACCGCAAAGGTCAAGGTCACTGGAATCCTTTTGTTGGTGAACACGTTTTGCTCAATATCTCAAAACCGGCTGAATCGATTTTGTTGAGTTTTGCTGAGGGTTGCTGAGGACAGAGAAAGATGGAGTACGCTGGTTAAACAAACATCTGTGGTGCCCCTACGACCTCTGAGTTACGGGATAGGATAGGAATAAGATAGGATTGCTAAACAGATATTTCAAATCAGAGGCAATACTTTTGTCGGTCAGTCGGTCGATCCATAGCTCCGAATTTCACTTTGACTCTGCCGAATTTGATGTTTGTTCTTCTTACAGATAGTTGAGTTAGTGGTCTATCATTCAATGTTGTACTTTTGCTTCCTTATAAGCAGTCACAACAGCGGCAAGAATGTGAACACTTTGAACATGTGTATTTTGGGGTTAGGCCTATGTGTGTCAATGTACGGAAATGCATTTCTTTGACTTGCCATCTTGTTTAATTCTCAACGCCTTTCTCACTCGGTCTAAACAACCAATCATAGTTTTTGTTCCCCAAAATGAACTCTGTTTCTTCCGATCATTCACATTTCTTACCTTCATTCTTGCTTTAACACTTCTTCTTTCCCCTCCCTCTTTCTTTCTTTATTGCTGTGTTTCTTTCTTTGGAGCAACATTCACTGTGAACTTGACAAGGCTCTGTGAGGCTGAAGTGCGTTATGTTGGGACTCTCCATCTCCAATGCGTTCATTGATCGGCATCTATTTCTGGAAGCAATTTCTAGCCGCATTCTTCAATACTGACACCAACCCCATTACAGTTTTGTGGAGGCGTTTTGTGTGTGCGTGTGTGTGTGCGTGCGCGTATGTGAGTGCGCGCGCGTACGTGCGTGCGTGTGTGTATTCTGTTTGTCAAAGCCATGTGCCCAACATATTTGTCACTAGTGGTTTTGTACCCTGGCAAGCCAGGGTACACAGGTTGCTGTTTAAAATGTAGACAGAGAGACAACTGTTGTCTGCGAGTTTCATTTGGACGATGATACCTCCCCATATCCCCCTTGATACCTCCCCATACACCCCCCCCCTGATATCTCCCTGTCCCCCCCCCCCATGATGCCTCACCATACCCCCTTGATACCTCCCCGAACCCACTTGATACCTCCCCATACCCCCTTGATACCTTCCGTACCCCTTTTGTAACCTACCTGTACCCTCCTTGATACTTCCCCGTTGATCTTTTCGCAGGTATGGGTGAAAGGAATCGACCATCACCATACCCCCTTATATATACCCGTATCCCCGTTATGCCTTCCCATGCCCCTTTAAACCTACCCGTAGCCCCCTTTTACCTACACGTACCACCCCATCCCGATCCTTGGTACTACTACTACTACTACTACTACTACTACTACTACTACTACTACTACTACTACTACTACTACTACTTCTACTACTACTACTACTAATATTGAATATAGAATAATACAAATAGAAATCATAAAAAACACCAAGGTTTTAAAAGAAAATTTGATATAATAATAATAATAAAAATAATAATAATAACAATAATAATAATAATAATAAATTATTATTATTAGTTTATAAATAATAATAATAATAATAATAATAATAATAATAATAATAATAATAATAATAATAATAATAATAATAATAATAATAAATTAAAGGTAAAAAGCCTAAATGAAAACGAAAAATATCCATATGGTAGTGTAAAAAAAAAATTAATATGGCCCGCGTGAGATTTGAACTTGGGTCGCCCTGCACGGTAGGCGAATGTTTTACTAAGTAAGCTACCAAGGCTTCGTAGAAAGACCATCAATTTTTTGGTCTCTATGGGAAAACATGCTGAAACCTCAATTTGATTTTTAATGGAAGCGCGCGGAATGAGGCTATTGCACTTTGTGGACATTTTGTTTATTTATTTATCTCAGAAACGGTTAAACGTTCGGTAAGGAAATGTCGGCTATAACGATTTCGCTGGTTTTGAGCACACAGCAGGCCGATCCGCAGCGCCCAGCACCTGCCCAGATCAGCGTCCATACCGGACAAACTTTATAGTAGAGGCGAAGAAGGACTTCCGGCTAAGCAATTTATATATATAGAAAACTGACGTGAACCTAATTAATGTTTTTCATACTCCCGAGTTGTTTTTTTTGTTTTTTTTGTTTTTTTAGCAATTTCTCTCTTATCTTCTATTACTGTCAAATATTGCTTTCACATTGGCTGCCTGCTTTGCAGAAGAACCACTAACTGCCTGAATGAAATCCCGTGAACACTGCCATATTTGCTATAGAACTTGCAATTAAAGCAAGCTTGATCTGGGTATTGAGTCGGCAGTTAAACACATCTGCTCCAACAAACTGCCAACTCACTCTTCCTCAAACAAATTTATTGTGTATCCCAATACGGGTGGCGAACTTGTTTTTTCAAAACTAGTCCCAGTCATTCGCCGAAAAAGGCAATCACCGAAGTCGAACGAAGCTCTCCGATGTGTTACGAAATGATGCTTGCATGACTACGACTAGTTAAATTTTAAAATTGATCGCTGTTGCTTCTAATTCTGTTCGATTTACACAGATTAGCATTTCGCAACGGTATATTTTGTTAAGAGGAGCATAATTATTATCGACCATATTTAATAGTTGCGTTCCTTGATTTGTATTTTGTTAGTTCTCAGCAGTAGGCTAATAGCATTCCCTATTCCTGCCTAGAACCAAGTAGACGCTGTTATATACACAGGCTTAATCTACATTATATCTATATATATAAATTGCTTAGCCGGAAGTCCTTCTTCGCCTCTACTGTAAAGTTTGTCTCCTATGGACGCTGATCTTGGCAGGTGCTGGGTGCTGTGAATCGGCCCTTTGTGTGCTCAAAACCCACGAAATCGTTATAGCCGACATTTCCTTACCGAACGTTTAACCGTTTCTGAGATAAATAAATAAACAAAATGTCCACAAACTGCAATAGCCTCATTCCGCGCGCTTCCATTAAAAATCAAATTGAGGTTTCAGCATGTTTTCCCATATAGACCAAAAAATTGCTAGAGTTTCGTGTAAGCGTTGGGAGCTCAGTTAGTAAAACCATTCGCCTACCGTGCAGCGCGACGCAGGTTCAAATCTCACCCGGCCCCTATTTTTTTTTTTTAGTATACTAAAATATGGATATTTTTCTTTTTACTTTAGGCTTTTTACCTTTAATTTATTATTATTATTATTATACAAACTAATAATAATAATAATAATTATAATTATTATAATTATAATTATTATTATTATTATTATTATTATTATTATTATTATTATATCTTCTATAAAATTTTATTTTAAAACCTTGGTGTTTTTTATGATTTCTATTTGTATTATTCTATATTCATTATTATTATTATTATTATTATTATTATTATTATTATTATTATTATTATTATTATTATTATTATTATTATTTATAAACTAATAATAATAATAATTATTATTATTATAACAATTATAATATCTTATATTTTATTTTATTTTAAAACCTTGGTGTTTTTTCTGATTTCTATTTGTATTATTCTATATTCAATATTATTATTATTATTATTATTATTATTATTATTATTATTATTATTATTATTATTATTATTACTTATAAACTAATAATAATAATTATTATTATTATTATAAAAATTATAATATCTTATATTTTATTTTATTTTAAAACCTTGGTGTTTTTTCTGATTTCTATTTGTATTATTCTATATTCAATATTATTATTATTATTATTATTATTATTATTATTATTATTATTATTATTATTATTATTATTATTATTATTATTATTACTACTACTACTACTACCAAGGATCGGGATAAGGTGGTACGTGTAGGTAAAAGGGGGCTACGGGTAGGTTTAAAGGGGCATGGGTAGGCATAAATAATAATAATAATAATACAGGATGCGTATAGCATCCTGTATTATTATTATTATTATTATTATTATTTATGCCTACCCATGCCCCTTTAACGGGGATACGGGTATATATAAGGGGGTATGGTGATGGTCGTTTCCGTAAGTCCCCTATACGCTAACGTGTTTGGGGACGTAAATCTAAATACGATACGACGACGACGATACGGTCGATTCCTTTCATCCATACCTGCGAAACGATCAACGGGGAAGTATCAAGGAGGGTACATGTAGGAACCAAGGGGGTATGGAAGGTATTAAGGGGGTATGGGGAGGTATCAAGTGGGTTCGGGGAGGTATCAAGGGGGTATGATGAGGCATCATGGGGGGGGGGGGACGGGGAGATATCAGGGGGGGATGGTGAGGTATCAAGGGGGATATGGGGAGGTATCAACGTCCAAATGAATCTCGCAGACAAAAGTTCTCTCTGTCTACATTTTAAACAGCATCATGTGTACCCTGGCTTGCCAGGGTACAAAAACCACTAGTATATTATAAGTCAGTCTCCGCGCAGCAAAGAAGCGTCACTAGCTGAATATAAATATTAGGCCTGTATTGTTTGTTTTATTCGTAAATAAATGTATAAATTATATCTATTCTAATTAATAATATTTATGCCTATACTTTATAATATTCGAATCTAACATTTCCGGAGAAGGACGAGTATACTAAGCGAAATCTTTTTTTTTTCATAACTCGAGATCAGAGTTAAATTAATAGTTAGTTAGCTATTCATTGCTTACAGGGTCCTGCGGACTGCAAAGAGCCGAATCAGGACCACAAAATCAAGACAACTCGAGATCAGAGTGAAATTAATAGTTAGTTATTCATTGCTTACATGGTCCAGCGGACTGCAAAGAGCCGAATCAGGACCACAAAAAAGACCACAACTTCGCTTGTAGTAGTAGTAGTAGTAGTAGTAGTAGTAGTAGTAGTAGTAGTAGTAGTAGTAGTAGTAGTAGTAGTAGTAAAATCTTTAATTTATTTATTTATTTTGTTTTGTTTGTTTGTTATAATAATAATAATAATAATAATAATAATAATAATAATAATAATAATAATAATAATAATAATAATAATAATAATAATAATAATAATAATTATTATTATTATTATTAATATTATTATTATTATTATTATTATTATTATTATTATTATTATTATTATTATTATTATTATTTGTTGTTATTATTATTATTTGTTATTATTATTATTATTATTATTATTATTATTATTATTATTATTATTATTATTATTATTATTATTATTATTCCTACTTTTTTATATTTAGAATAGTATGCCGCTGTGCGTGCTCAATGTTGTAAATTTGGTCAGTGACGTTTTGTTTGATTTTGCTGAAGTTGGGTGTAGCTCGAAATATTCAGATAGTGTTACTGGTTAGATTTTCGTATCAATTTAGAAAAGTTTTCATATGATTTTTGGAAATTTCCGCCTGCCACGCAACATTTTTTTAATACACTTTTCTTTTTAAAATACATATCATTAAAATACATATAACAAATTTACTGTATCAGTTCAAAGAATATTTAAATAGTATAAGAATAGTTAAATAAATAATTGCATTGGTGCTTGCAATACAAATGTCACTGTTTTTTGAGACCATTATAAACTTGCTTTGCCTTGTGCTGAAGGACATCAACGCATCCATAGCGCTTTGAAATTTTGTCATGATTTTATTGTTTGATATGTGAGATATCGTTGTATGTGTGCATTATGTGTTATGTATTATTTTTACTCTTTATTACTAATTGTGTCGGTATATTAATCATCATAAAATAATAATAATACTAACTCACAGGCGGCGGAAGCGGGGGGGCAAGGGGGGCACTGGCCCCCTCCAGAAAAATATTGGGGGGGCAAACATATACATTTGCCCCCCCAATATTCAGCTCCTCAAAAAACATTATTTGGAGGTTCAAACCAATATTTTCCCCCTTTCTCTGGACTGATGTAAGTTAACAATACCTGTGCTGAGACCATTTTCAAAGCACTGAAGGATTGCTTGATCAGACTTGACTTGCCAGTGCAAAACTGCAGGGGCCAGGCCTACGACGGGGCGAGTAATTTTCAGGGTCATGTGTCAGGAGTTGCAAAAAGATTCAAAGATGAGATCCTTGCTGTGACTGAAGAGCTGGCGACAGTTCTTAAAATAAAACAAACGACTTGTGATGACGCAGTAAACGCTGCTGACATTTGTCTGAGAACACTGGAAAGCATGCGGCATGAAGATTATGAGACACTTTTTGCTGACATCACAACGAAAGCTGCAAATTTGTGTGATGAGCCCTACGTTCCTAGACAGAAGAGGCCTCCACGAAGACTGCACGATGGATCACAGGGTCACAGCTACTCTTGTCCATCTGCTTACTACAGACAGCAATACTGTGAGGCCATTGACAACATCATTACATTACATGATTATTGCTTTAGGTCCAGCGGACTCTTCCGAGCCAAATCAGAACCACCTTTGACAACATCAAAGAACATTTAAAGAGCCGGTTTGATCAAATAGCTCTCGACTTACCAAGGAAAACTGAAGTTCTTCTAAGTGATGGAGCAGCAGGGAAGAGACCAGAATTGCAGTTTTTAGTCAATTTTGGTCCAAAGTACAAAGAGTTATTTATAGTCAATTCAACGGAAATCAATTTCAAGGGATCCGTTGAAATGTCCAAAGCGTTTTCCCGTTGAAACGACCAAGTAACCCAACCCCTAACCCTAAATTAGTAAATGCAGCCATATTTTCTTGTTTTGGCTGCAAGCCTCTTCCAGCACCTTCACCTTGATACTGCCCTAATCTTAAAGCTAAAAAACGAGACCATGCCACCCCTCTACTCCGATCTCTTCATTGGCTCCCTGTTCGAGCTCGCATCTTGTACAAGCTCTCAACTATTGTTTTCAAATTCTTCACTGGTTCTGCCCCCTCATACTTTACTGACCTTCTCGCTGTCTACTCTCCTGCAAGACAACTCCGCTCTTCTTCTGATACAAGACTGCTTTCTATCCCCCGTGTTCACTCAAAGACCTATGGTGAACGATCTTTCTCTTTCTCTGCTGCAACTGCTTGGAACTCACTACCGATGCAACTCCGACATGCTCCATCACTTTCTTCCTTCAAGCGCCAATTAAAGACCCACCTTTTTAACATGCAAACTCAATAATTTTCCCCCCTCCTCCCTTCCATCCCCATATGTAATCTTTTACCAAGTCACGTCATCATTCTGTTCATGGATGGTGGCGGCACCGGCTCGGTTCTTGGTATTCATATTATCTGTTTTTTTTGTGTTTTATTTTACTGTAATTATTTAACCAATTGATAAGTGTATACGTGTTCTGTGTGTATGTGTGTGTGTGTTTGTGTGTGTGTGTGTGTGTGTGTGTGTGTGTGTGTGTGTGTGTGTGTGTGATTGCACGTGTGATGTCAAGCGCGGCGAGCTCGCTTTCCTTACCGTTTGCGAGGTACCGCGCGATATAAATGTACTGTATTATTATTATTATTATTATTATTATTATTATTATTATTATTATTATTATTACCAAAAACGACTTTTTAGAAATATTAATTAAGATGCTAAATTGATAATTCTGACAATTCGTTGTAACGAACATCAATTGAAACGACCATCGCTGAATCGTCCAAAAACTTCGTTGAAATGGAAACCCTTGACAGTGAAGCTGCAGAAAAGGACAAAAGATGTTGTCGATGCCTACAGGGAAATCAAAGAGGTAAGTAACTGCATGTCTTCTTTTAGAAGAGATGTCGACACAGCGTTCGTTGCCTGGTTTGGTGAAGTCAGCAAAATGGCAAATGCTTTGACAACTGGTGTTATTGTTCCTCGTCAAGCATCCCGACAGACTCTCCGTGACAACCAATCTGCAGCCACTCCAGAAGAATATTTCAAGAGTAGCATTGCCATTCCTTCCTTGGAACACCTGTCAACCGAATTGGACTCGAGGTTAAAAAATGCTGGCCTAGCAGTTGATGGTCTCTGTCTGGTGCCAAGCACTTTAATAGACAACTAGGATGGTTTCATGCAGGTTCCAGAAGGGGTGAAGACACTGGCAATGTTTTGTGGGAGTCTGACCTACCAGACAATGCTATCCTTGATGCAGAATACCAACGGTGGGTTTGCAAATGGCGAAGTGCTGCTGAGAATGCGACAGCTATCATCCCATCAACGGCATCAGAAGCACTGAAACATTGTGACAGGGATTTTTATCCCAACCTGTTCATGCTAAAGAACCTTTGCACCCTGCCTGTCACTACTGCCGAGTGGGAGCGTTCAAACAGTCAGTTGCGCAACCTGAAAAACTACCTGCGCTCTACAATGGGGCAACAGAGACTCAATGGACTTGCTTTACTGAAAGTGCACAGGGATGTTGATATTGACTTTAAAGAGGCAGTGAACTGTTTTGCCAGAAGATACAATTCACAAATGCCGAGGAACCTAGTGCAGCAAGACTGAATTAAGTGAAAGCAGGGCGGTGATGTTAATAAACTACAAGGTAAAGCTTTATACCGTTAACGATCAACAAAAAGTAGTGAAGAATAATAGTATACAAAACATCTCTGCTGATAAATAAATGTTTGTGTGTGGGGTTTTTTTTAAGGGAGGGGCAGAGGTGTTTTTTTTGGTACCCCAGAGTTTGTCAGTTCAATTGTTCAAAAAGCTCAAAGTCCCAGACCATCACAAATGGCTTTTTCAAGGTTCAGATTGCACCAGATTGCACCATTTTGCATCCTTGAAAAAAAAAATTTCCGGGGAGCATGCCCCCGGACCCCACTAGATGGCTCGGCGCTTCGCGCCTTCGCTGAATCTGTAACCCCCGCCCCTTCTCCCCCCCTCGATTTTCCCAGGTCCGGCCCTGATGTCAGTGAATAAAATGTGTGTGTGCCCCCCCAATCTTGAGCAGCTTCCGCCGCCTGTGTAACTGCTTCAAAATGCGAATCTCGACTTGACTTACAGCTTGAAGCTGTGCAGATCGAAACAGAATTAGATCTAGAAACAACAGCGGCTATTTTTATGCAAGGATGTTTCACCACAAGCTCTGAAGTCTTTTCTACGAAAGACGATACTTCCCAGCCTGTGGTTTCACGTAGTCCTGCAAACATTCGTTCGCAAAACATCGGATAGCTTCGCTCGACTCGGAGAGCTTCGTTCGACTTCGGTAATTGCTTTTTTCGACGATTGACTGGAACTAGTTTGGAAAAAAACAGTTTGGAAAAAACAAATTCGTTCACGGGTGGACGATCGTGTTAGTCCGTGTCCCTGGGTCTTTAAACTGATCTTAAGCTGAAATGTTTCATTCTCCTCTTGACTGCACCGAGCATGTTTAATATAGCATAGACTGAATCGCAAATTACCAACAAATCCATTAAAACCATCGGCCATTTGCTCCTATGCACAATGAGTTAAACATTTTATTTTGATATAGCGCAAACTTCAAGAGATACTAAAGGCGTGAGGATCGAACTTACAGCAACCACGACAATGTAATGCATAAACGTGCACTGTCAAGCGCCTCTAACAACTCAGCTACCCAGATCAATCATGCTTTCAAAGCAAGTTTCACAGCAAATATGTCAATGAACACGGAATTTTATTCAGCTCACATCTCGTCCCTAAACTAATGTAATTTTTCATAGGCTAAATGTTCATCACGTGATAGCAAACTGTAATTTGATTGGACCATGTTTGTCAGCTTGTTTCCTGTGTTATTATCACCAAGACTGATTGTTTTACAACGCGCCTGTGTTTGTGTGTGTTTATATGTATGTGCGATCGAGAGTGTGTTCGTGTGTGTCTGGAGTGCGCACGTGATGGGTGAATATGAGATGTGAAAGTAACAATACATATCTCTCTCTCTCCCTCTCCCTCTCCTTCTTCCACCCACCCCTCAGTCTTTCTCCTTGCCACCTCGACCTCTTCTCTCCCCTAAGTAGTGTTGGTAGCTGCCTGTTCCTCCATGTGGTATTGTATTTGTTTTCATTGTCCAGATGTAACACTACTATTGACAATGAAGAAAACAAATCCAGCACCGTCGGCTACAACTATATCATAGCCTTCACTACGGTTTGCGTGCTGCAGTATGAACCACACTACATGAATAATAATCTCATACAACACGTGTCTCCCTTATACAACTCAATTACTGTGCACGCCAATAAAATTGATTGATTGATTGATTTATTGTTGCTTTAGGTTCAGCGGACTCCTCCGAGCCAAATCAGGACCGGACAACCCCCAATCCGCATAAAAGATTTGCTGAAACAACCCTAGTGGGAAAATTGAACGCCCTCCACCGGCCAGTCACTTTACAATAAAGACATCCCACGCGAGGGACGGCTGAGGGTTTACCTCAACTACGCGAACCCCCGGTTACAAAAACAAAATAGAATACAACCATCATTACAAATCATCAACGAAACATATACATATAAAATGCCTATAGTGCTAAATACTAACATCATAGGAAGCCCTAGTGACCACCCAGCAGAAAGCGTCCAACACTCCCAAGCTGATCCAACAGACCTCATACACAAACAAGGAGTCTTGTCCAGGAAGAGTTTTCAAGAAAAAAGGTAGGTCATTGATCTAGCGAAGAAGAAGATAGTATAGCAGAGTGATAGGACAGAGCAGGAATGGGAAAGAGTATATGAGGAAGATAGCAACAGTGGGAATTTAAAGCACTAAATTTCCATAAAGTGGGGATACTATTTATACTGAAACCCCCGGCACTGTTGCCGCAGTGAATCTGTCATGCCTACAAA
Organism: Oncomelania hupensis; assembly: GCA_036898135.1. Classification (NCBI taxonomy): domain Eukaryota; kingdom Metazoa; phylum Mollusca; class Gastropoda; order Littorinimorpha; family Pomatiopsidae; genus Oncomelania; species Oncomelania hupensis. The sequence continues at coordinate 2,697,245 of CM072522.1, read as the reverse complement.
GACAAGACAGGTTTTCAACTGGGGCTTTCACTGTTCCCTTTATAGGTTAGAACAATCTACAGTGGCAAGATTGCTCATGACCCCAAGGGGTTACGCCAATAAAAAACAAAACGAAACCAATCATAAAACTATAAATAAATAAATAAATAAATAAATATAACATGCATACAACAAGGTTATACAAAAATAAATAAATAAATAAATAAATAAGTTACATACCTCAGTTCCAGATTGCACGATGGTTTCGTGGATTCCCTCCCCTGGCACGTCCACTTCCGTTTTCACCTCCACATCCCGTTGATCTGCGCCTGCGCCCTGGGCGGGTTTGATCACTTCCTGTTTGACGTCAGAGATCACTTGGCCTGTCGCGGTGTCAGATACTGCAGGTAGAAATGGAATAATGAAGGCGGATTTAATTAGTTGCGCGGCACAAATGAGTTAATGGCGGTTGTCGCGGTAAAGTGTTATTGTATAGGGTAGCTTGACATCATAACATAAGCATTTTTGATACTGCATGGTGCGACTTGTTTTGCGTGTTAGGCTAGCCGTGCTCGAGTTTCACGTGTTTTTAACAGCAGCGTAAGCATAATTTGATGATTATGAATTTTGGTAGGAATATAGAGGGGAACGGTAAAGTTGTGAGCTGGGGCATTGATTATTATTTCTTTTTCGCTAGCTATAAGCGGACGTATTTTTTCTGTTTGGAAAAGACACCAGAAAAACAGTGATTGTAGCGGGACCAGAGCTGTTTGAATAGTCTAGAGCTATTACAGTGGCAACAGACCTTTGTGTTCGAAGTGACTTAGTCTGTAGAGGGCAGTTTTGTTTAGGCAGGGCTGCACTGCGCCGAGTGTCCGCCCCAACACACTGCACGGGCTGGTAGGTGGCTTTTGTTCTTTCTACCGTGGCTTGAAGCTTGGTGTGAACGAATGTGTTGTGTGCATGGATTTATTTTCAGTCGCTAGGTTTCATTTTGTAAATTTTATTAGCATTTCATAATGAGGGGGGGAAGGAGTGACCGGCTTCATGTAGAGCGAATGCGTACGAAATGTGAGTGTGATAATTTAATATAATTATAGATAATGTTACATTATTTTATTAATCTGTGTATTTACGGACTTTGTAGCAGATTTTCAAGGGAGGCTTGTTTGATATTTTTGGCATGGAATTACAGTATATATACATCGTAAATGTCAGAATGGCGATGTGGCTTTATTAGATCAAAATGGTGGTGCCGTAATTATAATTATAGATGATTAGGTAAAGACTATTGATTGACACTGGGGGTAACTGTCGCCATTTTGATAAAGACTACGAATAGTAGATTTGGATATGTGTTTATGAATGCACCAATGGTTGCAGGATGAGTCTTCTGTCATCTTCTCCTTTCCACAACTTCAGTTCAGTTTGTTTCACGTTACGTCATCATTTGGTTCCTCGCATGGCATTCCTCACCTGCGTGGTTTGGCTCAAGGGGGGTAACAACCAAGTTCATGCCTAGCTACATCCTCGCCGATCTTCTCTCACTCTCGACCTCCGTCGCCGTTTCGTCGTTTTGCCGGAAGGTCGAGGGTTGACAACGTTGAGATACGTACGGTAGGGCGGCATAGGGGCATGCGACGCCTGCCCAAGCTCCAGACAGCAGGAAGTTTCTTTTATTTCATATACGTATAAACTGTGTAGCTTGACTTGCAAGAGAGCGAGAACTACAGACAGATATTTGCATAATGTTGTGGTTTATCAGATAAAGAAAAGACATGACTTGAGATAGACTTTCGTCTGGTTAACCATTATTTGAATGATGCCAAGACTATGAAAAGATAACATTTTTTTTATTCTGAAGTGATTTTTCATCCTGCTTAATTCAAGTTTAAGGCTTATCATTGAATCATCCAATTTCATTTCTTTTTTTTTGTTAAATATTTAGTTAGAATGTATAGAATGAATGCTTGTATTGCGTGAGAAAGTGTGAGCGTTTTGTTTGAAATAAATTGTTTATTATTGCACCTTGGGTTTTGTGTTGTTTTGTTATTAAGGGTAAGTAGATAGTTTGCGGGGAAGGGTAGGGGGGTGTAATGTCTGGCCTTATGCCGTGACAGCGGTGGAGTCGTTATCGGTCGTAAATGGGTTACTTACTGCAGGTTGTTTATTTGGCAAATAGTTCACAACTCACAGGCAGCAGGAAAGGGGACAAATATCTTTCCTATAGCTTCCATGCACTCTCTCGAGGATAGCATCTCATAAGAATTATGCCCAAGATGCTTGCACTGATTCCATTTCAATCTCTCTAGGGGAGACAACTTCCCAAACGATGTTGTCTCCCTGGAATGAATGGGTTAGGGGATCAAACTGCGTATCCATATGGTGGAAAAACGCGCGAAGCGAGAGCGAATGGAGGAGCCGACAGGGGTACGGCTATGTCTGACGGTTGAATGTTGTGGTGCTGGTTGTGTTGTGTCTTGCCAACCTAACGCCCCGTTTCGATGTGGCTCCCTGCCTTTTCTCGCCGTAGGCTTTTGGGGAAGGGTAAAGATTTGGGGGTTAGGAAAACATTTACTCTGAACTGTAACATTCTCAATACCGCAAAATTTGCGCTCATGAGCGCATCAGTATATAAGCCGCACCCTTTAAATTAAAAAAATCTGGGATTTAGTCTCATATACACACGAACACACACATACACACACAAACACACACACGCACGCATGCTCGCCAAAGTAGTTTGTTTCTAAGGCGCAATAACGCAAAAGTTGAGCAATGTAAGCTTTATGAATATTTCGCGTATGCGTATATGTGTTGATTTAAGAGGGGGACAAAATTTAACAGTTAACAGTGGGCCAGTGGCACACCTTTACAGTGAGTTTGGAATTCACCAAGAGTCATAACCCACGTTTTGTTTTGTTTTTTTTTTCTTTTAGGGAGAGCACGCTCATCCTTCTTTTCATTAAACCACATAATGCACAGTAAATCCACATAATATGCATAGTAACGACGATCAAAGAACTTAATATTTTTCACAAATGTAGTTTGTCTACATTCATAGTACAGTCATTGTATAGTTAACACAGAAAGTACCATAAACAATGGTGGTCTCTTTTTAGTGTTTTTTTTATAATATAGTATGCATATATACACTTGTACACGCACGCACGCGTACACACACAAAGAGACAGATGCTAAGTAGAGAGAAATCGAAAAGAGTTAAACGAATGAGACAGGGGGTAAGAGAGGGGAAGGGGTGGGTTGGGTTGGCAAATTCTATTACAATTTCCGGTTTCTTGCATAAAAAATACTAATTGGTTCTTTGCAAATAATTAAAAACAGCCTGTGCAATGTGCTATGATTACCTTTTCCTATTGTTGTCATTCCCATCACTGCTGTCAATGTGAACATGTATTTACATACCATCACCATCATCATCATCATCTTGGACTGACTCTTAACCATCAAGAACTGTGATAATGATTGTTAGATTGAATGCAATATCATTTTATATGTCATAATCAGACTGTGATTATTGTTATTAACAGTAGTGGTGGTGTGTATTCGTGTGTGTGCATGAGTGTATGCCTGTAGAAGTGGTTGTAAAAGTATTTTTTTGTTTTGTTTTGTTTATTTTAGCTATAATAAACCTGCATGTGGAGGAAAATTTGTAGGTTGAAGCATTTATTACTTACCTCTTTGTAGCTTGACTCTTTTATTATCAGCTGGATCCAGCGTGATTCTATGTAATTTGCTTTTAGAGCAATAGATTTTAGTCATCTAGTTTTTAAGAGATTCATATGCATAACCATACTTAGTCTGTGCAAAGTTAATCATCAGAAAACCCTGTACTGACCCAGTTTCTCCTTGCATGGCAGTCTGGTTCATAATATCAAAAACATGTATACTGCTTGGAAATTCAGGTCTTTGTTTCTTGGGTCCTGTTGTGTACGCATAAAAATAATATCCAGGAATTGCAGTTGATCTGCACTGAACTGAAATAAACACAGACTTAGCACAACTCCCGTTGTGTGTTTAGAACACTGTAACTAGGTTAGAAGCGACGTCATTACTGGTCCTGCCACAGGCCAGTGACAGTCTGCATTAAATACTGTACCAGTAACTTTTTAACTTCTGGTGTGTGTGTTTGTGTGTGTGCGTGCGGGTGTGTGTGTGTGTGTGTGTGTGTGTGTGTGTGTGTAGGTGGGTGTTTTGTGTTGGGGGTTAGAAAGTAGGATGCATGACTTTTATTATTTCATAAGCTACATTCATGTTGTGTACACCTGCTTTTATGTTCTTTGGGGTGTATTGTTTTAATCCCTGAAGTCTGTTGTGTTTTATTG